>CM042139.1:72532463-72552463 GCA_023376005.1 Doryteuthis pealeii
TGTTCACCTGATGATTGCCTCGCATGAAACCAATATGGTCGTGAATGTTCCTTTATCACCTAATAAATAGATATGTGAAACATTTATATATTTATTTTATTTTATTATATTATATTATATTATAATATATATATATTATATTATATTATATTATATATATATATTATATTATAATATATATATATATATATATGTGTGTGTGTGTGTGTGTGTGTGTGTGTGTGTGTGTGTGTATGTAAATATACAGTAAGGATGCAGCGACTGATCACAAGATGATATAAGATATTATCTCATTCAAGTTTTCGTTAAAAAAAAAACGATAATAAAAAAGAATTCATTATATGATATTTGTGCAATAATCTTGCCGAAGTAAATGTCATTGGAAATAAATCAATAATAAAGAATTCAATGTTAAAATAAACTTTCGAATATGTTGAACATTGGTAAATAAAGATATAAAATTGATCTTACAAACATCAATATTTTGCTGATTAGATTTGTCTTCTTTTATGTATTAGTATAACAATGTGTACCGTTTCGTTATTTTCTTCGTCTTGGTAGGGTTTTAATAAACTGACTGTATTCCATGTAGAGGAGTAAAGCCCCTCTAAATTGTTGTCCTGTGTGTGAAGCTAAACTGCATCTGATACTGCGCTTTTCTTCCTGGAGATGTACAGTAGAGTACCCTTTCATTACTATAGCTCCTAGGTAAACTCTGACCAGTAGTGGTAGTACCTGTTATAGTCCCATATATGAGACAAATAAAACTATTTTAAAAATTATTTGTATGCAACAGTGGGCAATAATAATAAGAAACAACTGGACAAAAATATGAATCTTGTTATATAGCTCCTACTTCTTTTCAGCATCCTATCATGTTGTACTAATCTGCTACTCTGTTGAATCAGGCCGTCTATTCTCTGACTTGGTATCTGGGCTGATTCTACGTTTTTTCTGCTCTGCTTCCTTAGAACTTCTTCGTCTGTGCTTTTTGTTGTTTTTAGTAACGATAACAGATTTTTTGTATTTTTCACGTTTTTTTTATTTACTACAAGTTTACCATTACTCACAGAAGAAATAGTACTCTTTTAGAGACACTCACAGAAGAAATAGTACTCTTTTAGAGACACTTCTCTCCCGGTCAAAACTAAGACCAAACTCTCAAATTCCATATTCACTTCCCGCTTCCATAAATCGAATTGAACATTTAGAGGACTGCCATGTAGTGAGTGAAAGGTCAATTCCGTGAATTCAGAATTACTGTTGTTTTAAATTTCTGTTATATCGTACTTAAAAATGGATGGAATTCCCGTGACGTAGTGGCTAACGTGCTGGAATGTGACATCGTTGTGTCTTTTGTTCGTTCGTTCATTTGTTTTGTTTTGTTTTACGGCATATAAACCTCGATGGGTCCTTTAATGCCGACAAAGTTGTGAAATAAATTCATTCTTAATGCATAATAGAATATTGTTTTAAACTCATGTTTTTCTATTCAACCCATAGATGGGACCCTAACAGGTACTACCACTCCGGGTCAGAGTGGACCAGGGAGCAATGGTTATGAAGGGGTGCTCCACATTCCCCAAACCTCCAGAACTGGAACCTCACCATCAGATAGCGTTTAACGTCATTCCCAGGACATGTAGACCCTCAGCCACCGCCTTCTATCACCCCTATGATAAGAAGTATTGGGGGTTGTCATGAGAGCAATAGAGTTGGGGCAATCATAAAGGTGCTAGGGCTTGACGTGAACAGCCGATTGATCGGAAGGGGCCTCTCCGACCGCCCATCTAGCCCAAGAAAAGCCTAAAGTTGAATATTGCAAGTCATGGACTGCTCAGCCACCTGGGCTCTATCCTTAAGCATCACGGGTCGCCACTCACGGCCAACAGGTGCCCCCATTGGGGGAGTCATACCCCTCTGCAGAAGTGTAGTCGGTGCATTCTAACGCCCCAGCCGACAGAGTGGTCGTTATGCCTTCGAACTCCAGTAGCGCTATGACGTTCACATTCGAAGCAATACTCTTATGAAAGTCATTAACCCGCTCAACTCCAGCTAAAGGATATATAGTACCATTACTGTTTACGAGAATGATGGCTATGCTATTAAATAATCCACAAAGGTTGATATGCCATTAATCTATGTAACAAAACGAAACCAAATAGAAATACACAATACACTAACCTCTTTGAATAAATTAACCCCAGACGAGTTGACATGACGTTAAAATCCATCAAACAATCTGTTTTTCTTTGAAAATTACATGATGAATATAAACATAATATTCTTAAAAAGCCGGTTTTAAATTATAATTATATTGCTTCTTAAACCAATATATTCATTGAACAGTGTAACACGAGAACCAAAAGAAAGACGAAATCAGTAAAAGAAAAACGAAAACTACTTAGTTGTATCCGACAAGAAAGAAAATACATAAATCAAATGTCTTTCAAAGCAAATATCAAACTGAATTACTAATAAAATCTCAAAGAAGATTCTCAAGGTTCTATTTACTCAAATATCAAAGCCAATTATCGACCAACTATGAAAATATATTTTGTATGATATATCCTTTTGAGACCTCTTGAAATACGGACGATAAAGTTTGTAAAGAAACATGCAATTCTAGTATCAAGAGTTCACAAAATAAGTTTCTTTGAAAGCCACACACTAGAATACACAGTCAAAAATCGTTTTCTCGTTGGAAAACATTACAGATTCCTAATGAAATAATATGGAGACACACTCAGCGAAACGATTATTGTCGAAGGAAATCGAATTGGCCATCCGAGTTCAAAATCTGGGCGAGATTGTTTCAGTTCTGGTTAATTCTCTTGGCATGACATAAAGATTTTTTTTCTCACCCAGCTATGAATGAATAGTAGGGCAGGGTGATGTATATATCTTTAGCAAGACGACCAGTTTTGCTAAAGGAAAAGTCTGAATATATACCTAATAAAATCCCGGGAAATAGTAATATGAATTCCTTGGTTTCAGGCAAAACGCAACAGAGATTTCATAGCGTTGATTTGTTTTACAGTATGTTAACATTTGTGTGGTATTTAAAACTGAATCAAGATATTTTGTTAACCAACGGAATGAAGTTACGTGCAGTGCCTCAAGTGCTTACCAAGTTAATCATTAGCTCATCGCAGTTTAACGCTTATAACTATTCAAAACAACTCTGACATCACTATGTGTTTCTACCTATACCCCCATCCAAGCTAAGCTCAAAAACTGACGACTAGTTCATTATGATCGAGCATAACGACTTAGATTACAATAATAATATGATTATATTTGTATAGAATGACTTCTGAGATAAATAGATTGTGAATTTGGAATAATCCCATCACACAGGTAAAAATACCAAGAAAATCTGGTAAAACCGTGGGGGATATTTGGTAGGCGAAGAGTTAACTTCGGTGATCTAGGGAAAACCAATGTATTTAGCGTAAATGGACCATAAACAAATTTCAAACCGGTAAATGTGTTACTATATTTCATTGTTAAAACAATAATGGATTGTGCTTGTTGTTGAAACGTTCTTTTTTGCTACTTTGCATTGTTTGTTTGCTTTATTCATTGTTTCATTAGAAAAGTACGCCAAGCCGTCTAGAATTGTATTATGCCTAAAGGGATCGCGTTCATTGTATGTTAATATTTACATTTATTTGTGTTGTTACTTATTTTCCATTTGACAACGGCTATATCAAATACAAATACTTAAAAGAAATACCTATTTAAACTATATATGTGATCCTAACAGGTACTATTACTCCAAATCAGAGTTAACTTAAGAGTAATGGACATGACGGGGTTTTCCACACTTCCCAGATCTCCAGAAGGAAATCGAATTGGCCATCCGAGTTCAAAATCTGGACGAGACTGTTAGCGTTTTAGTTCTGACTAAATCTCTTGGCATGACATTAAGATCTTTTTTCTCACCCAGCTATGGATGAATAGTAGGGCAGGGTGATGTATATAGCCTTAGCAAGATATGTTTTGTTTGTTTTGTTTTACGGTATATCAATCTCAGTGGTTCATTCAATGTCGACAAAAATTTGAAATACATTCATTCTTAATTGATAATCAATTTTGTTTATGAATTCATGTTTTTCTATTTAACCTATAGATGGGACCCTAACAGGTACTACCACTCCTGGTCAGAGTGGAACAGGGAGCAATGGTGATGAAGGGGTGCTCCACAATTTCCACACTTCCAAAACTAGAACCTGACCATCAGACTTTAACGGCATTCCCAGGACATACAGACACTCAGCCACCGCCTTCTCGCACCCATATGATAAAAAGGTTTGGGGCTTCCCATAATGGTAATATGTTTGGGACAATCATATATGTGCTAGGGATTGACGTTACCAGCCAATTGATTAGAGGGGGTCTCTCCGACCGCACGTCCAGAAGGGGAGCTTCATTATTAGATGCAGGTTTGTGTCACACCTAGGACGCCACTTTTAGAGGTATCTAACCTATTTGCACGGTGTATGGTCGGCGTATTTATAGTCTCGGTGACGGGAAGAATATCTTACAGAAAATACAACATTTCAGTAAAAATTGAATATGACACAATGTTCTTTTAGGGCGCAATACAAAACTGGGTGCTTTGATCAAAGAATCCTGCATGTTGTAAATAAGACCAGAAAATGTCGAGGAAAATTACACGTTTTATTTCTAATGGGCCGTGTTTGCTCAGTCAACTAGAAACAACAAGGTTCTTAGTTCGATACCGGCCCTCGCCAACTCAGCATATGAGTAGCACAGGAATATGTGCGGTAAAGTAAGGAGATGATGGTAGATGTGGCGCTCCACATCAGACGCAAAAAACAATCTCTTTAGTCTAGCGTTAGTGAAAAGGGGATAGACTCCCTCGCTGTATGGCCCATACCGATATTAGGCCGCCCCGACGACTTTACTTTTACTTTGAAACAAAAGACGTGTTGAGTGGCGAAGGTAGCTTGAATGAAATTAAAAAAAAGGTTGCAACTTGCTCAAGAGAAAGATACGTCTGTCTCCTCAGGCACGTTGCCACAGACCGATTGATTCTCGATCTTGTTTCTTCCTGATGTTACGACGCAGAGCGGAAGGGAGTCGTGCGCATCGATTACGATGTATCTGTAAAGGTGGATGCGTTACAAACATTTGGTGTGTTCCCCTAAAGCATATTTTGATTCTCCCGCCAGTAGTGTGAGTGGACACATTGTGACAATCAACTGTGACAGCGGTTTTGCGTCTTGTTAGGAAATTGTGCTCATTAGCACAGCGACGTTCCCATGTTCATTTCGAAAGGCCAGTATCAGGTGACAGTATCGCATCATCTTCTGAATTGCCAGTATTCTCCAATGGAAAATCTGGATAAATAGAATATGGAATAAATAAGCAAGTTGACAGGAAAAACTGCAAAATCTAAAGGAATGAAAACTAATAATTTAAAAGCATTCTCGTCTCTAAGGTTTATCTGATGAGTTAAATTGACAGTTATTTTCTTCTTCTTCTTCTTCTTCTTCTTCTTCTTCTTCTTCTTCTTCTTCTTCTTCTCGGTACGATAATATATGACATCCATTTGCATCGAATAACTTTGATGGCTTATTTGTTAACCCTATTACGTATGTTCCTACCCCGCTTTCATCTGTTCGATTATCATTCATCATATATCACAATTACCACACCACCCTATCAGCTGAAGCAGTAGAATGCTACGAATACACCTCTGCAGAAGGGTACGCTCCCCCCCCCGATGGGGTCATCTGTTGACAGTAGGTGGCGACACGTGATTATTAAGGATGGAATCCTAGTGGTTGAGTTGTACATTACATGCAACACTCCATTTTGCCCTTACCTAGACTACATAGGCGGTCGGAAAGACCCCATCCGATCAATCGACTGCTTACGTCAAGCCTTAGCATCGATATGATTGTCCCAAACCTACTGCTCCTATGGCAAACCACAAGCCCTTTTTATCATATGGGCTAAAACACGGTGCCTGAGGGTCTTACTGTCCTGTTTATGACGTTAAAATTCATTTCCAGTTCCAATTCTGGAGCTCTGTGGAATTTGGAGTACCACTTTTTCGTCATTACTCCCCGGTCCACACTGACATGGAGTGATAGTAACTGTTATAAACATATCTAAAAATCAGTATTAAAAATGTGTTTACAAAAAATTATTTGAAAGAATACGAATACCAACAAAAATGAACAAAAAACAAAAAAGTCCTCGGCGTAAAATAACCCAACAAGAGTTGACATGCCGTAAATCCAACCAACCGACAATTACTACTGAACATTATTGATAAATTGTGAGTCTTTTCCTATAATTCATGGGAATTATTCTTTTATCATCCTGTATCCCTCCAAATTTAATGATATTGAACATTGTTATGTTGGATTCCTGAATTAAGTCCAGTCTTTTTTATATTTCACTTGATCTCTACTACAGCACCAAACTATTTTCTGTTCTTGTTTTGTATATTCCTTGTGTGATATTTACAGGAGTGGATAGAAAACAGTCTTTCAGTGCTTAATATATAGTTTCCCTTAGTCATGCATACGGAAACTGAGCGTTTACTTGTTTATTCATTGTACAGGCCCAGAGTCGATCAGGTTCCAAGGATTCCATAAAAGTTTCGTCGTTCTAAAATCTATGGTAACAGTTGCTCTAAAGTAAGCATTGTGAGCAAATGGTTACAGGAGCTCGAGATCAAACGATTAAGCTAGTGGTAATCTAGCACAACGTGATCGGTCTTACAGAGATTAAGATTTTGAAAGTGGCACCTACCTGAGGTTGAATTGGGATTGAGTGCTCTCTCTCTCTCTCTCTCTCTCTCTCTCTCTCTCTCTCTCTCATTCTCTCTCTCTCTCTCTCTCTCTCTCTATATATTATATATATATATGTATATATTATTATTATTTATATATATATTTTTTTTTGCTTGAAGGCAATTACAATGGGTATATCGCATAAAATTCGATAATTATAGTAAATAAACATAAGTGAATTTCGACAAAGGGTCGATCGGTCTGCAGAACATCGTACAGACAGTTTCGACTTTATTAAGTCTCATCAGTGATGTATACAAACGATTTCCCTCAGACAGAAATCGAAACCGGGACCTCAACAGGCATAATCAGAAACCATACTGTCTCGGCCACGGTACAGACCGAACAATCCCTGCGAAATTAACCTTAATGATACTTATACGCCTCTACTCTAATAGGTACGGGTACGTTGAGTGAATAATAACAGACAAGGCCTTAAGCTCTTCGGCAAAGGGAAATAAGATTTTTTTAGATGTTGTTGATTAGAAGCATTGCTGAATATATATATATATATATATATATATATATATATATATATATATATATTTGCTTGAAGGCAATTACAATGCGTATATCGCATAACATTCGATAATTATATTAAATAAACATGATATATATATATATATATATATAAATATATATATATATATATATATATATATGGACACCATTTTTTTTCTTTAATGGATACACTATTAACAAGAGAGACATCTCCTGTCTATCAAGTTATTTCTCGATCCTTTTGAGTCTTCGAGCAACTTCTATTAACATCAGGGTGGAATATGTTAATTAGTGCACCAAAATATCTTCCCGATTACTTTCGGCACTACAACGTGCTATATTTTTGGGTAGATGTATTTGACCGTTTGTTCAGAGATTCATTTAAACACAAAACGTGGTCAAACAAACAGTAGTTGTGGGAATAAGTAGGAGGGGACTCACAGAAAATGTTGGTTTTAATAGCGTATGCTTAGAAAATATAGACGATCAATCGTGAAGGGGTGCGAACAAAAACGCTACTGATAATTTTAATGGCCCTTTTAATAACTGTATAATGTTATTAATTAGAAATAAGATCTATTTTAACTGTTTTTTTTTACAAACTAATCTAGTTTATTACATATATATCAGTTTATTATCTACTCGCAAACCTGATCCCACTCGGAAGTTTACATTTCCCGATTTGGTCGTTTTGTATCCTGGTTTGGCAACTTCTCAGCCTGATGTATGAAGGAGTTCATATTGTTCCTTGAATTTGTGGATTTATAACCTGCTCCCAATTTATCAAGATGTGCAACCTTATACTGAGTCGAACTAAAGCAATACATAGAAGAATAAAGAGTTATCTTGAGAAAAATATTTGTTTTCTTCAACAATTCTTCTTACTGACTGAAGTGAATTCAATTGAACTTGTATTACAGTTATACAATTCTATCTGCGAATATTGCATTAGGCTGATTCATAGTTTTCAGCTGTTCATTCATATAACGTTTCATTCATATATTCATGTATATTCATAGCATCTATATAGCATTCTTCAAATATTTTCTTGGCTTCTATAAAGACACTGCGCATGTCAAACAAATTGTGCTTTCAATCATGAATGAACATTACAGGTTTCCCTTATCGGAATTTTCCTCGGAATTTACAATATCTTTAAATTGACGGAAACTCTGTCCAGAAAAGAAATATTGCGCAGGTCGATACGAATGATATTCAGGAGTTGATATTTCTGGCAAATACACATGTCCAGAATTCCGCTCCATGCTCGTTTGTCTGATCACATTTATCATGCAGCAAAATCCGCGGTTGACGAAATTGTCCAGAGAAAATATTGCTCATGAAATTGTAACATAGTAAGCGAACGTCCAGAAAACTCATGCTAGTTTATTAAATATATTTGCGTGTATTATCACATCGCAAACCTGATCTCAATCGGAATTATAATATATATATATATATATATATATATATATATATATATATATATGTGTGTGTGTGTGTGTGTGTGTGTGTGTGTGTGTGTGTGTGTGTTAAGTGTAAGGAAATGAATCCGACGGTATATGTATAGATAAAAGGGTATGAAAACACACAATGCTGTTAAAATTAAAATATTTTATGTCATTTTCATAGTTAATGTTGAACAATATTTCGATTTATAAAAATCATCATCAGAGCTTGTTTTTAATCCGGACTCATTGAGAGAGAAGCAGGTCGCATGGCTTATACACTTTTTGGAACAACAATGCTTCCATTTTGAATTTAAATTATTTTCTACTTGTATATATATATATATATATATATATATATATATATATATATATATATATATTGATCATATCTCTCTATCTCCCTCTCTCCCCCCTCTCTCTCTCTCTCTCTCTCTATATATATATATATATATATATATATATATATATATATATTAGATAATCAATCGTGGAGGGGTGTAACTACTGATCATTTAAATGACCTTGTTGATAACTGTATAATGTTATTAATTTGAAGTATGATCTATTTTTTAAACCGTTTCTCGAATTGTTGCAACTACGCAATCTTAAATGCTGGCGATTCCTACTTTTCTTGGCACATATAATCTGTTTTTCAGAGGGAAAATATATAAATTGTCGTTGGGGCTGAACGGACGGTGCCGTCCACCCGAAGTTGATTTGGCATTTATGTAAACCCGAATATAAGACGACAGATGTCAAGATGGTTACTTAGTTACGTGGAGACAAGCATTCGGGTGAACGGAGAAAGGAGGGAGATTCAAAGATAAGGACACAACCGGTTTCTTCTAGAACGAGTAAACACGTTGTGTTTGCATTCGATTTCTACCCACTTTTATGGCATGAATGACGCCATATAGCTTCTAAGGCTTGAGGCGAGTTGATGTTGGTGCGTTTCATCGCCAACCCGATGATTTAACATCAGGAACATAGCAGTCATCACTAGAATAGAAATACATATGTAAAAAAGTTATTCTAGGTTACTGATTGATAAAAATATTGAAATATCAGTTCAGGTAAAAGACACTTCAAATACACACTAGTCAGAGTAAAAAGAAATCGATACGTAAAATAAAGAAACAGGCTTTTCACACTAGACCTGACGAACCAACAATTATCTCTCCAGCAATAACATACAAAGTTAGGCAAACTGGATTCTTAAGCTTAGTATTTCTTATGCTGAAACACTTGTACTGTGTATTTAAATCTGTTACGCTCCGCTCAAAGATTGTCCTTGTGGGATTGGTTATATATATTATATATATATATATATATATATATATATATATATATATATATGTAGGTAGTTGTTGTGTCTAGCCACACTGAAGAGGCGTGAAACACCGAAACACAATGTCTGTGGATGACTTATCATATGCTCCCAAAACTCGATAGAGCTCTCTAGGGGTGACTTTAATTAACTTTCCCTGCCAGAATATATAAAGCAATGATCGTTTGTTTACAGACTGGATCTCCCTTGTGATCGTAAAATATATAAACAAATGTATGTATTTAATAGCTTAAACCTCGCCCCTTTACGTCGGCTGTCATATGGGCGAGAGGTTAACGAGTCCAGCTGACAAAAATCAGTCGGATTTCGCTCCTGGTCAGAGGTTGTTGTTTTGTCTAGCCACACAGAAGAGGCCTGAAACGCTGAAACCCGGTGTCGGTGGATGACTGATATATATATATATATATATATATATATATATATATTCAGACAAAGAAAGACAGACAAAGAAAGAGACAGACAGACAGACAGAAGACAGTGACCGAGACAGACAGACAGACAGACAGTATTTATACATACACACACACAGTCAATGAACATTCCGCCCAACATTATATATATATATATATATATATATATATATATATATATATATATATATATATATGTGTGCACCCTGTATATATATATATATATATATATATATATATATATATACAGGGTGCACATACATATATATGCGTGTGTGTGTGTATGTGTGTATGTACTCCTTTACACAAAGCAGGCACGAATGTCATCGTTTTTAAAGGAAATTCATTTTTAGTTGTGTAAATTAGCACCGGTTACTTCATCTAACAAATGTCTTTATTCTTTTGCATATCGCAGTATTATCTTGCAGATTTTATACATTATTTATGGTTGTACTAAAGACGTTTATCATGAGATTAACCTATTGGTATCCACACATTATACACATGCTATTGTTTTGCATTTTATCTATTTTAACTTCGATATAATATGTCATTATGTCATTATTTTCTGCTGCTCTTATTAGAGATCCCATTTCTCCCTTGAGATTTCGTTTTTAGTCATGTGCAATAAATCACAGTTTGTTATCTGTTGCATAGGCTAAATTCGAATCGTAGTAGTAGTCATTTAGTAGTAGTAGTCGTCGTTAGTTCAGAAACCTCACACACAAGTTGTCTAGTCACAAGGGGCTGTTTATTTCTTGCTCGTGGGTTCTTTTCAGAGAGAGGGATATATATATATATATATATATATATATATATATATATATATATATATATATATAGAGAGAGAGAGAGAGAGAGAGATTAAGGTCAAACTATTCCATCGTAAATTCTGTTCGCGATTACTATATGTAACCCATAGTGGGAACATGAAAAGCCTAGGCTGCCTCCCACGAAGCCTGGCTGAAAAAAACAAAAACAAAAATGATTGTCCTCCTCTTCAGTTTCTCGTCCCGGGGTCACATCCGTTTCCGGTCAAAACCCGAAACTTCCATTTTTGTTTTTAAATCTATTTCCAGGGTCATTTTTCGGTCACTTGCTAGAACCCCGTTGAGTGTTTACTCTTCCAAACTTTAACCTTAGTTCTTATATCTTTTTCTCCTCTTTCCCCAGAATTCCGATTACCGTTTTATTTTTCAATCACCAAATTCCCCGTAGACCAAGATAATTACGCTACAGTTGCTACATATATTCATATAGTTGTTTTTCTTCCCATTTTTCTTTACTTGTTGTTTTTGCTATTCCGTTCATTTACTTATTGCAATTTTTGTTACTGTCTACTGTAATTTATATTTCTTCAATTTTTTAGTGTATTACTCGATTCCTCAAATTGTTGCATCTGTACAATCTTCAATGCTGGTGAGTCCTTCTTTTCTTGGCACATTTAATCTGTTTTTCATTTCTCGCGTGTAATGCCTCATGGATATTCATCGATTTCTTTATTCTTTAATCTATTTGTCGCAGTTCTCCGCTTGTTCATATTAAGAATGGCAGAAATATATTTATTCATTTGACGAGATTTCTGCTGCGGAATTTGTTTCCCAGAATGTTTTTTTTGTGTGTGTGCGCGCGCTTTTCTTAATTTATCTTTCATTTCTGTTTGTTTGATGTTGTCAGCTTTTAATATCCCTGGTAGGAGACAAAATAGAATTGTCTCCCTTTTTATATTGGAGGTGGATTTTCCCATGTCACGTGCCTATTGGGTCACGTGACAAGGTTAGTCCTATAATTCTCTCTTTCTCTCCGACACGACTGGAAGGATTCAGACGTCGGTCTTTTTAGCTTCCTTAACAACTATGCACATGTGTGCCTGTTTTGTACCCATACCTCCTGAAACGAAGACATAATAGTAACTGGTTTCCGCCCTTTTTTAATTAACATTTCTTCATTGTGGCCTTTTTTTATATATAGTTTCACCTTTCAAGGCTGTTTTAAGTAAATGTTATCTTGTACAAATTGACTTGTCTTTTCCATACGTAATATTGTATTTTGTGTTGCCCTCGTTTTGATTACCAAATAAATTATAAGAAAGCGAGTGCCAGCTTCTAAATAACTCACCGCTTTACTATATTCCCAAGTTCTTGTAATTCTTTTTTTCCTACAAGTTCTGGTATATTTTCTTGATTTTGTAGATCTATGCTTTCCGTTGTTTTTCTTTTCCTGTTTTGCATCCCGAGAAAGGTGTATTTTTGGATAAAAAATTCAGTTCCTATTTCCTGGATGTATATTATTATAGTATTTACATAGGTGTACAATCCATTTTAATCTTTATCAAAAATCTGGATATCATCAATGTACATTCCATAAGTATGTAATTGTGTGGCATTATCCCTATAACAAATAGTGGTAGTGAGAGGTAGTCTCCCGGGAAGAGATGTTTGGATATTCACTTTTACTAGGATTTGTTCTCATGCTGTTAATCAACTGTCTTGTTTTCCATGGCTTTCCTGATGAATTCTATGATATTTTGTACATTTTCAGATACTGAAATATCCAAATTTGCCGGACCATATGATAGGACTTTCAGTAGTCAATCCACACCATGGCTACGTTTTACATTTTGTTTCATCCTTATTGAGAATTTGTTGATCTGTATAAGAATATATCATCTGCCCATCTCGGCATCATTTCTGATCTGACTTCTGATTTAGGTCGGAAAATAAAAACGGAACGTTTTTTGGTGATCCCGCATGACAGTTTAACTACAGTCTATGAATTAACATTTTGCGAATTGAGTTACGGTTTAGGGGATTAACGTTGTTTTTAATTACGTATTGCTTAAAAGAAATAAACAACAAAAAACCCAAATTACTATACATTTAATGTTGAAAAATATTTTTTTAAACTGGTTTAATTGAAATTATACATTGCAATACTAACACAAACAACTGTCTCAATAATAGATTCAATAATTAATTCCAATGGTTAATTAAATGTATAGTAATTTGGGTTTTTTAAATTTATTTTTTTAAGCAATACGTAATTAAAAACAACGTTAATCCCCTAAAACCGTACCCCAATTCGCAAAATGTTAATTCATAGACTGTAGTTAAACTGTCATGGAGGATCACCAAAAAACTTTCCGTTTTAATTTTCCGACCTAAATCAGAAGTCAACCCATTTCTATTCTTCCAGAAATAGTTTCTGATAAATGAATGATTTATTTATTGTTTTATCTGTGCAGTTAGAATTTTTCACATCATAAGTAAACACGTTATATATCTATGTTAGTAAGTGGTGCGTCCTTTTGAGCTATTTTTCTGGATCATGTTAGTTTTATCCTACGTTCTCCATTCGAGCATGAATCCTTCCGTTGCCGAGACAATCTGTCATTAATGGAGGTAAATATTTTTAACCATAGTCCATATATACTATAATGAACTTGTGTTTTCCAGGTTAGTTCATTCTTTAGTGTAGCTCATATAGAGACCAGATGTCCTCTTCAATTGTTAATTATTTTGCAATTCTTTTTTCATGTTATTTATCCATTCGGCCTTTCTGTTATGTCCTTTATTTTCCCATAGCTTGCTCTAGGACAGCATCTTTTCCTTTGCATTTGGCTGCTAATTTTTCTTCATGCTGTCTCCAGCAACTTGATGGTAGAATCTTGGATTTTCCTGGTTACGTGTATTGCTTAGTTCTGTCGCCGTATCTTTTGATTTTCCCTTTTTTTTGTTGCCAATAATTCTTTGGTTTATTTCTTCCAGTTTACTTGTCAGTCTTCTCTTTTTTTCTCTCGCTTTTTTGTGACCTTGAGTACTGGTTCTTCCTTAGTATTTTTGCTGGTTATTACACTTTTTTTCTTTCTAGCATCATTTCCCAACCAGCTCTCGTATTTCTCCTCAGGTTCCTTAGTGGTATGTCAATTATGTTTGTTAATAGTTTTCCCTTGCATAAATTAGATCTTTTAGTATAGTGATGTTGTCTGTTGGGAAATTATGTAATGTTGTATTTACGTTTTCGTTTCAATCTTGACTTTTTTAAGTCGTATTTCCTTAGGGATAGTAATTTGACCTTCTTCTCAGTCATGATTTATTTTATCATCTCTACATTGTTTATTACGTCTTGTAATATCATTGTTTTTTTTTGTTGCTAACTTGCATTATATTTTGATTCTCAATATATTGTATTTCAGCTTGTTTCAGCAGATAATTCTCGATGTACCTGTCCACATATTGCTAGTATCCCGAGGTCATAAAACCAGTAATCTTTATGAATCATCCCAGTATGGTCGTAATTCTTTGGGTTGCATTAAGTTTAGCAGATTATGCTATGATATCTATTTCCTATAACCTCTTTGTGTCGAGTTACTTTTAAAATAGCAATGTATTACATTTTCCTGTTTTCTATAGTCCATTGTTTTCCTTTAATGTCTCAGATGCATCGTTGCTTTGATACTTGCATGTTTATCTTAAGTTAAAACATACGCAATATACCAAATGGGTACCTCATGGTGGCTCTTAAAGGAACAGCTGCTGATCATAACACCTAAATCTGACATCCAAGACCCATTTTATCTGTATTATTATTCATGGGTAGTTATTTTCTGTAGTCCTATCACAGGTGTGACTTGGTATACTACCAAGGTAGAGCACACTCGAACGGACCAGCAAAAACTGAAAAAAATTGTTGCATACTTAGGCTTTTTATAATTTCTAAGTCTTAGCTTAGTAAAATCCATGTGTTCTTTTTTTAATTTTAAGCAGCGTTTGGATTAAACTTAACTCTTTATTTGTGCTGATTTTTCCTTCTGCTGTATTTTTGTCGGTTACACGTACTTATTCCACTATACTTTTTCAGTTTGAGGCTTTATGTTTGTCACTTTATAGGTTTTTGCATTATATATATATATATATATATATATATATATATATATATATATATATATATATATATATATATATATAAGGATTTTGGCACTTACTTTAATAATGGGATTCTAAAGAAAGGGTCAATTGCTTTACATCTTTTATAGGAATTATTGTTTTTAAAAAGACAGGCGAACGAGTTTATGGAAAACAAAAAAAAACTCATTTTTGTAAGTTACTAGAATATGCTTATTAAAGATAACCAAAATAAAAACAGTTATTTGAAAGTAATCTCTAAATATGCTCATCTGGTTGAAAGAATAACACTACTGATATAATGTAGATGTCTGACAAAAAACAAACAGTCTTACTGTTAGATATATTTTACTAATT
Organism: Doryteuthis pealeii; assembly: GCA_023376005.1. Taxonomy (NCBI): domain Eukaryota; kingdom Metazoa; phylum Mollusca; class Cephalopoda; order Myopsida; family Loliginidae; genus Doryteuthis; species Doryteuthis pealeii. The sequence goes on from CM042139.1 coordinate 72,548,271, forward strand.
GTCGTACACGATACAGATTTCAGATGATAGACAATTAAAGCTATGAAAACAATTTAGCAATGAATGCGAAAAATCAGTTTCAAGTAGGATTTTCGAATGAATTTCACCCATCAGAGAACGAGACTTTTCCATACATGTGAATAGCACATATCTATTTATCTTAATTTTATACTTTAGGAGAAACTCTTTTTTTTATTATTAATTTGCTAAATTTGATTGTATCTACATTACTTGCATAAAGTGAAATTATGTATGGTCACGAAAGTTGAAGACATTTCTGTTTTATTCTATATCATAACTGAACATAGCAGAATAAATGTGTACTAATTCAGACATTTTTATGATGTATGTATTATAAGTATACTTAATAATAATAATAATAATAATAATAATAATAATAATAATAATAATAATAATAATAATAATAATAATAATAATGATAATGATAATAATAATAATAATAATAATAATAATAATAAAAATGTAATAATAATAATAATAATAATAATAATAATAATAATAAAATGCTTGTAATAAAAAGGGGTGAAAGAAAACTATTAAATGGAATACAACTACCAAATCAGGAAACTATAAAATCTCTTGATGAAAATGAAAGCTACAAATACTTAGGAATTTTGGAAGCGGACAATATCATGCAAGCAGAAATGAAAGGAAAAGTTAAAAAAGAATATCTCAGGAGAACTAGAAAACTTTTAGAAACGAAACTTAACAGCAGAAATCTGATCAAAGGAATTAATACCTGGGCTGTCCCCATTATAAGATACTCAGGACCATTCTTAAAATGGACAAAAGAAGAACTCAGACAGATAGACCAAAGGACGAGAAAATTAATGACCATGCACAAGGCTCTCCACCTAGAGATGATAGAGATATATTGTATGTGTCAAGAAAGGAAGGGGGAAGAGGTCTTGCCAACATAGAGGAATGCGTAGAAACCACAATCCAACAACTTGAAGATTACACAAGGAAGAGCAAAGACAAATTACTTATGGCGACCAACAATAGTAGAAACGGCAGATGGACAAACAGAAAAACGACAAAGACTAGAAAACAAAAATGGGAAGAAAAACAATTATATGGACGCTTCAAACGACAAATAGATGAGGTTGCACATCAAAAGACTTGGACATGGTTAAGAAAGGGAAACCTCAAAAGAGAAACAGAATCACTTATAATTGCTGCACAAAATAATGCCATAAGGACAAACTACATCAAAGCGAAAATTGATAAGACCCAACAAAATAGTAAATGTAGACTTTGCGGTAATAGAGATGAGACTGTTAACCATATACTCTGCGAATGTAGCAAACTAGCACAACGAGAATACAAAACTAGACACGACTGGGTTGGGAAGGTGATCCACTGGGAATTATGCAAGAAATTAAATTTTGACCACACAAAAAATGGTATATGCATAAACCAGAATCTGTTCTTGAGAACGAAACACACAAAATTCTCTGGGACTTTGAAATTAAAACGGATCACCTTATCCCAGCAAGAAGACCAGACCTAGTGTTGATTAACAAAAAAGAAAGAACTTGTCAACTGGTGGATTTTGCAGTGCCAGCGGATCACAGGGTGAAGTTAAAGGAAAATGAAAAAATTGACAAATATCTGGACCTTGCCAGAGAACTGAAAAAGTTATGGAATATGAAAGTGAAAGTTATACCAATTGTAGTTGGTGCACTTGGAACAGTTCCAAAAGCATTAGAAAAGGGTTTGGAAAGTTTGGATATCAGAGGAAGGATTGAAACCATTCAGAACACTGCACTGCTGCAATCTGCCAGAATACTCAGAAGAGTCCTGGAGACCTGAGGAGACTTGCTGTCACTCAGACTCCAGTGAAAGACCATCAGCTAACACTGATGTGAAAACTCAAGTAATAATAATAATAATAATAATAATAATAATAATAATAATAATAATAATAATAATAATAATAAATCAATTTCCCTCTCAAAAATACATAAATATAAATAATTTCATTCGATTTCAGTGTTTTGACAGACATCTACTGATGATATTATGAGACGGCGCGAAATGAAAAGTTTCCTTTACTGAAAAGACATTCTCAGAAAGAAAGTTTTGCGTTGATAAAAAAAAGTATGAAACAGCATTGCATTAAAAGTAATGTATAATTAGGCATCATCTGTAAATCAGCAATTAAGTAAAACTTTCATCATCATCATCATCATCATCATCATCATCATAATGATGATGTTTTTTTTTACATAATATAATGGTGATTTAGTACTAGTTTAGCTCAGACGGTAGGGCATCCACAAAGGTAACACACGATCTATTCCAGATTTCAGCTAAATGGGTCACCCCAGTTCATTTAGATTTCATTTATTTCTTCTTCATATGTTCCTATTTACCTTAATTTATTTTTTATTTTATTCTATTTTATTTTTTATATTATTTTAATTTTCTTTCAAAGTATTAGTATAATGATTAGTACTATTCGAATTATCAGGATATATTTGTTTACATGTATGTATATGTATGTATGTATGTGTGTGTATATATGTGTATGTATATGTATATATATGTATATATGTATATATGTATATACGCATGGGTGTAGTAGACCCCATCTTTGATTAATATTAATATTATGATTAGTACTATTAGTACTATCAGAATAATCATTATGGTTATGATAAGTGGTGTTAAAGAGCAGGATGGATGTGTAGATGTATGTATATGTGTATGAATGTTGATATCTTATAGAAAAACCCAGGACCCATAACTTTAATTAAATTTAACGTAATGCAATATAACTTATGCAGGTCTACCCTCCAAATAAAAAGAAAATAATATATAATTTAAATTAGTTAAATTATTAAGTAGAGAAAACACGTTTTCTTGGATCTTCATATATATATATATATATATATATATATATATATATATATATATATTTATATATATATATATAAAATAATAAAATTGGAAGGCAATACAATGCGTAAAAAATAAAGACAAAAAGATGTTTTATATGTCTAATCAATTTCAAAGCAAAGGCTTCATCATCAGAGTGTATTTTCAGAAATGACGTGCTTATGTTTTTTTATTTGTGTGGTTATAATTTCTCTTCTTATTTCCTTTTCCTCTCCTTTGTTTCCTCTCTTTCTTCTTCTCCTCCTTTATGAATGGGCGAATAACTGTAATTTCTTATTTCTCTCTTTTTTTTCTTTTTTAAAAGTTTGTTGAGAACAAGGCTGACATACGGTAAGATGTTGCAATATGTTGCGACCGTGTGGAGATGTCAAAATTTTTTTTAAAACAAAAATGAACAAATAAATAAAAACCGTAAATAGAAAAATTTGTTTACATACTTAGCTTTTGTTTCGCTTTCACCTTTCCTTTCTTATTCTTTCTCCCTCCCTCTCTTTCTTTTTTTGTGTTATTTCTGTTCTTTTTCTTTTTTTTCTTTTTTATTCCCTTTGTTCTCTAATTTAAATTATTTTTTTATAGTAAATAAGTAAATAAAAGATTATCTTAAATTATGTATTAGTATTGATAGAAAAAATAAATAATTCTTTTTTATTATTTTTTTTAAAGAAAATATGTAAATAAGTAAATAAAAGATTATCTTAAATTATGTATTAGTATTGATAGAAAAAATAAATAATTCTTTTTTATTATTTTTTTTTAAGAAAATATGTTTTATGAGTACTTTTTTCTCTTTTCTTTTAAACTTAAATAGATTAAATATTATATTAATTATATATTAAAATATCATATAATAATTACATATTAGGATTGATGCAAAATTCAAAACAATAAAACAAACCATTCTCCTTTTAAATTTCAAATAGATTAAATATTATAAATCAAATATTTGAATTACAAAAGGCATAATATTTTGCTTCAATTATATATTTTATTTAACTATTTTTTTCATTCTTTTGCTGTTATTATTTATTCTTTTTTTTTTTCCTTAAATATTTATTAATAGTTCTAGACTGACCGTAATCCTAAGAGGGTATTATGGTTTAAAGAAATGGTGTCATGGTTTAAAGAAATAATGTCATGTAAAGGAGTTAATAAATATGTCAATATTGTTAAATTAATCGTAATTAATTTTTTTAAATATTTTTTTATTATCTTTTTTTTCTTTCCCAATCATTCCATCACTATATATATATATTATATATATATATATA
>CM042139.1:72557463-72567463 GCA_023376005.1 Doryteuthis pealeii
TTGTTACGAGAAAGACAAATTTAACTAGATTACAAGTTCTTTTCCTCTTGTTAATTAACACTGTGCCTTTTTGGCCAGGATTAGGTGATCCGTTCGCGTCACAAAATTCCAGATTATTTTAGGAGTATCCTTCTCTAGAACGAATTCTAGTTTGAAAATATACCATTTTTGGTATTTTTAAAATACAATTTACTGGGCAATTCTCAGTAAATCATCTTTCCCGCCTAGTCGTGTCTAGTTTCTACATATAACCCTGTTGTCTCTTATCAATGTTAACTTCTATATGAATGACTTTATGGTATTATTTTGTGCTATCATAAAGAAATAATTTCTCTACAGAGGTTTTCTTTCCTAGCCAGGTCCAAATCTTCTCATGCGCAAAATCTCTAGTTTATATATTTATATAGTTTTTTCTTCCCATTGTCATGTTTCTTTTTGTCCTTATGCTGAAATTAATGTCACTGACAGCTGTAATTTGAATTTCTTTGCTCTTTAAAATGTACACTCGTGTGCTTTAATTGCTGACAAGTTCTCTTACTCCTGCTGTTCTCAATGCATATAGCCTGTCTATATCATATCTTGAGTGGAGTCCCTTGTGCATTTTCATCAATTTCCTTATCATTTATTCATTTGAAGAATGGACCAGTGTATCTTACAAGGATTAACAGCCCATCTGTGTATTCTCTTAGTGAGATTTCTGCCGCAGAGTTTGGTTACAAGAAGTTTGTTTAATGGTTTCTACTACTAATATTCCCAAGTACTTGAAATAATTTTTTTAATCAAAATTTTATTATATTTTCCTGATTTGGTAATTTTATTTCTTCCGTTGTTTTTCTCTTAGTCTTTTTCATCACTCTGGTCCTATGGCTGTCGTGGTACTTAATGAGTTGACTTAGTCTTAGTTCCGTGACTACTACACGTGTGTCGGATTAATTGCTCTGTCAATGGTTTTGTACCCACGTGGTGTTTTTCAAAGATCTACAGAACTTGGAATTGACAGAATTTCTTCAGAGTTTTCTCGTTTGGGTTGATCGGTAAAATTTGTCGGGCGTTGGCAACTCAGTTGACAAGAAAAAAAACTCTCCGAAAATATTAACAAATGTTTATTGAAACACAACAATAATACATATACAAAAAAAACCTTTGTTTTGTAGAGGGAAGACAGCGGTGATTCGACTGCTGCTATTTTGTGTACTTATCAGTGGTGATCGTTGAATTCAAAACGTTGAGATTGTGGGTTTCCTGAAGAGGCTTTGTAGCGTTTGGAGATAATTCTTTTTTGCCTCTCTGATGTTTTCTCTCACGATAAACACATTGTACGGGGATTATTTGGAAACAACCCCTTCTGATTGACGAAACAATCACAATTCAAAACCCCTGTAGGGAAGGTACCCCTTCTACGCATCAGATCCTCATTGACTAGACACCCAGGCCGCAATATTGGGGCTTGGTTAATTAAGGCTCCTTGCAAAGACCTTTTGAAGGGCGTATCAATCCCGGTGCAACTTTTCAAACAAAAACATTTCTTTAGCCGCAAATACGTTTCAAAACAAATTTCTTACAAGTTGATTTTAGCAATATCCCTTTGTACAAAGGAAGTGAATTACAAAACTATTCTTTGAAATGTAATAATGTCCTTAAATACAAAAAAAATTTATTTGAAATAAATTCTTGTAAGTTGATTTTAACAACACATGCAATCATTCTGACTTCGAGTGAATTTTGAAACGGTTTTATCGTTTTATATTAAAATATACTTTCCTGATTTAAAAAGAAAATTACCATTTCGCTAATAAACTGTTAACACCAGCGAATTTTTCCAAATATCGTCGCTTCCCAAACCAATTCCATGTCTCGAACACAAAATCCGTAACTATATCCTCGGTGTATAATATTATGGTCTGTACTAGAGTTTGCAGCTCTTTTTAATCTTTCGGCAAGAATCTTGATATTATACATGTTCATTAGGTAATTTATCTAATCCTGTGACTTTGTGCGATTTTGTGAATTTGTTATCCCCTGCATATTTCCATATATATCTTCCTAAATGCTCAATGTTAAATTAAAATGAATAAAAAAACAACAAGTTACATGTTTGTTTTATTTTCTAGTATTGAAATTGTGAATTACGGAAGGTATTTTGGTAATTTTTATCTGATCTCGTCCAGTCCTCCTGCCCTAATTTATGCTATGTTTTAGCGAGTCAGCATCAGGCGAATTACCATCCCAAACTTTTGCCAAGTCGTGTTTTTGTATTTTTTATTTTATATTATTTATTGCAAAGACGACAATTTATATGTAAGGAAATTGCAAATCATCATTTCTGGCTTAAATAGCACCTCTTGATTTTTGCTTCGGTTCATGGAAATTATATGGGTCCCGCTAGTGTATTAATATTCATGCATTCGTCTTTCATACGTTCCATATTATATATATATATATATATATATATATATATATATATATATATATGCGTCTGTGTGTATATGTGTGCGTGTTATATTTGAGCGAGTGCTTGTGTGCCTGTGCATGCTGATGAGGCAACAGATAATGACCCGTGATATGTTGCAATAATGAACTCTATGGTTACTTAACGAGCAACTGCGCATGACACGATCAGTTATAATCCCAAATAAGGCGTCCTTGAGTAGTTAGTTTTGATGTGCTAAGTGCCTCAGTTATGGGCAAGATGAAATATTTCAGTGTCTTTGATAAAGGTTAAATTCTTCTGATCATAAGGCTTGCTAAGAACCATTCCGAAACGGCGTATGGGGTGGGCAGGTTCTGACGTATCGCTTAACTTCCGGCACTGGTCAGAGAAATTAAAAATCACTAACCGTCATCTTATTGGCCGATGAAACTTATCGATTTTATAATGAAACGAATATGAACATATGAACAAAACCATTGACAGTTTTGTATGAAATATAAAGACTCACAATCCCCATCCAAATTAGTATTATCATCTTGTAAATTTATATCAGAAAAAAATGACCTTTTATTCTGGATATTTCCACATATATTCGCTAATATTGTCACTATCTTATACTACTCAACCTCTCTGTCACACTGATGAAGTAAGACAAGGTCAATTCTTAAACAGAATATACAAAAAAGTCGTCGGGCGGCCTAAAGTCGCTATCAGCCAGTCAGCGAGGGAGTCTATCCCCTTTTCAATAGCGCTAGACCAATGAGATTGTTTTGGCGTCTGAGGTGGAGCGCCACATCTACCATCAGCTCCTTACTTTACCGCACAGATCCCTGTTCTACTCATACGCTGAGTTAGTGAGGACCGGTATCGAACTAGGAACCTTGTGGTTTCTAGCCGAACGCTCTACCGACTGAGCTATCTACCCTGGTTTTTAATCATGGCTGAGGAAGCATCTTCATCCAGGATTGGAACTTTGTTCTTCGAGTACATTTCATACTGATTCAGCGTTTTCCTTCTCCTAGCATTGTTGCCCTACCGCGATTAAAGCGATCAATTTTTCATGATATTTCTCCATACCTGAGCAAGCAGTCTCGGGAGATTGCTTAATCGAGTTCAGTACCTCCAACAATAACGATTGTGGTAATCCCACTTTAGTTTGAACTCTTAGCGTTGTCCGCTTCACTGTCTGAAGGACGTACACGCAAAAGCGATTAACATGTTCTGTACTTGGGTGTGGGACTACTTAGGAATTTCAGGTATCATAAGCGATTCGATTTCCCTTATTAAGCAATCATTAGTACCAATTGTTTACTTGCAATATTCGTCAGTAGACTTTTATAAGTTAGTTCGATTCTCACTAGTACCGCTTACGTCTTGCTTTTTGCTATGCTAAACTAAACTTAGTAAATGACAATAGCATTAATTAATGTAAAACCAATATATTTATGACAATTATGACAATTAAGAGAAAAATACAAGTTTGTTGGATTGTCTATACTTCTGAAACGCAATTTCTCATTTTCAGTTTTTGATAGTCTTTCATTCATCATTGTGTCCGTTCGTGTTACAAGTCTCAGATCAATATTATATTTTACTGCCGTTAAACAAACAGTATCGAACGGTAAAAAAAGAAAGAAATATCATTTGATTTCGTGAGGATTCACACAAGTCAAAGCTACAAGGGAAGGATATAAATGTCGTAGTAGTCAGTACACTTAACTCCGTTTGAAGTTCAGAAATACAGAGAATCCATTAAGAATCAAACTCAATGTCTTTTTAGCCTAGAGCAGCTTAGTCACCGATGACTGCTATGTCGGGAAGGAGAAACACACACAACTCATCAAAAGTGTAAGGATCTCTGATTCTATATCCTCTCTTTTCAGTTTCTGAAGCCATGGAAGTAGAGGGAAACGGATTACGGACACAACGTGCAATGTAGCTTGTTTGTTCTCGTTGGAACCTTCTCTTCCCATAATTTCAATCTCGCTCTCTGTACACGCGAACACTTGTCACCCCAACCACCAAAGGAGAGCTGACCGAGAAACTCATTCTATTTTATTGAAACTCACATAACACTCAAACACCACTTCCGCCTCGCGTAGACGGCATCGTCCGGCACAAGCCACCCTTAGGATGTCCGATCGAATTTTTTGGCCTCGGAAAAAGTTGCTTAACTTGTGTTTTCAGTCGGATCAAGCATATTTTTTTATACCTACCGGACGAGACGTTGAACTTTCTCAAATAACTTTTTCCCCGAAAGTTGGCTTTTTTTTATATCTCTCTTTTATTTTAAAAAATCTATTCACACTACTGTACTATTCACTTAGAATGTTACACCAGTACATCAACTATTATACCCGGCAAGATTTTGGAGGTAAAATATTTATTTCAGTTCTTGTTTCTGGCTTAACAGGTGTGGAATATAGAAATAACGTTTAAAAATATATTTTAAAAGTGAATCTAGAAAAATATCCAGTGTTTGATTATTCTAATTAAATTTGAAACAAACCAGAAATATATACTTCCTCCATAAATGCCATTCTTTTTCGTTTTATCTAAGAAAATAATAGATTGACGCGATAGTTTGCACTATTAATTAGGAACGTAAATACTTTTCCTAAAGTCTGTTAATTTGATTTAATTTCAACGAAAGATATCGATCTACATAGAATTATTTTAAGATAAGCTTAAGAAAAGATTCGGTTTTTAAATGATTCAGTGGTATTAATCAGTAGTATTTCTATTTTTCAAAAACCTACATGAAAGCATCATTCATGAAATTCAAATTTTCTGAAGAACCCGTATAAAGTTCATTTGGTAAACAATTATTTATTATCTTGAAAAGTTTCCATCGATCGAAATTACTTACAACTATGAAAATCTAATTACCAGTTAATAACAAATGTTTTACATGGCCATTAGATCTCCTTGTAGTTGTTTACAAACTTCTATAAAGTAAATAAATTAATATTAGTGCTAGATCTTATTCATCGTAGACGTTTAGTAAAATAAAAAGCATCTAAAAAGAATATACTGTTAATTGCTTGAAGAGTTATAGTTTTATACTTACAAATACCAGTTACTCGATTATAATAAATGTCTACTATTCATATAAATTGATTCATTGATTGAGTGAATGAATGATTATAAAGGCATGGGAACCCGTAGGGTACTATTTTTCGTTCTAGATATTAGGTAATCACATACATTATATGTTATAGACTTGTAAATATAAACTTATAATGTATGTATCTATTTCCTAAGAGTGATTTATATACAGTTGTATAGCTTCATGTATTTCTATTTCATACTAATAGTTTATACGCACTTATATGGTTTCAAGTAACGATTCATATTTAATGATAATTATTTGTTCGTATATAGTGATATGGTTTCAACTAACTAATGATAATAGTAATAAGTAGACAATTATAGCTTAAAGTAACAATTCTCAAAACGAAGTGTTTACACACAATAAGATGATACCAAATATTCCCATCATATACTTTTCAGACATATATTTAGTCCATAGATTTAACCCAAATAAGTACTACCTCTCCACGTTTGGTTCGGTATGTTTTCTTTGTTTAATGGCATAGCAATCTACCTGGGTTATCAAATGCAAAACATTACTGTGGTGATCTCTTCCATCCCATAGATGGTGGATACCTATCCCAACGGTATTAATCCGAAAGGGAACAGCACGACTGGGGTTCGAAATTGCTTACTACCAAGCCAACTAGTTGACTTGTCCGTTTCTTCTCGTTGACTAATACTAATTCTGGTTTCCGATGGATTGATTCGTGGGTTAGATTTTATAGCATGACAAACTTTGGATTATTTTATTCCAAATACGTTTTTCTTCTTCTTCATTCTTGTTGGAATTTCAACTTTTTAAACCCATTTTCAACTCATTTGTATCTATTTACCCGGGCATGGGATCCTAACATCCGGTCAGAGTTGACCTTGGGATAATAGCAATGAGGTAATACTCCACACTCTCCAGAGATTCCGAACTAGAACCTCACCACTAGATGCAGTTTTACATCATAGCCAAATCGAGATTAGATTATCCCTTTATATCTTAAAACTCCAAATAACCTTGCGTGCTACATTTTGCATCAGAGATTCGGGTCAGTGTCTTTTTACTTTATCTTAATAAATACATTTCCAATTACTTTCATTTTCGAGAACAGAGATAAAACTTCGAGTCTAGCCGAAACCTTCTAACCCAAGCTGTTTGCCAAACGTTATATAACGACGGTCTAATCAACTGGAATGGAATGAAAATAAAATTAACATGGAAGAAATACCGATTGAAAATGAATCATCAAGCGTCTGTACTCTCACTTAATAATGAAATCAGACTAGTGTTCCACTGATATTATCTAAATAACAAAGAACAGAACACATCTTTTAAACAAGTGCTCATATAGTATGATGCATTCAGATAATTAATGCACTGTCGAAGGAGTTATAATATACTGGCCGTATCCCCTGCAGATGGTTAAAGCTCCCAACCATTAAGAAGTGGTGTCCAGGCGATGACACTAAACTTCATTTGGTGGTGTGTTGCTTGATAATGCTATTCCCAAGCCCACCGTGGTGTAAGTGGTAGTGCCTTTAGTGTCCCATGTATGGTTGAAATAGATATTTCCCCTAATTGGTTGTATTAGATCGAAATACTTGATATCAGATAATCGTATACAAAAAATTAAAATCTACACGAACAATATAGATATAAACGAACCATGTACGCAATTACATATACAATGGGCAATAAGTTATTCCTGACGCGTTGCAATGCCATTTAAATCAATAAATCCTTTCATTAATGATTATTATTTTCCGGAATATAACTGACTCAACAAACCGATGTACTTCATAAGTATCTCTATGAACAATGAGACGTATAGATCAGATCTTTTCCAATTAACATTAAGTAAATTGTAATAGCTTAGATGGTACCAGTACTAAGAAATGTACCCTGCCTTGACTTAACAATGAACCCTGGTAACTGATTGCTTTTACCAGTCTAAACGTTTCCGTCTGTCGTGCGGTTTATGAATAAATTTAAAGTGTATTTCTGCCGTCGCCTAGTGAATAATGTAAATTGAACGCAAACTGTCTCATTACGAGTTTGAACTTATTCTCTAGTTTCATTATCCATTACTCAAATCGTTATGCCACATGAGTCACCTTCACATGAAATGCTTAATAAGTAATTTAAAATACTTTTTAAAGGTCAATGCTATTGGGACTTTTGAGTAAAAGATTAGCATAGATCAAGAAGTATAGACCAATATCCGATTTTCACAGCATACAGTCTAAATGGAAATATATTAAAAGATAAACTTAAAACGAGCAAGTGAATGAATTCTCTATTATTTATGATACGCATAAAAATCACGCGTCAACAAAGAACTACACTATTTCTTTAAATTAATTGAAAAAAATATTTAATCTTTTATTCGATTTTTTTGTTGTTGAACCCACAGACGAGATGAAGAGCATTTAGAAAATGTGGACAATTGGTCAAAGTACGGTTATAAAGTCTCGCCAATCAAACTTAGAAAATGAATACTTCGTTTTACAGCGCAAGTTTACAGCCTCCTTCGCGAAGCCTCTGTGTTAAAAGACCGTCTTTATTTCAATGGCATCCATGACTAAAATATTTCCGCAAATTGATTTTTTGACCCCAGAACCTTAAAGGGAATTCGAACAAATAAATAACGAAACAAATAGAATATAAACCGAAGCGTATCTTAAAGTCCCCCCCCAAAAAAAATAAAGCAACGACGAAATATATCAAAGAAGAAAATTTCAATAAAAAGATTCGCAACGTGATTGCTATTCAAAGCACGTGTCGGTGAATAGAGTTACTCAAGTTCGGAGTTCGTGCCCAGCACCCAATTAACGTTCGGCGTCGTTGATGCATTAGAATTAGCTGGTACGTGCATATGCATAAGGAATCAATTTCTGTCTCCCATTGATTTCAGCTATCAAATGATGATGATGTCACACGATTACACGGACCGTGTTAAGCACCTTATTTCTCTGAGAGTATTTGGGTGATTTTTTTTTTAAATGGCAGAAAATTGTGACAATAATATGAAGAAAATGTCTTTACTAAAATGCGCTCCCTATTTTACTACCTTTGTTTAGTTTTTATAAAACATTTTTTTTATTGTAGTCGTAAATACAGTATGTATATGCCGCCTATCATTCGATATAGGCCAATAGTTAGAAAGTGCATCCAAGGCATTTTCTTGTGTAAACGAACGGAAAACACGTTTTATTCAATTTTGCATTCATTCGTATATGTATTCCATTTTCTTAATGATAACGTTTCTTTTTTTTGTATTTTATTCATTTGTTTTGGCAGCCTTTCGTCTAGGAGAGACGATGGAGTAGTGTCAAATATGTTTTTTCTTCTCTTTGAAGTACATAGCCTGGGCGGGTTCATGTGGAGGATAAGCTGTTGTCCATGCAGTAAATCCCCTCTACCCCACTGCCGCTGTGATCCAAAGGAAAGATAAGGAACCAATGTAGTTTGGCAGCAGTAGTGTCAAAGGAATTGATGGGCAGCACTGGATTTCAGCATCACACCACCTTAGGGACTCTGGCTCTTCATTTGTTTTCGGGGTTTACTCCCCTAGCCTTTCCTTGAGAGGCAGCATAGGTTTTGTGTCGGACTTTCCATTGACTTTGATGGGTGGCCGACCTAGGCATTTTATTCATTTATCAACGAGATAAAACTCTATTTCGATATAGATTTTGCTAAGGTTCACTTCTAAGTAAACATTTAAAAAATAAAATTAATCAATTTATATGATAATTAATTTACATTAAATATCATAGAACATATTTCATAGTACACCACCCTGTAGGAAGGGTTGTAGACATCTGAGGATTGTGGAGTATCCCTTCTTTGATTTTAATTCCAGGCCCACTTTCACGTATTTTGTAGTATGTGTAAAGCTTTCATCTATGGGTGAAATGTATATGTTTAAAAAATATTTCTATTGGATAAGGAATACTAATGACATATAAAGATACATTATTTGTATTACGAATAATGGCGTAAGGCGATAATTACGTACAAAGGATTATTATTAATTACTTAAAACCATATGTGTAAACAAATGCATATTTTCAAATGGAAAAATACTTCAAACTATATTATTATTTGTATTAGATAGGAATACTTGAAACCATACAATTGTGTGGAATGTATTTGTATTAGATAGGGATACTTGATATAACTGTGTAAAACGCTCTTAAGAAAAAATACATCAAAATGTTAAATAATCACACTTCATAAAACCTACGCATAAGATACTCGTAGAGAGGCTGTTAAAATTATTCAATATATTAATCAATTAATTAATCAATCATATCTTACCTTTTAAGTGTGATGCTATTTACCTCAACCCAGCCAACGTTTGGTAGCCCTCCAAGTAGAAATTTCATGATAGATGTATGACGAGATTATGTGTAACGCATAGCTTCATGTGTGTGTGTGTGTGTGTGTGTGTGTGTGTGTGTTATTGTTGTTGTTGTTGTGTA
>CM042139.1:72572463-72587463 GCA_023376005.1 Doryteuthis pealeii
ACAATAATCAAAGGAGAGCAGAAATAGAATTATACTATTACAGGTAGGAGTGAGCGATAGAACACAGCCAAATTGCACTTTCCCCGTGTGTTATAACAAAATATACTGGTTGAATTCTTTGTACATTTCATTCACTTTAGTCTTCTTCATACGAAATATTCTTTATTGTAGAAGTTTTTTTTTTTCCTTTAGTATGTAACAGAGGTATTTCTTCTCCTGTGCCTCTGGTTAGGTTCGACTCTCAACATAGCATAATTAACGTATAGTCATCTATTCACTTATCCTAACCTCATTTCAGCTTTTATTTTCTTTGAATATAACTGACCTTTCCGCTGTTGAAGTTGTTGCGACCAATAGACTAACTATCCCAGGCAAGACATCTTTCAGCCTTGACTGCATGGCTATTTCTGGTAATTAAGTGAGTTATTTTAGACCCTCTATATGTCCAACTCTAAGGTGTCTCTGCTCTACTGTCTTCCACTCCTGTCAGTATTTCTGACTTTTTAGCTTTGCTTTACCCGCCACTTTTTCGAAAGTCTGCGCCCTTTACGCCTGCAGCGGGTCAGAAAAAGTGTTATGTAATCGCCGCCCAGCACCTATATTTGTGGCCTTGTGTCAGACTTGGAAAAGAACCTTAGAAAAATGTACTACCGATTATCTTAGATTACTGGGTGGTCTTTGTGGAATCACCGAAAAAGTAGTTAGGATAGATAACATCTTTTTAACGAGAGAAAGCAGACGATAAGTCTAGGATTAAGAAAAACACAGTCTTTTGGACTCCAAGAAATCTTTGATCTTTTAGGTTGGTGAACTCTGGTTGACCAGTGAGATTGGAACGAATCGAATATTCGATTTAGTCCAGAAAGAAGTCGAAAATTCTAGAGAAAGAATCTTCTGGAATATTATTTAGAAATGCTATTTAAGACCCGCGAATAGAATCACGATCAGTTGGAGTTGGAGTCTGCGAGCAGAGCAGTTAGGGTCTGCGATCAGAGCAGTGAGGGTCCGAGAGTTAGAGGCAGTTAGAGCCAGGAGGCGTGCGTGGCAGTTGGGAGTTAAGCTGTTGTCGCTGAAGACGATAAGGAAAGGCTAAGAAAGGCTTGTTCACCGAGAAGTTTACTAAGTACTAAAAACTCGAAGTTGAATCCAGTTAAAATACACCTCTTGTTAAGACAGAGATTATTAGGGACCCTCTCTCTCTCAAAAGTTATAGGAAGTTTGGAATATAATAAACTTCTGAGAAGTAAACCCGGTGTTATTAGTCTGCTCTATTTACAACGAAAGAAATCTTTTTATGAATGGACTCACGGCGCAAACAGATAGTAAAGTCACTATCGTAAAGGGGACGACCCGTGGATAAAGTCAATTGGCCGTAACGAAGGAGCACACGGCGTGTGTGAAGTGATATCTTCCCTTGACCAAAAGAAGTGGAGAAGGATTTTGGGGCTAAGAAGAGGCTGACTGCTAGGTCCGTGTCAGTTGTAAACAAACTGCTGTACGTACGAATATACGAATAGTAGTGCGAGAAGAAAAGGCGCTACGTTAAATCCGAACTGATCCCACTACGTAACATATCGCTAATTAGTGCCCACGTTACAAAAGTGCTGTATTTTTTCTGTTTCTTTTGTTTTCCTCAATAATTATAAAAACAAAGATAGAGCTTACTGAAGAATGGAAAAGACACAACAGTAGTTGACTTCAGGAATTGGGTCACAACATTATCGAGAAACTTAGTCCACATAAAATATATATAAATATAATGCCTCACGTAATAATATATATATATATATATATATATATATATATATATATATATATTATTTTAATTTAAATTAAAGATACAAAATTTAAAAAATTAAATAAAAAATGAAAAATTAACACCAAGAGCCAAAACATACATCCAGACAAGAAAATAAGATAAAAGGAAACCCGAGAACTAGCGATGACAGATAAAAGCAACTGTGATTGCTCAGAGAAGAGGAGCTAACAGAGGATGGGTCACGAAGGCAATGAAAGTCCATGTATTCTCATGAGTGAAAATTCCTGAAGACGAGCAGTCATTAAAAATGACACTCAGAAACCATTGGTAGAACGAAATCTTAAATGTATTGTACACTATAATAAATAAATACAGCTCTTACAGAAGTAATATAGAGCACTTTATCATTTCTCCAATACTAAAAAAGGATTAACTATATATATATATATATATATATATATATATATATATATATATATATATAATATAATATTTTGAAGGCAATTTACAATGCAATCGAATAGGTGTTAAATGATGTTTATTTACCTTTTTATTCCTAAATATTTTTGGGAAAATTCCCATCATCAGAGGTCATAGAAGTACTTGTGTTTTTAGTACTTATTCCACGGCGCTGGCGTAATCGGTTGTTGTTATTAAGTTGAAGGAATGCCAGATATTTAAAATGTTCCGGATTTTCCGTGATGGCATGTCGGTCCGTTTGCATGTGCGCTCGTGCAGATTCTTCGAAATTCTTTTTTTTTTTTTTTTTTTTTGTTTTGCTTTTTTACTATAAATTAAGCCTCGCTCAGGCGTGGTGAAATAAGTGCTTTTTTATAGTTTGTTTGAAGCATTGTATGTATGTGTAAAATATAAATTTGAAGGCAATTTACAATGCAATGGAATAGGCGTTAAATGATGTTTATTTACCTTTTTATTCCTAAATATTTTCGGGAAAATTCCCATCATAAGAGGTCATAGAAGTACTTGTGTTTTTTAGTACTTATGCCACGGCGCCGGCGTAATCGTTTGTTGTTATTAAGTTGAAGGAACGCCAGATATTTGAAATGTTCGGGGTTTTCCGTGATGGCATGTCGGTCCATTTGTACGTGCGCTCATGCAGATTCTTCGTAATTCTTTTATTTTATTTTATTTTTTTACTATAAATTAAGCCTCGCTCAGGCGTGGTGAAATAAGAGTTTTTTTAATAGTTTGTTTGTACTTCTATGACCTCTGATGATGGGAATTTTCCCGAAAATATTTAGGAATAAAAAGGTAAATAAACATCATTTAACACCTATTCCATTGCATTGTAAATTGCCTTCAAATTTATATTTTACACATACATAAAATGTTTCAAACAAACCATAAGAAAAACTTATTTCACCACGCCTGAGCGAGGCTTAATGTATAGCAAAAAAAAAAAAAATGAAATAAAAATAAAAATAAAAGAATTTCGAAGAATCTGCACGAGCGCACATACAAACGGACCGACATGCCATCACAGAAAACCCGGAACATTTCAAATATCTGGTGTTCCTTCAACTTCTAACGATTACGCCGGTGCCGTGGGATAAGTACTAAAAAACACAAGTACTTCTATGACCTCTGATGATGGGAATTTTCCCGAAAATATTTAGGAATAAAAAGGTAAATAAACATCATTTAACACCTATTCCATTACATTGTAAATTTCCTTCAAATTTATATTTTACACATACATACACTGCTTTAAACAAACTATAAAAAAACTTATATATATATATATATATATATATATATATATATATATATATATATATATACAACTATGTCATGTGATGTAGCCATCTGCAGTAAAATAATATTACCATTATAATTATTCATTACTGTAGGCAACTGAAAAAATTGATATATAAAAGAATGCAAAAGCCGTTCTAGTGTGAAGAAGGAACACCATTAAGGGACGCTTTTTTCTGCAACAAATATTATGGAGTTGTTTTTGTTTCAAAGTCTACCGATCACACAATTTTTTGTTTCAATTCAGTCCCACATGAATCGGCGGTATATAATGTGGTTCACTTTGTTATGAACCTATCTACCCTGAACTGAATAATTATCATTTAAAGCAACCTTAAATCCATGGGTTTTTAATACTACTTCATGATTAGCTAAGAATAAATAAGATAAAAACTTATTCTGCCAGACTTAAATTATTCGAATTTACACAAAAACATCAATGATTAAAATAGAATGTGTGTTGGCACTTAGATACTTTCTTTTACAAAGAAAAAGATGAAGGTTAGAACTTACGTTGTGACCGAATAAAATCGATGCAATCAATAGTAGTTTATGACACTGTTAAAAGGAACAAAGCAAAAATCGAGACATATACAAGCAATGGAAGATAGACAAGATAATAAAAAAAAAGATCTAGACGTTATTTAATTACTTCAATGATGTTGGAATTATTATGATGTGACACGTTTCTTAAAGAAATGAGATTTTATTATAGCATTATTTAGCTGTTTTATTACATGCTATACTTGTTTATTTCAGGAGTCTTTACATAGACAGACACACACTCACACATAAATATAGAAACACATACGAAAATACATATATACATACACCGCATTCTTGGTTGGGGCTGTAGAATATACCGACTGCACCTCTGTAGAGTGAGATAAACCTTCTTACAGAACCACCTGTTGGCTACGGGCGACGACCTGTGATGATAAACGACGGAATCCTGGTGGTTGAGCAGTCCATGACATGCAGCACACCATGTTGGCCCTTACTTAGAATAGAAACACAGACGGATATGCCTCTCTGATCACTTGGCAGGTTACGTCAAGCTCTAGCACCTATACGATTGTCCCAACCTATTGCCCTTATAGCAACCCCAACCCTTTTTTTACCATATATGTGTTAGAAAGCCGTGGCTAGTGTGTTGGGTATGACGGTATAATATAACAGCATCTAGTGATGAAATTCCAAATTTGAAGTTTTAGGTACACCATCGCAATACAATAAAAATAAGTCGAACAAATCAAAATTATATCGTATTGTATGTTTTGATTTTCTGGCAGCCGTAAAAGTTTGAATGATACAGCGTCCGAAACGTTGTGTTTTTCATACTACAATAAAGAAGATGAGTCCGAAAAATCAAAATTATATTCTAAATAAGTTTTGGTTTTCAGATAGCCAGAAAAAAGTCGAAGAAAATAAAGAATTCGAAACAAAATTGTCATTTTGTTTTAGTCATCGTGATAATCCTCTTGGTATTTACTTTATGTAAATCAAAATTTTAGGTTTTGCTAACAAGACCGAGCAACATAAGTAATATTCAAATGCCTAAAGGGAATATTACTTTGACA
This sequence comes from Doryteuthis pealeii, assembly GCA_023376005.1. Taxonomy (NCBI): domain Eukaryota; kingdom Metazoa; phylum Mollusca; class Cephalopoda; order Myopsida; family Loliginidae; genus Doryteuthis; species Doryteuthis pealeii. The sequence goes on from CM042139.1 coordinate 72,577,579, forward strand.
TGGGGATTATTTTTTAGAAAATGTAACACCCTCTATTCATTTAATTGAGGAAAATTGCTCCATCCATGTTACTTTTCAATACAGTTCGTTGCAGAATATATATATATATATAATATATATATATATATATATATATATATATTATATATATATATATATGTGTGTGTGTGTGTGTGTGTGTGTGTGTGTGTGTGTGTGTGTGTGTGTGTGTTAAAATCGCGTCGACGTAGAGTAAACGGTACTCGGTTACTGACATTTCGCTTCTGCAATTGTTCATACCAAGTCAGGTTAGAAACTGTCAGAAACCGAGCGCTGTTGTGACCATGTCCATGCTACTCTAACTTAGATCGATATACCACCGTGGGGGGAATTTTGTAGGCAAAATTCCTTTTTCAAATGAGTTATCATTGCCATTGCTACCAGATAAACAGTGAGTCGGAGGGTCTGTATCTGTAAGAGTTTTATCTATGGCTGAAATAGATCTATTCAATAATTATTAAAATTCAATAGGTTTGTGTGAAACAGAAAAACTCTCAAAAAACAAATATACATCAATGTAAATATAAACTTACAAGGAACAGGATTTTCTAAGCTCTAGGCACAAACTCGACTGGTTGACATACTATTAAAATCAATGAACCAACCAAACAATCGAAAGTTATATTGGCGTTTACATTCATCAATCCACGCACCTTTCATATATTCAGGCAATTTATATTGTGGGTGTGTTAGTTACTGTTTATGAATCATTTACTTTTGGTTAATTTCTTATATTATAAATTTTATTTTGAGTGTCTTATTTATATCTATGTTAATTTGAATTGCAATATTTCTTACGTGCAAACCTATGCGATTTGCAGTCATTTATCAATCGTTACTATGCATCTAAGCAATGATCTCTCCCGACAAAGAATTAGTCTAAAATTCATGTCTGCTTCATCTGATTCAGGTATCGATCTATTCAGAGAGTGAACACACGATCAGATCATGCATTAAATCATATTATTTCTCATCATTTTTTTTTTATATTCAATATACATTTTTTTTAATTGTTATTCTTTTATTCTGTGAAGACACATCGTATGCTATCAATTAATTAATCCCTTTTCTACTCCTAAAACAGAAAAATATGCATATTATTTGTTGATAACAAAGATTCAGAATAATATGTTTTCTGTTGTTTCCATATTTAGATTTTATCTATTTATCCTACCATTGAATCTTTAATTATAGTTCGTGCATTTTTAAAACGATTCCTTAAACGCTGTGTGAATATCAATAAAACCCTTGAAATAGAATAAAGGATGAAAAGGAAAGCAATTTAACTGTGACTTGAAAACATTACTAGACCGTATGTGAGGCTGTCCTATTGTGGTGTAATGGTGAGCAAGTAAGTCTTGAAAATTAGCGAGTTCGATTCTCGATGGATTCCCAGTACTTGCGACCTTGTGTTGTTGCATAGCCTCTTTATTATTCTTATTATACTTGCATTGTATATATCGTCTATGTTCTATCGATGCTGGCCGAGTTGGATTGGGTTGAATTCTTTTACTGGGTTGACTTGGGTTGTTTCGGGTCCGTTCTTAGTGTCAATATTCTGTTTTTTCTTATTTATGGACACCAAGACATTGTTAAAAATTGACCTCTTTTAGTTGCCTAAGACCCATAACCGCACACGTGAAGAATAATCTCTTGGTGGGATTTTGAATACATTGACTTTATCCTCTGTAAAAGTTTATGACCCCCCCCCCTTAAAAAGGGATTTCCTCCGATGATGTTAAACTGCATCTGATTGTGACGCTTTAGTTTTGGGTATCTGTGAAATATGAACTACCATGACATTGACATTACATCCAGGTCTACTCTGATCCGCATTAGTAATGCCTGTTAGGTTCACATCTATGGGTCAAATAGATATGTTTAAAAATAACCGTATCCGATAAGACGGTGCGAAAAAAAAATTCGTTTAAAACAACTACACATAAGTGTAAACATAAACATGCAATGAACGTGATTTCTCAACCTCTAGGAATAAAATAACTTTGAGGAGTTGAAGTCCTTTTACAATCAATCAGTTGATCAATCTACTCATATATCACTGAATTTTTGTTGAAGTAATTCTCACTAGCTCTTTTTGCATTCTTAATTATTTTACACTAAATAGATATGTAAACCCAATAGCTGAGAGTTATTGCTTTTCTATATCTCTATTAACAATGGAGATTCGCTTCCGGTTTTTGTCTGTAACAAAAATTACGTCACTGCTTACGTCACATTACCCAAAATTGTCAAAACATAGAATAAATACACTCAAAATTTGAACATGCAACATTCGACAGTCTTCGTTGTTTTTTAAAACAAGTTTTAATAAATACATGACTGGTATTTCCAATTTGACAACACTTTTTATAAACAAAAATTTGGCCTACCGATGGGATCACCCCTAAGCGGCGTCCTGGTATTTTTATATCTTGAATTCCTAGAAGCTGGACGTTTTAAATACATAATTCCTACAATTTCCAATACTTCCGATAAATAGATGATATACTGATCCCCTAACAATATAGATATTCATCAAATTGTCAACATGACTGGTATTATATATATATATATATATATATATATATATATATATATATATATAGTTTGTTTTATTTTAATACATATTTAAAGTTTACATTTCAAATTGTTTTATATTTAATCCTTTAATGAATTCGATGATTTTACTTACTTAGGGTACAAACTCGCTGGCATTGAACTTTTTACTCCCACTCCTCAGAGAATATGTTTCAAAAATCTATTTTACATCACTCGGAGGGTGTTCTTTATTTTGTACTAGTATATAGTTATTATTGTTCAATATTTATTAGACCAAATACTTTTATTATAAAATACGACTTGATTTTATCAAACAAATAATACTATCGTTTGATATAGAAATAACACATATTTTTAAGAGTTCAGTCTTAGATTTAAACAAAAATATCTCTCAGAAAACGAGGAAACTGTTATATCGCATTAAAAAAACGTATATACAGAAATAGAAAAAATATCTCCCTCCATTTTTTTTTCAAGTAAAATGTTCCGTCAGAGAAAATGGATTTTTTTCTTTTGAAAAGCTCACAGAGTAATTTTTTTTTTCAATGGCATCATAACATCCGTTTGTTTTCCTGATTCTTTAGGGATTATACATCATTGAAAATATATAACTGGATGTTATATCGATTGCAGATGACCTCATTCTGGAAAAAAGATCATGAATTCTTGTGCAATATATAATCACATCACTAACCGAATGAAACATGCTAAAGTTGAACGGGAATATCTACAGATGATAAAGGCATTAAGCTCCAACCTAAAATGATTATATACACACACACACACACATACATATATATATATATATATATATATATATTATATATATATATATATATATATATATATAGTAATTCATAGACACCATGTTTCGACTAATCATGCCCCTCCGTGTAGCTAGCCCCAGCCAAGATCGAAGCCTGACCGATTTTTTATCAGTTCTAATCCTAATTGGCCATCAGCTACCTAGAGTAGGGGGTAAAATGTAACTGATAAATACATGTTTATATATATATATTACGATGCCAAACGACTCGCATCCTGTTTATACGATAGTGGAGCCATTAAAGCGTCCAATATTATATCCCCTACACACACACACACACACACACAACACACACACACACGCACACATACACAGGCACATATCTTGGACCCTCATACATTGATGCAAGAACTCCGTTCCATGAAGGATGAATGTTAAAGAATCCAGTCTGCTTTAATATTTACTTATAGCTTGGGAGAAGAGATATGGATTTTATGCATTTTGCAAGGGCATCAGTTTGAAATAAATACGATTTGGTTGGTTGTTTTGTTTTACGGCATAGCAATCATGTTCGGGTCATTTAATGCCAAATCAATCCATCTTGACAAACAATAGACTGAAGTTGCATACAGTACCTATTGTTGTTTAAGTGGTCATCCAATTAAGTATTGAACAGGCCCATCGCTGTTTAACACTTTTTCCTACTGTAAACTGCTCACCGACGCACTTCACCATTAATATCCTACCATAAACCGCGGACTGCGGCTCTCGAACCTGTCACCTGTTTACACTGAAAACTCCCTACCCTTGCCATTTTTAATTTTGTCTGTGAATCAACCTTGCGACTGGTACTTTTGCAATAGGAAACCAGTTGAATAAGAAAATGTAGTACTGCCGTAAGTGGGGGAAAATTTGGGGCGCGACCGTAATGAAATGAATAAGAATAATATTGAACTCCATAAAACTCCTGAGTAAAAGGCTGTTGTAAATGCATGATCCACAATCTGGGAAAAAAAGAAAACTCAAGATAATACTGAGTGAATAAAACATATTGAGAGTGAAAACTGTCTTACATCTGAACATGAGTAGTCGCAAGTATCTTTGAAAGAGACTATACAGCAAATCAGAAGTCAAGGAACTGTAAAGCTCCACCGATCCACCTCATTGAGAAATAATGAAAAAAAAAAGCTAGTAACCAGCTATGTCCGAAGAACAAAAATGGAAAGTGACATATCAAGACCAAGAACAGCTATGGAGGAAAATATCCTCTAGATGTACAGTACTCGAAACAAGTAAAAAATAAAGATGAGGATTAAGTTAAAACAAATCAATTACAAAGAACATATGGCCTGAGATAAAGACTGAATGGACCATTATTCCAAATGATAATGGGTCTTGTATTCACTATTATTTGTCCATAGTTTGGTTACAGGGGTTTCATGGTTTCTCCTAGGTATTTAATGCAAACAGCTTCACCAGAGTTTACACATTATGTCGCAGAAACATTTTTAAGTCTCTGAGACATATAATATCTGATACCATCAGATACTAAAGAAGTAAAGTTTAGAAAACAATAATTTCTAATTCTACTAATCATGATAAAACCATACTATGTTGTTTTTTTTTTAATCTATAATAGATAGAATTCTGTCAAAAGAAAACTAGAATGAATAAAGTCATAGAACTAAAATAGTTTATTACAAAATAAAGAGGAGTATTTAAAATTGACAAATTTTGTTGTGATGGAGTTTAAAGTGGATAAGGGTTATCCTCCCTTGCCGCCAGGGTTTTCCACTAGAGGGCGTACACAGCCGGAGAAAACTCTTTCTTCTGGCTTCCAAAATCAGAATAAGGCATACAAATGCGGAATCTACACCACATAACCACACACACACACACACACACACACACACACACACAAACAAACAAACACACACTCCTCACACACACACACACACACACACACACACACACAGACAGACAGACAGACAGACAGATACAAGATCAGAAAAAAACAAATACAAATATACGAATGTGACACAATGCATGAGTGAAAATCGAGTCAGATAAAAAAAAAAGAAGGACAATAGAATATGTTACGCCCATGCGTATGTATATGTGTGGGTGTGTGTCCGTAGGGGAACAGAAGTTCGGCAAAGAGACGTTCATGAAGGAAAAATATGTACCCTTGAATTGAAACCACTAAAAAATAATGTCTTTAAGTGGCTAGTTTTAAGAGAAATGTTGTCTCAAAAAATAATAATAAGAGTCTGAAAATTAGTGATACCCAGACTAGGAAATAAAGTAATGTTTACAATTTTAGGAGATTTGGAGCCATGAGTCTGGTTGAAAAAGTTATTGGCAATTGTTGGGTCGTTGGATCCGTGTGGTCAGAGATGGGGAAATTCTACATGTATTCAACCGCCTCGTAGCCTAAAGGGCAGATCCGGACTGGCAGTCAGAGGAGAATTCTATGGTAGTTGATAAATAGCAAATAGGCATGGGCACATATCAGTGAAGCCAGCAATCGATTTAAAGTTAAGACAACTTTCTTGCTAGTTGACGACATAAATCCAGTGCCCTCTGCTCCACGCCGAAATACACAAAGTGTCACATCTTCCTCCGTCATTAGTATCCTGTCATCAATTTTTTGTTGTCGTGTTAACTTTTTCTTGTAAACCTATGATTAGGTCGTGCATTTCGAACCGGCCAGCACAGAAGATTACAATGTGCGCGCATAACCATTGTGCAACGAAGGTGCACGAGTTGCAGATTGGGTATTATCACACTAATACCCAATACATACGAACATAATCACTTCTCACACACACACACACACACACACACACACACACACACACACACACATAATATATATATATGAGGCCTAATAGGCCGAAATGTACATACAGAGATTGATTTTTCTCGATTTGTTTAGCCATACATTTAATAGGTATTCCCGCCTAATTCATTATTAATTGATTAATTTTCAAAATTAGGTACGACTCCAATTAAGCACTTATTCTCCAAAAAATTATCGGCAAAAAGCCATTCTAAACAAACCTTGTTTACAACTTATCACACCGTCGTGTAATAAAAGTCACTAGAAGAGGAATGTTAACCTACTCTAAACAAATCATAAAATCTAAGAAGTTCGTTTGGTGTTGGGGTTATGGGATCGGCCTATCAGCTTGACGGTCCGGTTTCAAATCACGCACAGGGCGGTCTTCCGATCTATAGCTCTGCTGATGAGGCCTAATAGGCCGAAATGTACATACAGAGATTGATTTTTCTCGATTTGTTTAGCCATACATTTAATAGGTATTCCCGCCTAATTCATTATTAATTGATTAATTTTCAAAATTAGGTACGACTCCAATTAAGCACTTATTCTCCAAAAAATTATCGGCAAAAAGCCATTCTAAACAAACCTTGTTTACAATATATATATATATATATATATATATATATATATATATATATATATATATACTGATAAAAACTTTATGAATAAATACTGTTTCAAACTGCCGCCTGATTTCTTGGGCATTCTCAATTACAAGATGCGTAATGAGATTATTTTCAAAATTTTAATTGACCTCCATCTTTTTTTATATAATTTAAGCGCCAACCATATATGCGACTAACAATAGATTAGAGCTGATGACTGTTATCGTTAACGCCTGGAAAATATAAATATAATTAGATTATGTATAAATAAAAAAATGTCAATACATACAGAGATTTATCATCGTGTCTTAACAAACCGACGATTTGAAACATAATCTTTTTTCTTTTCAATCTGATGCTACTAAACAAATGATCTTCATTGCTATGTCTGAGTCTGCTTATCAATTCAGATATCTCGTTTAGTCGTTGGTCTTGTTCTGGAAATGCAACGGTTGAAAGAACCCTCTATAAACTTTTATTTCTGATAAAATATGATACATTTACTACCTCTGCCAAAGATTCTGTAATTAGAACACTTATAGAATGTTCACCTAGGTTTTTTTAGCTTGTTTTCTTTTCTTTTTTAACCACATTGAAATATGAAGGTCTAATTGTATCTTATTAGTAAGGTTAGGAAAGGCACAACGTGGTACTTATTTGTTTATTCATGTAAAATAAATGCAATTAGCAGATTGACTTAGATTTATCCCGAAACCTAATTTGGTTGGGGGATGTTCTCCTTATGTTGTGTGTCATGGATAGGAATAGCCTGGCGAAACCCATCCCTTCTCCTGGACTGGTTTGAATTCATAGTCAAACTCATTAATACATATAATAATTTCTTATTTATTAACGATGTCTCTATGAACATCCCTCTTCTAGACGGTTATTATACCAAAGATAAAAAAGTTCCATCTACCCTACTATATATTTCATATGTTCAACAAAGATGAACAACGTGACTGACAACAATCAACGTCATTCACTACACTGCTTTCAATTAATTTAACGAATCCCACTAATGTTTCAATAGACAGTTACGTTATTGTAGCCATGTTGCCTTTCAATGAGTTATGTCCAACACATTGCTAAGGTTTGCATGGATTGTCTTTTAACCATTTACTGATTGTATATCTAGCCAGAATGTTCCGGTATTAAATCAAATTATTTTTGTGTCTTATCTGTTATTATTTTATTTACTGCTAACTACATAGAGAAGGAGACAAGGCAAACAACTTCTATGTGTGCATATTCCATAATTTTTTACAGGGGTAATATATAGAAACACGTGGAAGTACAAGTAAACATTTTTCAAAACTTTTGGTAGTGTATCAGTTCATCTACATATATGTTTTATTTAAGAAGTTGAGTGATAGAATAATAAACAATACAAATTTCAAAAATAATATTATATTTGGAAATCTTGATAAATTTGTAAATTTGTTTTAATGAGATGCATTGAATCTTGGTTTCTTTTTTTTTTCAAAAATAGAGTGAAGTAAATGCCGTTCTGACAAAAAGGTTTTAATATTTAGTGTGATTTGACATATTAGTAGATCACACACACACACACACACACACACACACACACACACATATATATAATATATATATATATATATATATATATAATCGGGGTGGCCTAAAGTCGGTTTCAGCCAGAAATCGATGGAGTCTATCCCGTTTTCACAAGCGCTAGACCAATGAGATTATTTAGCGTCTTGGGTGGTGCGCCGCACCTACCACTAGCTCTTAACTTTACCGCACAGAAGCTTATGCTACTCATACGCTGAGTTGGCGTGGACCGGTATCGTACCTGGAACCTTGTGGTTCCTAACCGCACGCTCTACCTACTTAGCTAAACTGCATATATATATATATATATATATATATATATATATATATATATATATATATGAGGAAAAGGGGGGAATGAATCCGACAGAATGAGGTAAAATATAATGAATGTAAGAACAAAACTCAGACAAAAATGTATAGTTGTTATATACTGTGTCAGTTGACAGCGCTGGTGTGTAGTACACTGGATTAAAGACATACGCAGGTATACAAAAGAAATCTGGACTTTATTTTCTTCCTCGGTTGGCGTGGATGAAAGGAGGTGTGATAATGCTGGCTTGGATGAGTGGTGAAATGAACCGTAGTTATAACAAGTCTCTTCTTCGGAGAGTCGACGGGAGTGACTGAAGTTCGTGGCTACCAAAGCTCAACTGCCGAACTCTCCGTCTAACCGTCACTTTTTCAATTTTACCCAGCATGCCCTGGTCTATTCAAATTACACCGGAACTGTACTGCAATCCTAGATTTGTCACCAGTCAATAGGAAGTCCTTTGTCATCCTGCTATTGTTGTTTTTCCAGACAGTTCGTTTGACCCGGTCAGCAGTAAGCCTCAGATCTTACTCACTCTTCCTCTTTATTCGATCCAGACTTCTGTCTGGAACATCCTTTGTTTCCAAATTCCCTTGTCTTTTTTTAGCTTCTTTTTGCGCGAAAAGAATTGAAACAATAGTTAATCTGCAACATAGTATATTTCGCTGGAGAATGGAACTCGGCTTCTTCAGCTTTACTTATGTACGTATATATGAATGTTTTTATATATTTATGCATATGTATGTGTGCATCAATATGTATTTATATATGTATGTGTATATTCACATGTATGCTTTGCTGTATACGTATGTATCTGTGTCTTTATGAATATATAGATGCTTGCGTAAGTGTATGTATGTGTGTATGTATCTATATATGTGTTTATATGCATATATATACTTTTATATCCATCCACTTTCCCACCCCCAACTATCCTAACCTCCCCTGATGACCCTCAATTTGGTGACCTACTTGGCCATAACCCACATACTAACAAACAGGTTTGATTTTGATTTTATGGTCATTTAACCACCCCCTTTTATTATTCCCATTTGCTACTTCCTCTACTCAAATCTCTCTCCAAGAAAGGCTACTCCTCTCCCCCTATCAGGTATTTCTCACCATTCATTTTTTCTGCCTACCTCCCTCGTCTCTCTTCCCATCTGATTTCTTTCTCATCTTC
>CM042139.1:72592463-72597463 GCA_023376005.1 Doryteuthis pealeii
CGTAATATTATTTATGGTGAATTGGTGAATGTATTCTTGGGGTTTTAAGTTTGTAATTTCTTAAAATGCATGCCTTCCTGTTTAGTTTCATATGGAAGAATGCACATTTCTCAACAAATTTAGAATAACGTTTTTGTATCTGACAATAAACTACTACATTATCATTTGGAACAAAAATTCAATGCATTTTTACTATCTAATGTCAACGTAAGCTTATTCCATGTTGATTTTTATCCAGCTCTATTTTTACAAATAGATTCGTAATAGATATTACCAATCCGGATCAGATTGGACCTGAAAGTATAAATGGATATCTACTCTCTCCAGGTCCCCAGAAATACTTCGACTGGGACATCACCGTAAGTTGAAAATATAAATATCTACTAGAACAAGATATCAATACCAAATAAACCTCCACATTCTTGAGTACGTTTGGGGTTTCTCCATCTGACAAGAGGAAATAGATTTTGAAAAACTAAGATAAGACTCTTACTAAATAAACATGTATATAGTAATCCCGCAGACTGAAAAATATCAACAACAACAAAAAACTGGTGTTAACATGATATACTGCTGGGGACGCTCTGGGATAGAAGTAACGATGATTTGGCCCCGAAAAAATGCCTTGACCCAGAGTCATTACCTGACGAAGGCTCTGTTGGTAGCAATACCTCTGTGCAAACAGAAATCATTGTATGACTTTTGACAATAGTAGCTTTTTAGTAACATTTTCAGTACTATAAATAAACACATTTTTAGTCTTTTATACCAATGGGTAATTCAAACACTTAACAATGCTTGCTTTTCGAATGTCTTACATTTGTATTCATCTATGTATATATTAGTGTATATGTGTTTACTAAGAAATTTTGTCCTTTAAATTGAAATAACCTATGAATTAGTATTAGTATAGAATTATCTATGTATTCTGATAGAAGTATCTCCTTAACCTGCTATCTCGGATAAATGTAATAGCCAGAAGCTCTGTCAAATGTGTATCCACCACCTATTTACTTATCTTTGCAAACGGTAGATTGAATGACCCCATGTGAGACACTGGAATCGCGTAGAGTTTACTTTTATTTTTCAGCATTGCAGAAGTGTAACAAAGAAGCATACAGAATAAGTTATTTGGGATTGTACAGAGGAACGCACCTATTTCTTTTATGCTTCTTCATGTTATTCCGTGTAATATTGTTGCTTTGTCAGCTACTGAATACACGTAATGGGTGGGATGATTTCCTCGTAATATATGATCGTTTTATGTTAGAAAAGAACAAAGGAAACCGAGCCTTTTAAAAACTATCGAAATTTCATTCTTTTCAGAAGTTTTTTGGAAGTAGGATGAAGATATTTAAAGCCCATTCATTAGACAGACATTTCAATTAACAGCTCATTCTAAACCAAAGTATAACGTATTCAATTCACAAATCTCTGATTTAGCGAGACGGTTATCATTACTAATTGTTACTGTCGGTCTCTCAGTCAGTTTATCTATTCAGCCCATAGGATACATATTTATGATTGTATAGTTTTCAGTATCGGACATCATGTTTGCCTACAAATTTTCTGATTGTCACAGGATTAGCGTAATGCTGAATGAAATCGGGGACCAGATTTCAAATTCTCGATATAGCTGTTAATTTTTCACCTTGCTCTAATGTTCTTGGGAAAGAAAAGACCCTGTCTGTTTTCCTCCAAGCTCTAAGAAATAGTAGGACAGTCTGTTTTCTTTAACCTTGGTTTCGCAGCTACTCTATGAGAATATTAACTCTGATTTCAAATCAGCCTAAAAATTGACCTTGTGCGTCTTCTATCTGTGTCGATTAGTGTAAATAATTACGTGTCTTCTGAATGTGTTTCTCAAAGACACCTGAACATCATTCTGCTTCCGGCAACACTAGCCTAATTTTCAATTCATTATATTACACCCTACCCCAAGTCACTTCTATAAGGCGATATAATGCCACTATACTACATAATGCACATATATGAAGTTGTCCATACGCTTTAAAATATGTTGGGTGTTATTATAGAAATTATAGAATATCATTTTTTATTTTGCGATGATTTGACAATATAAAATTTCAACAAATTTCAAGACACGAAACAAAATGTTTACTTCCTAGAAATTCATATATTATCCTCATGAAAATATATCCATGTTACATACAAATATTTTCACATGATTGATTGATTGATTTTAACATTGTGTTGAACCATGGATAGGGAATCGCGTTGATATTTACATATTTTGTGTAGTTGATTCTTTAGATTTATTTTATTTACACGTTCCTATCGAATATGAATACATTTTTAAAGAGGTCTATTTGGCCTATAGATCGGATCTTCACAATAAATACCACCCCTTGTTAAATTATACCTGGAAGTAATAGCACGCATCTCAAATATCCAGAGCATTACCATTAAATGCAGTTTCTTGTTATATCCAGGACACCCTTTTACTCAAAGAAATGACTACCGCGTTAACATAGAAACTGTTAGCGTATTTTAAACCCCACGGACAAAGTGAGATATCTTTATAGGAAAATGAAGGCAACATATTCTAGTTACGTCCAGTCCTCAAAGAATGTAAGTATGAGCAATTACAGTCAAATTGAGAAAGTAGTATGTAGACAGAGATAAAGAAATGAAGTGACGATCTTTCCATATTCCGTTATCGACGTCATTAACAAATCACATTCACTAGTGTCTCGTCAGTTTAATTAGCAATGCTTGACAAGATCGCAGCGAACACTTTTGAACACATTGATTATATATGTTCGCCAGAGGGGAGGCCAGCCTTGTAGATGATGCCAGTCATCTAAGGTCAAGTGAATCAAAATCTGACACTCGACGAATGAACTGTCCAAATCAAGAGCTGACTGAATGAATGTCAGTGTTGATTTCTGCTCCGTTCGTTAAAGTGTATTTTCGATTATTCCTCAACTCAATATCCTTCCAGCGAGTGAGGGACCGAGTAATAACTATTATTATCCAATAGTTCGAAATTTAGCATTTAGCAATTATCTGTCATCATGTACATATGTATGTGAGTCTGGATGTTTTCAATACAACTAAGAGCGAATTTTGGAATATGTCTGAGAATATATTATTTATTTGAGTAAAATATTTTTTTATTCCCGTTGTCGAATTGAGACTTATTTTAATACGCTATGCAATCAGAGAGTTTATTAGCCAGATACAGACTTTAAGATATATTTATTAATTTATATCGGTATAAATAAACCCGTTTTTTTATTAAATGCGGTCAAAAGTTCATGCTACTCATACACTAAAACAAAAGAAAGATATACCTTTTATTCTGGAATTTTTCCATACACTGTAAGTAAAGTAAAGTCGTCGGGGCGGCCTAATGTCGGTATCAGCCAATCAGCGAGGGAGTCTGTCCCCTTTTCACTAGCGCTAGACTAAGGAGATTGTTTTTGCATCTGAGGTGGGGCGCCACACCTACCATCAGCTCCTTACTTTACCTGTGCTACTCATACGCTGAGTTGGCGAGGACCGGTATCGAACTAGGAACCTTGTGGTTTCTAGCCGAACGCTCTACCGACTGAGCTAACTAAAGCAATACATTTCAGAATTAAGTATAAATTAAATATATTTCATAAATAGCAACTATTAATAATTTAATTGGCAAAGCTGTATCCAAACCAAACAATTAAAAAAAAAACTTCTAATGTTTTCGAAAATCGTAGCGTAGACACCGACATCTGCTGTTTCTGTGATGGCTTATTTTCGGATGGTGATAGGGGTGAAACACAAACATGCCTCAACCGTTAGGACTCTGTTCAGACACAGAGTCCATGGAACTAGGTGCGAATGGATCACGGACGCAATATACTTCCTCGTTTTAGTAGTAACAGGCACTTCTCGTATGTATGAATTTTTTCTGTTCTCTATCCATGCGAACGATTGTCTCTTCGTACCCCATCCATCAAGAAGTGAGCGAATCAATAAATTTCATTTTTTATTATTAGTTTTTACAGAACACCGGAATCACACTTCCTCCTCACATAGAGTGCCTCACCCGGTCAGTCTCCGTCACTACTTAGATGGCCAATCGAGTTTAGTAATCCGGCTTGATACTTGTTAACTGATGTTTTCACTAGGGGGTGTTAGATCAAGCATTGTTTTCATACACTTAGGTTATCGAACGTGATTTTAGATATCATCTTGTCTCTCTTCTGGTAGCTGGCTCTTTTTAAATAACATACATTCGCACACCTGGGCACGTCATGTGGTGTAATGGTTAGCAGACCATTGTTAGTGAGTTCGATTCTCATTGGTTGCCCCATACATCTGCCCTTGTGCCACATCTAAGCTAAGCTTAGCAAATAACCATATATTCACATTCCGGTGGCATTCACTTAAAATGTTACAAAATAAAAATTACTGTTTTCTCTACAAATTGGTAAGCGCTGATGTTGTTATCGTGAACTTAGAATTTTAGTAGGAATTAAATTCACGAGCACCAGGTCAACTAAAACGTCAAGCCCACGCTTCATTTATTATATAGTAATAATGATGATACAAATAATAATTTCAGAGTGAATATATATTACTTTAATGTTGTTGATTTTATTTCTACTTCTCGTAAAACTCGATAGTTTTTTCACATTCTAAGCATTTTTATTCTCTTTGTTCTGCTGAAATAGCAATAGTCAATAACTGAAGGAAAAAAGAATCTGTATCTTGTTTACGGAAACTAAAGTTGTATTATTATTATTATTATTATTATTATTATTATTATTATTATTATTATTTCACACCTGTTGTAGCCGGTGGTTCACCGGAGGATGAGTGAAAGCAAGTCTCCTCAGATTTCCAGGACTCTTCTGAGTATTCTAGCCGATCTTAACTGCTGTAGTTTGGATGGTCTCAATTCTTCCTCTGATTTCCAATTCACCCAAAAATTTTTCAAGAGATTTGGATACTGTTCCTAGGGCACCAATTACAAGTGGTACTATTTTCAACTT
>CM042139.1:72602463-72639963 GCA_023376005.1 Doryteuthis pealeii
CAATCACCTTCAATATCTGTCTAAAAAGCAAGCAGTTTTGAAATGTTATTTTTTTTTTGGGGGGGGGGGGGGTCCATGAAGCAATTCCGAAATACTTGGAATAAAAAATGAACAATTTGGCTTCGTGACTGTATGTTGCTTTCATAATTATATCAACTGTTTTTATATTTAGCACCTTAATTGGTCGTCTCGCATTTTTATTTTTGAGCACATAAAAATAGTGAAAAACATCTACGATAATTCCTTAGAATTTATCTCTAAAATATTTAAAAATGTTCACATTCCACTTGTGTCTAGACATGACTGAGAGGAAAGTCTCGTATTCATATATATATATATATATATATATATATATATATATATATATATAGTGTGTGTGTGTGTGTGTGTGTGTGTGTGTGTGTGTGTGTGCAATATATATAAATCCCTCCCAGACACAACTAGACAAATGTGGAACATGAAAACTTTTAAATATTTCTATATAAATCCTAATAAATCCTATCATAGCCTACTATATATATATATATATATATATATATATATATATATATATATATATATATATATATATATATATTTAGTAAATTAAGAAAAACTCTAAACTTGGTTCATTACAATAATTTATTTCAACCGTATTAATACGGCATCTTCAGATACTCACAAGAACATGACTCTTACTGAGAATTTCCCAAAATAACATCGCTTTTAAATCTATCAATTTGGTGGAGGGAAGGTTGCTGTCTTACTTTTGAAATGGGTAGGATTAGTTTCTTTGAATGAGGCGGGGAGGTCTATGCTTTGGATGAGGTGTGGCTTAGATGGGGGACCGATTCCTTGGAGAAATAGTTATAAAAGTGTACACACAAAATGAGCAGAATTAAAAGACTAGAAATAAGAAGAAAAACAATAAAAAAAATATAACAAAAAAAAAAATAAAATAAAAAGCAAATAAGAGGTGGGAGGTAGATTGTAAAAGTAAAGAATTAAAGAATAAAAATAAAACAGTAAAGAATTATATAAAAGGTAAAAATATAAGAGAATAAAGTAACGTTAAAGATTAAAAATAAAAAATTAAAAAATGAGACCTAAAGGTAAAAAATAACATATAAAGTATAAAATATAAAAGGTAAAAGATAGAAGTTAAAAATTATAAAGACTAACAATAGAAGTAAAATTATAATTAAATCAAAAAGCAGAAAGTCTTAAAGATAAAAACTAATGGCTAATAGTAGTATAAATAATAATGATGATAATACTACTACTACTACAAATAATAATTATAATAATGATAATGATAATAATAATAATGATAATGATGATAATAATAATGACAATAGTAATCAAAATTAATAACATTATATCATAAAATTAGGATTAGCATGAGATTAAAATCAAAGTAAAGTGAAACAAATAATAATAATAATAATAATAATAATAATAATAATAATAATAAAAATCACTGATAAAAGCCCCAGATAAATGGACATGGTAAAATATAATAATAATAATAATAATAATAATAATAATAATAATAATAATAATAAATATAACCCGATGATAAATAAATAATAATAGTATTAATAATAAAGGGCTAGATAAAAATTGAGAATTACGTGAAATATCTTTTTCTGTCCTTCTACTCACTGGTGTTAGGTACATTGAGCTCTCCTTATGGTCTACCTGCATCTGCTTGGTTAAACCACACGTGGAAAGATCCTAACTACGGATATATATATATATATATATATATATATATATATATATATATATATATATATATATATATATATGAGGAAAAAGGAGTAAAGAAAAGAAAAGTAAATGGATAAAATGAATTTAATCGATCACTTACACATGTGTTTCGGTCAGTTTATGTGTGTGAAAATATTTCGCACACATACAAGAATCGACCTTCATCAGAGTGAATATTTATTTTTATTATTTTTCATAAAAATAAATATTCACTCTGATGAAGGTCGATTCTTGTATGTGTGCGAAATATGTTCACACACATAACTGACCAAAACACATGTGTAAGTGATCGATTAAATTCATTTTATCCATTTACTTTTCTTTTCTTTACTCATTTTTCCTCATATTGTCGGATTCAATTCCTTTTCTATTTTTACATATACATATATATATATATATATATATATATATATATATATATATATATTATATATATCATTATCGGCATAGGAGTCATACTGTTACATAATGGCCGGCCAGCACCTATATTTGTGGCATTGTGCCAGACTTAGAAAAACCTTTTAAAAATGTGTACTACCGATCCTCTTATATTACTGGGTGGCTTTGAAAGAATCGGCGGAAAGAGAATTAGAAAGATAAAATCTTTTAACGAGATATTGGTGACGCTAGGTCTACAGTTAAGGAAAATCTAGTCTTTTGGACGACAAATGGTCCTTTGATCTTAGAGGCCGGGAACTCTGTTTGACCAGAATGATTCGAAGGAAAAGAAATTCTATTATTTCTAGAAGGAACTAGAAAGAACCAGAAAAAGATCTTTCTGGAAAATTAGTTTCACAGACTATATAAAGAGACCCGTACCAGTAGATAGGGCAGTCAGTTAGGAGAGTCAGAGCGAGTGACACAGTCGGCCGGAGAGGCAGTGATCGTGGGTTAGTCGAGGTCGTACGGAGTTTGTAAACTGTTTTCGCTGAAGACGAAAAGCGCCGGCCTGTTATTATTGTTAAGAAAAGTTTGTCATCGAGAAGTTTACGAAGAACTAAACCCGAAGTTGAATCCAGTTAAAATAGACTTCTTGTTAAGACAGAGATTATTAGGGACTCTCTCTCTCAAAAATTGCAGTGAAGTTTTTATTATAATAAACTTCTGAAAAAAACAAATACGGTATTATCTTTTTATGAATGGAATCTCTACCCCAAACAAATAGTAAAGATACTATGATAGTATCGTGAGTGGGACGGCCACTAGACACCCGTGGAGAAGGCCAAATTGACCGTGACTAAAAACCAACAGTAGTGAAACTTGATACTTATACGAGAGGCACGCGGCGTGCGTAAGGTGATACTCCCTTGACCTGCCACTGAGCGACCAAGAACTGCTGGATAGCTGGATATAGTAAACAAACAAGTTTACGCGTGAAACGCCGCCGCTACATTATTGCTGTTATTGGTAGCATCGTATGAAAAACCAATGACGTTATATCTATCGATTTGGTAACGTGACGACAACACCCAGCTACGTTACAATACGCCCATCAAAAGTATTGTCCAGATTAGGAAATTGCAGTTGGTAACAATTTGGAAAAAATAATAAATAATGAAATCAAATCGAAATTGTAACCAGAACAGAAACATATACAAATATGTTTTTGTTTGTTTTATAATCATCCAAATTATTTTTTACCCATAGATAGGTCTCTAGTAGGTCCGGATCTGAGGAGACCCAGGAGTAATGAGTTTTCCGAGTTACCAGCTGTCACACCAAACGTTTCAAAACAGCCTCTCCTATTCACTAGCAATTAAACCAAGAAGATTCAGCACAGAGAGCCACGAAATTAAACGTCAAAGCTACGAACTAAAACAGCACGGGATTAATTTGTTGAACATTTAAATGGTTTACGAGAACTTATTAGAAAATCGTATTTGTGGTACCCTGTATAAGAATATTGCCGTTACCGAAGTCTGATTTAAATTTATTATACATGGAATACATAATATAGTCTAAAAAGTCATTGTTGTATGCAGTAGATAGTTCTTGTTTTAATCAAACCCATGAATGAATAAAGAACTAAATAAATGCCATTGCATTCACATAAATCGGCAGTACATATATTGGTGACAGATTTCTAATGCATTGTCATAGAAAAACAGATAGAAGAAAGAAAGTATATTCTCCTTTGTCGTAAAATATGTCCTCATTGTTGTGAATAGATTCAATATAGTCGACAAGAAGACATTGCTGTTCACCATGTTAATATGTTCTTAGAAAATATCAGAGTATTGAAATTATTGGTTCTATGTTTATTTTTCTCATTCCAAAGAGAGATAACGTAAAAGTAGGATGTTTTTCTTTTTTAATTATCTATATCATTGCGTTTGTCCTGTGATTTTACAGTAGATTTTTCTTACTTTTTTAATCATGCATTCGCCTATGCATTCTCAAGAGAAGCTGGGCAGCTCTAAGAGCCATCTTTTTTCTCTGATAAGCGTTCGGATTATAACAGAAATTTAAATGAAATCCAGGAAAAGAAGACATTAAGGCTTAAAACATATCATTTTTTTTATTCACCGTTAATCTTATCATACAATTTCTTGCTATATATATTTTCTCAAATATGAGTATTCATTTTATCACACGAGTCAGGAATAACTTTTTAACTTCTTTAAATGTTTCTGCTTGTATTTATTATGAGAAAAATTGTCATTGATGGATTCATAGATGTTTAGATGGAACCAAAACTTGTGGTACAATTCTTGAATATTTGAGCATCGAATAATGTTCGATCTTGTCATGAATAGTATGAAATACCAGTTCGTCCAAAATATGAAGTATGATGCATACACATGTATTTTCACTTTCATAATAGCATAAACAAAATATGATTTCATAAAAAAAAAATAACACGATTGTCTACGAATGAATTTGTAATTTTCCCATGATCAGTTGTGAGCTCTGCAATTTTGCTTCCTGAGACTTTGAATTAGATCAACATTAATATCAACGATAATATTTTGTGTATTTCATAAATTAGAATATATTAAACATAAAGATAAAAACAGTATAGAAATGTTTAAAATTCGATGCCCTCCACCAAAAAATAGAAGAATTAAAGCAATCATGAATATGGAGGGTATTATTTTATACTTCGGTTGTTAACTTAGGTTTAATTTTTAAAGAGTTACACTGTTCATTATTTACGGGAAAAGTAATAGTTATATATATGATTGTGAATACGCTATGTGTCCCTATGTTAAAAACAATATCAGTTTGGCAAAAAAATGAATACTTCTTACAAATGAATATTAAATAGAACAGAAGTGATATTCTTTTGCTTTTTGTTCTTTTTTTTCTTTTCTTTTTCTTTTTAAATTAAATTTCAACTAATATTTATCAATCAAACGTAAATAGAAAGAAAAAAATATCTTTATGAGAGATGGAAATTTTTATGTATACCCTCCACCGCAGTCAGGATGTGACACAAAGTCTATTTTAAGCAAAGTAAAGCTTCTGTGAATTTCGAGCTATCGTTACCCTAGACTAGTTGCCTTACCAATACTAAATGACCCTTCTACGTTACTATTTACCAATAGCTGGAGGAAAAAAAAAGGTGTATTTGTGACTTTACCAAGAGCTTTAGCACATAGTGAACCGCAAACCGCCTCTTCCAAGATTTGAACTCAGGTTGTCAATTTGATTTCTTACGATAATAACCGTTAGATTAAGTAAGGCATTTTTATGGTGTTTCTTCTTCACACCAGCAGCAATTGTTTAAGCAAATCGACATATTTGCGAACAAAATATAAAAATATCAATATTTACAACTGAATAATTCATGGTTTTAAAAACGAGGGTAATCCCAAAAGTAAGATCTGTAAAGCACTGGTAACGCAAGGAAACTGTTCGTGCGATTATATGCAACACTGTTGTGTTTGTTGTGCATGCGCCTTCGCCTGTACCAACCCGCGTCTGTCCCTGCCAATGGGCACTCCTCACTGCCGCGCCCAGTCTAGGCTTGGCAGTAGTTTCTATTGGAGCTCCCGATTGACGCTATAGAATAAATTTTTAAAAATACTGGGTTTTTAAGCATGGGACAACAAAGATATAAGAGATTAAAAATTCAGATGAGCCAGGAGTAACAATATGGTGAAAAGGCGAAACAGGATTGTATGGGAATGTGAATACATATGCCTAGTATTTTTATAACAGTAAAATTGTATTTCTGAAAAGTGGGTGTTTAGATGACGCGGTGGTAAGATGCCTGACTGAATACAATTAGGTCGGGTTTCGAACCCAGCCTGAAGCAGTCTTCTTTGTCTAGGCACATTGATGAGCTGTGAAACACCGAAACAGAACTGTATGTGAATAACAATATATATATATATATATATATATATATATATATATATATATATATATATATATATATATATAGAGAGAGAGAGAGAGAGAGAGACGGAGGGAGAAAGAAATAGAGATTTCCAACTGGAAACGTCTTGTAAACATTATTATTTTTTCAAATACATGAGACAAGTTTATATTAATATGATGCATAAACATTTCGCATTTTGTAGCATTCGATTCTATTGAAAACATTGTTTTAGGATGATGTGTTCAACAAAAGAAAGCAAAAATTATCTTTACAAAAATGCAAAATCTAGTATAAAGATAAGTTTATTCAACAACTCCTCAAATGTAAATTGTTGAACTGATAATTTTCTCCTGAATATTCACATTCCATTTGCTACTAGAAGAAAGCAGACATTTGAAAGAAGAGATATAAAGAGAAAATAAATGGTAGCGAATATGTTTTACATGTATATTGCATTATTTTATATAGTTTGTCAAACACCTGTTTATTATAAACTAATAGATAAGCATTTTTATTCCCTTCGCCAAATATACTGAATATTGAATATTTAGAAGCAAATCTGTAATTATGTAACGACAATTGCAAGTCAAGATATTAATAATCTTATCAGCCTTCTATAATAAAGACATTTGTTAATATAACAATTATTTAATCATACTGTTGATTCAGAATTCTTGTCTGCCTAGTTCTGTCACACGTAAACGTACCTAACAAACATATGTCAAATGTATAACAATTATCTTAGAAGACGTTTGCCGCGTCTTTGAATGCAAGCCGGTGACACATATTATCCAGGGAATTTACATGGTGTCATAGTTTTCAAGCGAGTATGCAAATCCCATACTACTGAAAAGCGACTTTCATCCTCGCTGAATGCTCCATAATTGCATTTTTGTATTATTTTGCTTCATGCGCTCACCGTATTTAAAAGTGGTTTATTCCACCTTTCTATGTAGCCTGTTTCCAAGAACCTACGTAGCCGATTCCTCCGTAGTTAAATCAGATAGAATTTTGGAACACGATACATGGCTTTTGTGTCTTATCTGAAAGGCAAATGATCCTGTAAGAACATATGCTAAAAATTATCAAAATTATTGCTTTCAAATTTTCTGTTAAAATTCTAAGTCGTGTGTTGTTTTATTCTAATTTTATCCAGTTGAATTAATATGCCTACGCCATAATTAAAAAATAGTTTATTCTCCCTTTCTATCAAGCCTGTCCCTTTCCATGGGCCTACGTAGCAGATTCCTCAGTTATTAATATCGCTAAGAATCATATTTGGTTTTGTTTTACTTTAATTTTATTCTTCCATCGCCCCACCCTAAAAAGAGAATTGCTCCATACTAAAATGTGAGGGGACATGTGACCTTGGAAATCTCGAAGTGCTTTTTTTCTCGCTATTAGACAGTCGTTAAAAGGTAGAGTATTTTACATGCCATAAGTGCGTGGAACATCAGAAACTATGGGTAGCAGCGTGGTGGATGTAAGACGCGGGGGATGAATCTAAAACGGGACAATGCTGGAAAGATGAACCCAGAGCGGATCAACGGCCAGGATCAAACAGGAAACTACTTGCAATCATAACACGAGATGAGAACTTGCCAGCTGATCTTGTTCTTTTGAATATATCTGTTCATAAAATGAAACATGTTAGACTGTCAGAAAGCGTCAGCTTGTTCCATAGCAATTGAGTGAATAATACATATTGCATGTATTCTATTCGGTATTTTAACAGTTTAGGAAAGTTGAAGGGGATCACAGTATCACGGTTGTTGAGATTTGGCCGTATCACTCCACTCCGGAGATAAAAACTCATTGCATGATTTGGAGGTATCTATATATTTACCATCCCTACCGCACGAGTTGGATGTGTCTAGTACCTAACCAGGGTTAGCGCCCAGCCTGCTCTACTATTCACCTTTAGCTAAAAAGATAATAGTTAGATTTATAACTGTCCCAGGATTATTAGCACAATGTGAAATGCAAGCAGCGCCGTCCAAGATTTGAACTCAGGTCACCGCGTCCATTTACTACGACAATAACTATTATACAACGTGCGTCCACAATTTAAAGGTACCCAGCATCATCGATGCGCCCACCAAATTAAGAATGCATCAGACAATGAAAAAATTGATGGCAACTACGTTTTGGCATGCAAAATATGTTGCTCATATATATTATACCGCATTCCCAGTATAAGGATGGTTTAAAGTTATTAGATACTTTGCATACAAATAACTCCGACGAAGGTTAATAGACAAAACATTTAATATACACAGCACATGGATAACAGTTGATACAACGTACATAGTAAAAGAGTACATATAAAAAGGGGTACACAAATAAAGATAAAGACACATTCATGAATGGTACATTATAACATAAAAGAGTACAGACATGAGACTAGCGATAGTCCATGCTGTGAAGACTTACAGTAATGTAAGGGGGGCAGAGCCCCAACGAGAGGGGTTAGATAGAATCTACCTCATGTGGCTCGTAGTTGCTGAAACAGGAAAAGAGGGTGAAAGGGTTTGAATCCGGCGCTTAAGTACTATGGTGCCCTAGCGGGCACCAACGAACTAAAAGGGGCAGACAACTCCACCAGGCGAATACAAACTAACGCTACACCAGAAAGGGCTAGACCAATCGGCTGGTTATGTCAAACCGTAACAGCAATATGATTGTCCCGACCGTATTCCTCAATTGCTGGCAAAACCCAGCGCTTTTTATCATACGTGCTAGATGGCCGTGGCTGAGGGTTTTCGTTACCTGGATATGACGCTAAACTGCAACTAATGGTGAGGTTACAATACTAGAGGTCTGGTGGAGAAACCCTTCATTGCAATTACACCCAGGTTTTTTCTAACCTGGTGTGGTAGTACCTGTTAGGGTCCAATCTTCAAGTTAACTATATAAAAACAGGGTTTTACAGATATGTTAAAACTTGGTTTTATAAAATTCATTACCAACAAGAATGAATAAAACAAAAAAGTTTCCGTCATAGAATGATAAAGAATCGGCATGCCGTAAAACTAAGTTAAATCAACCAACCAAACAACCCACTCACCCACACCACTAACCTGGAAAGAGGAACTCCAACGATATAGTTGAGATGTTTAAATACATCCAATCGGCCATTCATTTATAACCTGTAACCTTCCCAAACGACATTTATCCAGAAAGTGGTTATATACAGATGAGTACGCTGTTGAAGTGGTGCATCAGTGGCTACAATTGCTTGAAAGACGTTCCTCGATATTCCTTAGATATGCGGTCATTCACCGATGGGCAGATGCATAAATCATGATAAATATAAGGTGTAGCAGTAACTTAGTATTAACACTAATATGCCCATTTTTATATAGTAATCAACAGGAAATATTAACCGGCTGTAACATGCATTTTGAATATCATTGACATTTTTATCTTCTTCTTCAACAAGGATTACGCGAAAAGTATTCGTTATTGACAGATAGGGAGATGGATACAAAAAGTTGGGTTATATCATACATTTCTATAAGTAGTAACTCATCTTTGCAGGGTATTCGTATTTTTTGCAACACGATTATTGTGCTGTAGAAGGTGGTCATAAGAAATAATTAATACAGTCCAATCGACTATATATATATATATATATATATATATATATATATATATATATAGAGAGAGAGAGAGAGAGAGATATGTGTGAGCATGTATATATATATATATATATATATATATATATATATATATATGTGTGTGTGTGTGTGTGTGTGTGTTTCGTAGACGCATATTGTGCACGTGTATAGGAATATACATGTGTGATATTAAAATAATTATTACTGCCTACATGTATATATGTGTATATACACACAGAAATATATATATATATATATATGAGTAAGAAAAGGTGGAATGAAAACATCACACAATGCTGTTAAAGAGGAAAACAATTTATAATATAATCATAGCTGATACTGATCAATATTTCGATTTTACAAAAATCATCATCATAGCTCATTCACTCCCGTAGTTGTTTGGGTCGGAGAGGAAAGTCAAATGAGTTTACAAAACAAAAAAAACCTTAATACTGCAAAAAAACGAAAGACGTTACAATATTCACCAACGTGGGCATTCGCGCCATATATATGTCGTTCATGTCTCATATGTATATCTTTTGTCAACCAAATGTAGCGAATTTTTGAGATGTTGGCAACAAGACGAAACAATTTAAACGGAAGGGGATGGTATTAAGAAATGTGACGGTTGGAATTCAAAAGATTTTTAGTAAAGGAATTTTTACGATTAATTGTTTTTATTATTTAAATTTTATTTTTAAGTTCTGTAATTCATAAATGATTAGATATTTACTGTATTTAGTTTTTATATATAAAGTGAAAAAGTTATGGCGGAATATGTTAATATTTTAGAAAAGGAATTTTTATATATTTTTATTTTACGATTAATTATTTTTAATTTTTAATTATTATTTTTAAGTTCTGTATTTAATAAATGATTAAATATTTATTGTGTTTTGTTTTTATATATAAAGTAAAAAAGGTTATGGGCGGAATTGGTTATTATTTTAGATAATGTTAAGCGATTTGGATCTAATGTAAGGTATTATTTTAAACCGAAAACAAAAACAAAATAAAACGGAAAAGATCTTATTTATAAAACAAAACTATAAACCTAAATTTAATTTAATGGGACGTAAATAACGGAAAAAGTTATGTGAAGGGGATTTTATGGTTTCTGATAATAAGAGTCGCTAGATAAGGGGATATATTAAAGAAACCTTGTCTTTGGGGTATGGTTTTATGGGTAAGAATAACACAAGATTCCATAATTCTACGCAGTGTTTTATCATGTATGTGGGTTAATATTTTAGCACCTTTGAAATCAAAAGTATGATTGAGATCAAAGATGTGTTTAGCTAATGCATTGCTTTGGAAACCACGTTTAATATGATATTTGTGTTCCGATAGACGTTTAGTTAAGGATCGGGAAGTCTCCCCTACATATTTCTTTTTACATTTTAATCAGTCAATAGTGTAGACTCCAGCTTCAGAATGTGTGTGTCTGGAGTTATTTTTATTTTGAAGAATGTTCTTCACTGTCTTCGTGGAGTGAGCGACAGTTTTTATACCAATCTTACTTAAGTTTCTATTTATTTTATCAGTAATAGGATTATTTGGAAGTATGATATATCTATCAGAGACGTTATTACTATTATGTTGTGTGTCATTGTTTGGAGATGTGATATTATTATTCTTGTTTTATTATGTATTTTAAATGCCTTTTTTCTGGCACGGTGTACGTAATTTAAGGGGTATTGTAATTTGAGGAAAGACCTCTCAATAAAATTGAATTCTTCATCTAAATGTTGCTTGTTACATATCCTAAGAGCTCTTAGAAAGAAACCAATTATGATACCACTTTTTATCTTAGTGTTATGGTTGGAATAAAAATGGATGTAGTCATTTTTGTTAGTATTTTTGTGATAAAATTTGAATTCTAAACTGTTGTTATTATTTATAATAAGTATATATATATATATACATATATATATATATATATATATATATATATATATATATATATATATGGGGTGTATACGCACACATATACAGCTAGGTAGATATATCAATCCAGCGGAATATCGATAAAACGCAAGAAAAATGTATTTGGAAGGAAGCACTTCGAAAATTTTTAATAAATAATTTATTTTGACAAAGATTTAAGATTAGCAAAGAATACACTACACCTAAAATTTAGATGACCTAAAACTGATGTCAAACTAAATATATAAAGATAAGAATAATCGCCAGTAAAATATTTTGCAGCTACTCTTCGTCTACACAAGAGCTGTGGTTTTATTGTATTTATTCATTTCCAGACTATTCTTGACGGACACAGAATAACAATTATATGAGTGCTTACACTAGTCAAAGCGAATTTTCTTTAGATTCATTAGCACATTTAAGTCACAGGTCAAGAGTAAGATGAAAAGAAGGACTTAGTACAAATATCTGTCTTTTTATCTACTGGCTGGTTCAACTGGCGGTAGGTGTACAACACAGGAAATCGATTATTAATCAAAGTAAGAGACAGCTGCACATTTATAGGAACTAGAATGGCACTTGAAATTTTATATATATATATATATATATATATATATATATATATATATATATATATATAGATAGAGAGAGAGAGAGAGAGAGAGAGAGAGAGAGAGAGAGAAAGAGAGAGAGAGGAGAGGGGGAGTGGAAGAGATAATCTTATTTCTTTGAGAATATATACACATGACGTTGTTTGAGTGTGTTTTTGCAGATTAAAATTTGCGCAGTGTCCAAACTGTACTTTGATGCATTCCTTTTGGTTACCGATGAAGGTGACCCAGATGTTTTTCAAGATTCGAGGCAATGTATTTTTCTATATTAGACTCAGGTGCTTGTATCATTGTCACGCCACTAAAACGCTGTATGTAACAAAGTGCCTTTTGAATGGTCACAGTCGCAAATTTGAATATGTACCGTAGTACCTTCGCAGAGGACACGGTCATGAATTGAATATGTATTATATTCACTTTCGGTTCGACACGAGACCACAACCGACGTATCTCATCAGCATATATTGTAATGACGGATGTCTGCGTTTTCTCTTCCTCTTTGTAGTACTATTCATGTCGCGTACCGAGTTTGTAGTTTCTTATGTAAAAGCCTTATGCCTTCCTTCTGACCACCCCGGCCTCATTCTGATTAACCATATTGTTGTTTATCATGCCAATATCAGCAGAACTTTCTTTTCGCTGTTGACTTTATTTTTTTGGTGGACTCTTGAAGGTGTGAGCGAGTTGTAGATTAAAAATGGTCCTCAATTAACAGCTCCAATATCAGACTTCAATTCGTTAGCCGTATCCCATGTGTGGTCAAAAGCTATCTCTGTCACGTCCTGGACATCACTCTGTCCAGAGTGTATCTGTTCAGGGCCTTTCAGTCTCCTCCTAATGGAAGGGTCTTATTCATGTATTTCTGCAAAATTCGGTTTGTGTATTATTTATCCCCTACTCAACAAAATGTTTTTCTTCCCCTTCATCTGGTGTCAGCAATTCGTGTTCGGATTAATACCTCAAGTGTTTCAGAAGACTCTCTTCCAGGTTACTATGTCACGTTGACTCCTAATGGCCGAACAGTATTCTCCCCCGCCGGCTTCACTTTACTTAGAAATTGACTTGTCCTGTTAGAATTTCCCGACAGCAAGTGAACAAAAAATTGATATCTAATTTATTTTTACATTATAACCAGCCACTATTATATTTAGATAGTAGATTTATAGATTTTCAGTATCTTTTTGTCATTTGAAAAGAACTGACATAATACTTAAAATACAATTTAAAATTGTTTCTAAAATTAATAATTCGAATGAGAAGATGAAATGTTTTAGTCGGTAACCTTTTGGGATTTTCAAAATAAACCCATGACTCAATCCACTGGAGTAAATGTTTGAGCACAACGTGACTGGAAAGCGTATCAGATATTCTCTTTGTCAACGTCAAAATTTGTTTCTGCCTTCAGATTTATCATGAACTGATTAGAATGTTGTTGCAGTGCTCTGATAATTCACCTTTCGTTACTATTAAATCATTTGATAGTTCTGACGCCTGTTTTTTTTACTCCATAACTTTCTAGATCTTATGATAAATACATGATTTCAGTTAATACATTCAGCTATTACAAGATATGATAGACTGCTTTGGAATATAATGTTTTATATTGTAAAATATCGGCATACTGCGTAGATGTGACATATTTTGATATCAAAAAAGTCCTGCTTAGAATCATTCCCATAACCAACATTAACATGACCGATAATAAGGCCTATCATTCATCAATCATATATATATATATATATATATATATATGAAAGAACCTTCTTGTAAATCAATGTTTGCCTTTTGCGATGAGATTTGGTATATATATATATATATATATATATATATATATATATATATATTTATTTATTTATTTATTTTACAGAGTTTTCACAGATCAATGTTCATTATAAACAGCGACCCAGGTTTCATGCCAAGGGGCAATCATCAGGTTGTTGAGCAAGATCCCATGGTGTTTGTTGAAGATCTTTACTCAATGTCACATTTTGGACCGCAAATAACGGCGGTTAGTTCCGCGGACGCTATTGTAGTTCGGATTTACTAAAAATATTTTTTTTCAAAATTTGCATTTTTTTGTAATAATGCCAACGAAGTTACCTCCCTTTATTCGTTAAAAATAGAAAAAAATTTTATTTTGAAAATTTTTTTTTTATTTTTTATTTTTAAATTAATTCCGTTTGATAAAGGATGTATATGTCTTCAAAAAACCATTTTTATATATATGGTAGAGTCTTTTAAATTTTTTCCAACATAATACAAAGGTGGATGGTGTTGTTTCTCTGTCGAAAATCCATTTTTTTATTGTTGAAATATCAGATTTTTTTGTAAACAATTGTGGAATTGGTTTTCAGGGTGGATGTTGAGTATCTCCCCTCCATGCATTTAGGAAGAATTTTCTTTGATGGGGACATTGTTGGAAGATTTCCGATTTTTTATTTAAACTTCTATTATTATTATTATTATTATTATTATTATTATTATTATTATTAAAGGAAATTAAATTTTTTAATATCCTAAATTTTTCCGTAACACATAAATTGCAGTACTTAGAGCCGTTCGTGTAGCATTTGGGATGATCTAAAATTCTCCACTCTATTTTGTAAGGCATATCTTTTTCTTTTAATTCCCATATTTTTGTTGCAAGGGAAGTTGTTTCTTTTTTATCTTTCTTTCTGAAAGATTCCATATGCGAGTAGTATCTTTGCTTGAAGTCACCCTGGGTCATTCCAACATATCTATATGTACTTATAGGTTGATTCGCAACTGTAGTTGTTACTTTAGCTTCATATACTACTTATTTAATGTTACATTTCTGATTTAGGGGACAATCTTTTTTAATTCTGCATGTACATGTAGGGTTTGAGTTTAGTTTAGATTTTGATGTAATTAGTGATTTCATTGAGAGTCCACATGAGTAGCTAGTTTTTACAGTATTTTTATTAAATATTTTATTATATCTATTTTGGGGTGGGAAGTGTTTATCTATTAAGACTAGAAATTTTTTACCGACATTTGTTTTAACTGTTTTAGAAAAAGGGGGCGTAAACCAAATTATCTTTCTTTTTCTGTTTTTTGAATTATTATGTTTGGGGATGTTATCTATATAGTATATTTTTTCTTTGAATCCGCTATTTAGTAATGCTTTATTGAAATAGGGGGCTGCCTTTTCAAAAATATCTTTGTTGGATGACAGTTCTGAGATTCTACGGCTAATGTTAGGGACTAGATTTTTTAAAACTAATGGTGGATGGTTGGAATTTATATTAATGTATTTAAGTTTCTCATTTTGTTTGTGATATGGCTTATACGTATTATTTTTAAGATCTAAATTGACATCTAGGAAATTGACATTTGTTAAGTTAGTATCTATAGTAATCTTGAGTTCCATATTTTCTAGGTGTGCTATTATATCTTTACGCAATCTATCTAATGTTTTAACGGAACAGTCCCGTGAAATACAAATTCCGTCATCCCGGTAGAGTGCGAATGTGTGTGCGGGAAATTTTTGTTTTAATGAATTTAATATGTATAATCCGACCAAATCACAAATTCCCGCATTATCGTATCCCCCCATAGCGATGTCGAAATAATCCGATGGGTTTGATTTTTTTTACCCAGGATTTACCTTCATTGAAAAGGATTGTCTTTCTTGCGTGCATGACTGTGTCAATTTCTAAACTATTTATTTTGGTAAAGTCGTTGGCGAATTCTAAAGCTTTACTTAAAAGATTTTTAGTGATTGATGGATAAAAATCAACAATGTCAAATTGTGTAAATTTATGGCTTGCTTTTGATGGGATATCTTTGAACCAGTTAATTGCAGCTGATGTATTATCCCATTGTAATAATTGGGTCTTATTTCTGATTTCTAGGTTTATTTTATTAATGATATTTTTACTTACTAATCCCAGTTCTGATTTAGCTGGATTTATTAATCTACAAGATGGTCAGTTACTAAAATCAGATTTATGGTCTTTCAAAGTAATAAAGGCTTCTCGTTTAGCAAGGCATTTAATTCTGTCCTCTAAATTATGTTTTTTTGCTAAAATTTTAGCCTCTTCATTTATGTTGTTATACGCATTGGCTTCAGTTTGTTGGTATTTATTTTTTATGCTATTTAATAGTAGTTGTTTGTATTTGTTTTTATCTAATTCATATAAATTATTAGTTTTATCAGAAAATACGAAAGTGTTATCAGATGATCTATTTTTTTAAAATCTTTAAATAATTTATATTGGAAATTATTTTTAAAGCTACGGAATTTTATATTATGAATAATATCTATTAAGTCTATTTCAAATTCTGCTAATTCTTTGATTTTTGGTGGGTATTTATTAGATTTAATATCAAATTTGTTTACCGTTGTTGTTTTTATCTTCCCGTCAAATGCAAGGGCTTTCCATCTCATCCTCCTTGTTACATCTTCTATTTTATTTATAAGTAATTTCATGTAGGTTTCCTGTGGGAGTGTAGGGATATTTTTTACCGAATAATCCATTTCGTGTAGATCCATTTTAATTGAATATTTCTTTCTTCCTAGAGTGCTCTACTATTCCTGGTTGTAGGTTCCTGTTGATTTGATTTACATCAGGTTCTTAATCCATTTTAGGAGCGATATAGGTATATATAAAAACAATTTTTTTTTGTGATGAAACAAAGAAAATACAGTGCTCAATCACAAATTGTGAGAGCTAATATTTATTTATTTTACAGAGTTTTCACAGATCAATGTTCATTATAAACAGCGACCCAGGTTTCATGCCAAGGGGCAATCATCAGTCTGTTGAGCAAGATCCCATGGTGTTTGTTGAAGATCTTTACTCAATGTCATATTTTGGACCGCAAATAACGGCGGTTAGTTCCGCGGACGCTATTGTAGTTCGGATTTACTAAAAATAATTTTTTTCAAAATTTGCATTTTTTTTGTAATAATGCCAACGAAGTTACCTCCCTTTATTCGTTAAAAATAGAAAAAAAAATTATTTTGAAAAAATTTTTTTTATTTTTTATTTTTTTAAATCCCAATATTTCAATTTAACTAGAAATACTTTTATTTTAAAAGAAATGTATATATTAGTTCACACTCCCCAGATAACTAGAATTGGGACCTAATCATCAAATACGGTTCAATGTTATACCCAGAACATATCAGAAGTGCAGAGATTTGTTAAGAAATAAGGAAAACTTCAATATTAGATACTTAAAAATGGAAAAATTATAGACATATATATATATATATATATATATATATATATATATATATATATATATATATATATATATACATACATATATTGGAGAAATAAATATTGATAATATATCTTGAAAAAGAAAAAATGTGAGTATATTAACTGTATACAAAGCAGAGTCCTTTTTAGAAGATTAGGAAATGGACACTCTGTAGGAATCCGGTATTGTTTGATTAAAAAACATTAAAAAAAGAAAAAAAAACATTAATATAATAAGGCATATATAATATTATCATACTATTAATATATAAAAAAAGCAAATATCATTTTCATGGGAAACTGAGTGAAAATGATGGTTAAGATAGGTGACAAAACGTAAAAATAAAACAGACATGGATTATGAGGAATTATGTTTTCTTTTCAATTGGTTATCATAGAAATATATGAGATATCAATGAAAGAAAGTAATACATATAAAGAAAGAGCGTAAGATTTGAAACGAGAGCTCAAATGTATTCCTGGCAAGAGAAGGAAGAATAAATATCAATGACACACATGGAGCCCAGAAGCGGAGAAAAATTACCTTTTTTTGCTGTCATAAGATTGCATTGAAAGGTTAAATACGTAGCTTTTTGTCAGAGAATAAGTATAACAAGAATTTCCTCACTGAAAATAACTTACATCCAAGGAAACGTAACAAAGCCAATTTTATGCACGTATTTATTTATCTTATTTTATTTGCACATCACATTAAATACTTTTTTTATTTTTCTGCAAATAGATTTTGTCAGGAGAAGTATCCGTCTGAGATAGTATCATAATGACACATTTATTTGAAAAAAAGAAATCATATTCTGATGGAGATATGATCACAAAACCTGTATGTCTCCCTTGGATATTTTTTCTTTCAGAGTAATTTCTTTATATCTTCGGTTTCTTTTCATAACTAATATTGTTCGCGAACAACCGATGTACATATTTACCAAACATGAATCTGACTGTCAACTCAAAATGGTACAGTTATTGATATAAATACACCTAAGTGTGTTCCTATATATGGTCTAACGTTTCAGTCTACTTTTAGCTAATGTGTGTCAGATTGACACGCTGGATCGTTTAAAACAAATTTGTACAATGTTTGGTTGGTTGGTTAGATTTGGTGGATTTTACGGCATCTCAACGTTTGTTGGGTTATTGATGCCGAAGATGTTTTGTTCTGCCATGGGCATTCTTTTTTTTTTCTGAAACACAATTTTTAACACATTTTCAAAAAATTATTTTTTATTTAACCCATAACAGGTAACACCACTCCGGTTTAGAGTGGACCTGGGAGTAATGGCGATGAAAGAGTAATTCACACTTCTCAGTGTTACAAAATTGGCCAAGACATTGTGTATATAACAATAAAGATGATGATAACAATTCAAAAAATCTGAATAATGCAAATTGTCAAGCCTTATCTCAAAAGATTTGACAAATTAAAATTGATTTTGTTAAAATTTATACGTTATATATATATAACAACATTTTATTATTATTGATAAGTTCGACAAATATCATTCTCGATCTTTTCATTCCTTAGAGCTATTAATAGAATCTTTCACAACAGTGAGGAGCCAAGCAGAAACAACAGAGTTCCAAACGCACAGAGTTGATTCGTTATAATGGTTACCGATGCACTCTGTCCAACGCTATACAAGAAGTAACAACTGGAACCGGTTGTAATTAAAAGATAATTAGAATATGAACGATGAAGTCATATAAACTATAGTAAAAAAAATATTGATTCGGATGATGAATTTTCCTCGAAAATGAATACATGAAACACACACACTCACAGACACACAGACACGCACACACACACACACACACACACATACACGCACACACACACACACACACACACACACACACACATACGCACACTCACACTTAATGTTGCGTGGACATGTAATCAGCGCTGCTTGGTTACCGACTCATTAAAGGATCAAACTACAGCGTATATAAAAATCCGCTAAATCAATTTCCCCATTTGGTCTGAAGATCACATAGTCAAGAAACTGTCAGTAACCAGGCACCGTTGACTCCATGTCCCCGCTCTGTTAACTTAAATATGAATACTCTATCAATGATATTGTGCAATGTTTACTTACAATTATAGCACTACATAATATATATATATATATATATATATATATATATATATATATATATATATATAATTCTGCGTATTCTTCCTCTATTTTATTTTATGTCTTTCCATCCACTGATATATTTGATCTTATTTAGTCAAGATTTTATCTAGCTGCATTTTACAGTTGACACGCAAATAATATTTTCGAACACGGAAATACGCTCAATAATACGTACAATCTGCACATCAAAGAATTTAATAGTAAACAATCTTGTGTCTGTTCTTTTCTTATTTTGGGTATAATTGTTACTTTCCACGTAGTGTAACATTCATTATTATCAGTTAACATTTGTATTTAATCACGTCAATCCCATTGAGTTACACGGACCGTGTAACACCCCATTGAGTTACACGGACCGTGTAACATGTTGCAAACCGTTTTTCACAGGTTCGATGATTCTTAATATCTAGGCCATCAATGTTTCACATCATATTCATTTTTTACCTTACTTTTCTTTCTTTTCATAAAAGAAAAAAAAAGAATATATATAATATATAATAATGATTACATTGGTCAACAATTTGAACATGATTTCAGTTGAGTTCATATTTTAACTTCATTTAGACTAGACTTGACTTGTTGATTTCAAGAAATCTAAAACTATAATCAGTTCTGTTCAACAACATTAGGTCCCCCCCCTAAATAACTTACTCGCTGAATAAGCACAATTATATTGTTTATCCGTAATTAAAACTGATCAGCAGTATTGTTGGTGCCAATAAACAAAATATTTTAAAATCTTATTTGATGACGCTGATCCGAAGATGATCTTAGTTTTTCATGGTTAGGCACCGTTTTCGTTGTACAAACATTGCTCATTTTTTTTAAATATCATTTTACGACATTGGCTAATATCAATATTAGATAATAAAGGTCATAGAAATCCATCAAATTCCAGGTAGGTTGAGCAATTTATGTAAACCTCATGAAATAAACTATTTTTATAAGAACAAAGTAAAAAAGAAATAAAATCAACTAGCGAATTGTTCCAATTAATCGCTAATAAAAAAAAGTAAACGTTAAATATGCATCAGTTCACTCCATCAATGTTATCCTTTAATACGGGGAAAAACCAAGCACAGTGAGAGCTTTTGTTTTCACAGTTGGAAAGTAACCCCAACTAATGGAATCCCAGTTGAATGCACCAAATCCATTGTACATGATGAACAAATACTTAGATGTCATTCATCAACACTGAAAGCAAAATATGATGCCATCAAACAGGATATGAAACAAGTTGACTTCAGCAAACATAAATGGATGTTATGTGTCGATTGGAAAATTATAAATTGTCTGAAAGTCAATAAAGAGGCTCCATAAAATGTCAATTCTGTTGTGTATATGGGACATTAGAGCAAAAGAGGAGCAATGAAAAATGAAATTCAATGAATGACTTGGAATTAAGAGCTAGGACATCGTTTATTGACGCGGTGAAAAATCTATTAGGCATTCACCTGGCCGAAAAATACAAGGAGTTAGTGGGAAAATGTTGAAAATTTCCCAGGACGCGGGCACTAATATGAGTATTAAGGTTCATTTTTTACATAGCTATCATAATAAATTTCCGGATAATTCCGGCGATATGAGTAATAATTAAATAGAACAATTCCATCAGGATCTTAACACAATAGAAAAAGCGCTAGCTGGAACGGTTGGACAAACGAATGACGGCTGACAATTGCTGGAGTATTAAAAGGGACTTCAATATCATTGAAAATGACAGACAATCAAGAAAGAGACATTTTAATATACTTCTTATTTTCACGAAGGTTTTATTTCTGCTGTTTGTTTATTAATTGATTTAATGAAATACTTCTTAGTTTTGGTATATTCAGTTGTTCATTTTTATAGTTTTAGGGCCTGATTGTAGTTTCAAAATAGTATTTTTCAATAAGCAGACCAATATTTGTTAGTTTATATACAAATTGAGAGGTTTCTACGATTTTACTTTGAGAAATATTGCCATCGGTCAATGTCACATGTACAAAAAACAAATGAAAAATGTGTTTATTCCAAAAATTACGGACATTTTCATATTCAGCACCTTCAAATTAGCTAAGCTAATTAAAAAGATGTTTGGCGTCTCGACACCATTTCAATTTGTTTTTGTTGACAAATGTAATAGGACTAGTCTGTTGATTGCTTTTATTTTATTATTGATAAGCCATATTGTTCACAGATTGAAAGGTCTTGGAAAATCTATGTACGTATGTTTTTACCTTAACTACTTGTACGCCATTTGAAATATATTCTTCCGTGAAATTACAGTTTTAAACAAGTTTTATATCATCTCTAATAAGAAATACAATGTCAGTGTGTCAATGATAACTTTTTCCAGATTTTTTACTGGAGGCCGTAACCTAACATATCATACAAATGTGGAATTAGGCCGAGTCTGAGAGCAAATTGAAACATTCCAGGATGAATCCGTACCTGCAATCCTGAAATTTTGGATTCCCATATTTTAATTACTGCCATTGTTTTCGTCGATTTTTACGTGGCATTATGCGACGAATTTTTTTGTGCGATAGTAATTTTATAACTTGAAAATAAATTTGGGAATAATCGAAATGCCTCAAGCGAATGTCACCCATGAAATAGAAAAAAATATTTGTTTGCAAAGTAAAAACCTATGTAAATCAATTGTGGCAACAAAAGAATTATCATTGAAATTTTAAAAGATCAGCTTAAATATCAAAGCTATACTTGAATGCAGCGATCAAATTTAAGCTTTTTTTCTGTAGTTTATTTTTTAGCATACGGCAACAGTAAGCTTCACAAAAAAGAAATGTCCGCCAACGCAGGACGCGAGTGCAATCAAAAGTGCCCACTGTAGGAAGTAGCTTAATTGCTATCATATAAGGCAGCTTTTAAGCTAGTTTAATAATAAGAGCAGAATTAAATGTATGGTCAATCTAACACAAATAGCTATTGAATCTATCACTTGCTATGATTGTCGTTACCACATTAAGAAAATATATAGACAACACCAGAAGGAAATTTCAATAGACTTATTGATTTTTCACCTTATTCCTTATGGGAAGACACCTGTATAATAGTGTATCTGTGGTGAACATAATGTATATAGAATCTATGTATACATGTCTGCCTATATTTGAAAGGATGAAGGTTGTTAATATATAATTGTATTATAATTAAACTATAATCCATATAACACATCACTCAAAAAGTCCCGGACCTGACATATAGATGACGCCACTAATGAAATCCATATAATTTTTATAAGAGAGAAATCTTCAAAAGGCACATGTTAAAAGCTGAGCCAAATGGGATTATTAGTTTACAAATTACAGTTGTTTGAGTGAAGCTACTGTTGCAAATTTTCAAAACAGACACAAATGATGTTGTACGCTCAGGTGGCCCAAATTCGGCAGTTGTCCTAGGAAAAACCGGAAAACTCCACAAACTCGTTTTGGCTGATCGGAAATTCAAGTTACAAGAGATAGCAGAGGAGTTAAAGATATCAGAAGGCAGTGTATTCTCCATTTTGCATGAAAATTTGTCAGTATAAAAGGTGTGTTCAAAGTGGGTGCCGCGTCTTCTCACAGTCGATCATAAACAACAACGCGTCGACGATTCAGAGTGTTGTTTGCAAATATTTCAACGCAAAAATGTGACAATGGATGAAACATGGATCCACCACTTCTCTCGGGAGTCAAATCGGCAGTCAGCTGAGTGGACAGCAGCAGGTGAAAGCCGTCTAAAGCGACCAAAGACGCAAACATCAGTAGGCAATGTTTTAGCCTCCGTATTTTAGGATGCGCAAGGTTCATCATCCATTGATTACCTTGAGAAAGGAGGAACAATCAATAGCAAATATCACATAGCATAATTGGTGAGTTTGAAGGAAGAAATCACCAAAAATGGCCACAAATAAAGATGAAAAATGCTCCTTAACCAAGACAATGCACAGTGTCACAAGTAGATGGCAACGATGGCAAAACTACATGAATTGCACTTCGAATTGCTTCCGCACCCACCCTATTCTCCAGATCTGGCCCCCAGCGAGTACTGGCTGTTTGCAGACCCCAAATGAATTCTCCAGGGAAAGAGATTTGACTCCAATGAAGAAGTGATATCGGAAACTGAGAAGTATTTTGAGTCCAAAAACAAATGGTTCTACAAAAAAGAATTCTTAGAGAAGCGTTGGAATCGGTGTATTACCCTAGAAGGAGACTATATTGATGAATGAGGTCGGATTTTGCATAAAAGTTGTTGTTATATTAGTTAGGCCCGGGTCTTCTTGAGTGATGTGTAATATTCTGTGTATGAACTACAAGGAAACAGTAAACAAAGAGTATATGATAATTACAACTACATATCGGAAGAAATAACGATTAACAATTAAACATAAAATCATAAGTAGAAACTTAATAAATGATTGATAATAAAGTAATTGGTTGGTTTGTTTTAATGTCATGTCAACTAATTTCAGCTAATTAATTAAATCTGATTAACTTGTAAATATTTAATTGTAATTGTTGTATCCGAGATGTAGTGATAACAGAAATAATAATAAAAACAGGGAAATTGTTAACAATAACAATACTTGTTTTATTTATGCTTCACTGACAGGGAATACAGTGGTTGGGTTTGGATTAGAGTTCTAGCTTAATGAGGATGAGAGTGTATGACCTGCTCGGTTCTGATCTGCTGTGTAGTATTTCCTCCTCCTCTTTAGAGAGTCCGGTTCGAATCGTTAGGGGGAGATAACTCTCCCTAACAGTAATCATGATATTTCCAATGTCCAACATATATCTTTTTAATTACACAGTCTGATTCCATAATCATTTGTTTGAGCATATTTCTATTTCTATCTAAAACTAATTTATACTCAAATATGGGTCTCAAAGTGACTATTGTTATGTAATACTATAATTCATTTGCAGTTATATCTGAAAATATGTCCTAACTCCAATAAATTGTAATCAATTATATGATTTCAACTAACTAATACTACTACTACTACTACTACTACTACTACTACTACTACTACTAATACTAATAATATAATAATAATAATAATAATAATAATTAACACCGGGCCATGATACAATGCATGGATTCCGGTTTAAAAAGTACACGTCCATTATCGACAAATTGCTCCAACGATTGTGTGAAAGCAAACAAACTTGAATGGATGACAAAAGGAAAAACTCCCCTGATCCAGAAAACCCACCAATAGGAACCAACCTCAGAAACTATAGGCCGATAAAATATCTACCTATGATATGAAAACTCTATCTGTACAGATTAAAGAAGAAATATTTTACTCGTTTCATGTCCGTGGACTTTTACGGAAAAAAACAGATAGGATGCTGCAAGGGAATAGGAGGAACAAATTACCTACTCTATATAGATCAGCACGTTCTTAAACAGTTTAAAGCAAGGCTGAAAATATAGCGATGGCAAGGTTTTGAAATAGCCTCCAAAACTTGGATAATTCAATATTTATAAATGTTCAAAATATCCTAAACCATCATAGATTTTATTACGAAAGCTATGGAAAATTGGAAAGCCGAATGAACAAAGGTGAAAATCCAAAGAGGCATCTTTAAAAGAGGCTCCCTCTCCTCACAGCTATGGGTTATAGCAATGATGCTACCGCTCAGCTATATACTTAGGAAATGTAAATGGAGCTATAGATTTTCAAAGTTACTGGGAAAAATTAAATCTCCTCATCTTCATGGATAATATCAAGATTTTTGCCAAAAATGAAAATGAATTGTTAGTTAATACACATATGATAAGTGTATACAGCCATGATATAGGAATGGAACTCGGCATCAAAATTTATTCTATGATTTTGATAAAAACGGAAAAAAGAAACATAGGTGGGAATAGAACTACCGAATCAGGAAACTATTAGAGTTCTTGGAGAAAAGGAGAATGACAAGTAATTCGGAATACTGAAAGCGGACACCATCAAACAGATGAAAGAAAAATTGAGAAAAACGTACCTCAGAAGAACAAGAACATTTCTAGAAACTAAGCTAAACAGAACAGGGATAAACATATAGGCGAACCTTTGTAAGATTATATGGAACATTCTTGAAATAGACAAGGGAGGAACTTCGGCAGATTAACCAAAATACAAGGAAGTATATAACAATGTACAAGACATTACACCCGAGAGATGTTATAGCCAGACTATATGTGTCACGAAAAGAATGTGGAATAGGTTTTGCTAGCATTAAAAATTATGTTGAAGCGATGATTCAAGCACTTGAAGAGTACACTAAAATGACCAAAGACAGACTCACTATAGTAGACAGTAATAACAATTGCAACATATGTACAAGCAGAAATACAACGGAAACTAGAAAACAGAAATGAGAAGAAAAACTAAATAAATACTTCAAGCGTCATACTGGGGAGGTCACACACGAAATCACTTGAATATGGTTACAAAAAGGGAAACCGCAAAATAGAAACTTAATCTCTAATAACTGGAACATAAAACAATAAGAACAACCTGTATGAAAGTGAAAATAGATAAGACGCAACAAAATAACAAATGTAGAGTTTATGGAGGCATAGATAAAATGGTTAATATTATAATTAGTTAATGGACAAACTAGTATGAAGGGGGTAAAAGACAGGGCATGACTAGTTGGGAAAGCTAGTCTACTCAAAATCGTGCAGAAATTGAATTTTGACCATGTAATCAAATGGTATATGTACAAACCGGAATCCGGCCTAGAGATGCATAAACCTCTGGGACTTTGGGATACAGACGGATCACCTAATTCCGGCTAGAATACCAAATTTAGTGTTGATCATCCAGAAAAAAATAACTTTCTTATCGTAGATTTTGCCAAGTGTGGCTCAGTGGATCACAGATTGAAAATGTTAGAAAATGAAAAGATAGACAAGTACTTGGACTCATCGAGGGGATTGAGAAAATATGGAACATGAGGATAAAGATCTTACTAACTGGAGTTGGCACCTTTGGAACGGTCCACAGAGAATTAAGAAAAAAAACTGTAATAATTGGGAATCAGAGGAAGAACCAATACCATTCAAAGAACAATATTATTCATGTCGACTTAAAAGAGTCTCGGAGACCTGAGGATATTTACTGTTACTCAGACTCATTGAAAGACAATCGGCTAACGCTGCTGTGGAAAACTCACCAGGAGTGAAATGATAATCTTTACTAAATTATGGGTTGAATTGTCTATTCTTAATTCAAGTAATTTGCATTCAGTTATATGGTTTCGTACCTGAGGATCATTGTTTGATAAAAATCATTATATGGTTTCCTATATTCCTTTCTAATACGAATAATTTGTTATAGCTATTTGACCTATAGATCGGATCTGAACTACACACTCCCCGAGCCCAAGAACTAGAGCATCAACATCATGTACAATTATGTGCCATATCCAGAATAACATTTTAGGGTATAGTCGGCGTTTTCTAAGTAAGAAGCTACTTGGAGCTGTTTTAATTTCGAACAATTAAGCGTAATCTTGTTAGAAATAATTTGAGAAATAAAGTGGCTGAAGCGGGGTTGTTAAGACCTAAAGTGTCAATAGAATTTAATTGTACAATAAACACAGTTTATTCAATAGTTAGATAAACAAATTAGGACTAGTGTTGATTAGGGCTATGGAGAATGTGTTAGTGTCGTGGAGTTGGAGTGGGAGTCGAAAGCAATTAAGGGGTCGCTAAATAAATTGACTAAAACTGTACCGATTTTGACTCCATTTCCTTTGATTAAATTCATCTCAAATACTTGTATAAAGTCATTTTATATATTTTCAATTATTTTCTATTTGCAACAGTATATATAGAATAATAAAAAAACTTACTAGTAGAATTTTAATTTTATTATGCCTTTTACATCCTGTAAGAAATTATATTTCAACTTCTGTTATAAAGTAGTTATTTTGTTCTATAATTATTTCTTATTTGGAAAGATTATATATATATATATATATATATAATATATATATATAAGTCATCCACAGACACCATGTTTCGATGTTTCACGTCTCTTCAGTGTGGCTAGACACAGCAACTACCCGACTGACATTTCTTCAGCCCGATTCGTTACCCTCTCGGCCAGTTGACAGCTGCCGTTAAGGGGCGATGTTTAAACTATTAAATACATACATTTGTTTATATATTTTACGATCAACAGAGAGATTTAATCTGTAGACAACAAACGATCATTGCTTTATGGTGGCAGGGAAAGTTAATTAAAGTCGCCCCTAAAGAGCTCTACAGAGATTGGGAGCATATATATATATATATATATATATATAGTCTTACAATATTGCGTTTTTGTTTCATTATTCTTATTGCTTCTATAACCTTTGAAAATGTCAAAGAATGAATAGGTATTATATAACAAACACAATATATATTTTTTCTTTGATATAAACCACTTATAATGATAGAGGCCTATTCATGTTAGGAACGTATGCATAGGCTTTATGAGACATAATCACTTAATTAAATAAAGAGTAGACTCATTCTGAAGTGTCAAAAATTGAGGAGAATAGGTGTCGGAGTCAAAGGTTTTTTGTCCTGACTCCACGACCATTGTATTGAGGCCATTATTATTAAACCCACTTTTCCAAAACAAAATTAAATATATCCTACTTATTCAAACACAAAAAAAATGTGTCTTTAGATACATGTGCATGTGATACCAGGTTTACACTCGTTATTACAGTGACCGTATGATGGTCATTAAAATCTGATATTATAAACAATATTTTAAAAAAAACACAGAATAGGCATTGTTAGATAATCTATGCTATTCCAGGAATAATATGAAAGGAAAACTAAATGAATCATAAAATGAAAATTACTAACTCAATGATTTATAGGTAAGATATTGAAGCTTACGTATCGATACAGTAACAGTATCGTGCCGAAATACATCAAATTACTTTGTATAGTGTGCGAAGAAAACGAACATAGAAATCAATTGCTTTTATTAAGTCACAATGTATATCCTCGTTAAAAAGCAGATATAAATCTATTCTAATGTTAGATGGTTGTTTTGTTTTACGGCATATACTCCATTTTAGGTCATTTAATATCGAATCAAGTCATTCCTTTTATAAACAAATGACTCAGCTTACAGTACCCGCCGTTGATTAAGTGGTCACCCATAGATTATTTTACTATCACATTATATATATATATATATATATATATATATATATATATATATATATATATATATATATATGGTCAGACGATAGTGGGACTTAAACTTATAAATTCTACCAGTTGATTAAAGACTTGCACAATTGATATATATATATATATATATTATATATACAGAGAGAGAGAGAGAGAGAGAGACAGAGACAGAGACAGAGACAGAGACAGTCGTCTACTATTACTTGTGGAGATGATTCAGTGCCAATTTGAAATTAAAATAATTGTGACGCTTCACTTGAGACTTATTGAATTAAATATTTGTGCAAGATTAATATTGTTCGCGGTTACAAAACAGAGCCCCATGGGAAGATGGAATAGAACAGTGACCAAGGCCATTTGATTCT
The DNA here is from genome assembly GCA_023376005.1 of Doryteuthis pealeii. Classification (NCBI taxonomy): domain Eukaryota; kingdom Metazoa; phylum Mollusca; class Cephalopoda; order Myopsida; family Loliginidae; genus Doryteuthis; species Doryteuthis pealeii. The sequence goes on from CM042139.1 coordinate 72,631,638, forward strand.
GTGTGTATGTTATTCTAACGTAAATCTACACATGCCCCATCAACGATATTGAGCATTCTATAATTATACAGTATATATATATATATATATATATGAAATAAATATTTAGAAAAAACAAACACATGATGTTAAATTCGCTGACAGAATTCTGTTTCGACCCTTTATTGAAGTGGTCTTCCTCAAGAGCGAGTTGTGTATGATAGAGAGAACGGCGAAAGTGGACCGTTATGAGATGAAAGTGGTGCAGATGAAACGTTCAATATTATAGCCGGAATTTAACATCATGTGTTTGTTTTTTCTAAATATTTATTTCACACTGTCGGATTCACTTCCATTCATTTTTCATATATATATATATATATATATATATATATATATATATATATATGTGTGTGTGTGTGTGTGTGTGTGCGTGTGTATATATATATATATATATATATATATATATATATATATATATATATATAAATATATATATATATATATTTAGGAGTGCTTGTGAATCCAGGCAAATAATATCTATCACATGTGTTATAAATCAATTAGCTCTCCTAAACTTTATTCTTCTTATCATCTTTCAATCTCACCGCAGCTCCACAGAATTTTTCACAGAATTGACATAAGTTACAAATAGGTTGCTGTAGAAGGATTTTTTTAATACTAATTTTCCGCAGTTTGCTATTATGAGATCTCATATGACTAGCGTGTCCGGCTTCATATGCATGTATGTATGTATGTGTATGTATGTATGTATGTTTAATGTTGTGCTCGCTATCCATACAGGATATCATAACATGCGACCATTTTTCGGTGATATATCCGATTTTTTAAAAGACACCTGCACAAAAAAATGATAGCACTGTTCTTTCTATAAGTGTCATAAATTGTAGGCTAAATGTTTTATATTGTCTTTTTAAGACGTCTTTTTTATGGTGTCTTCTCAAAGGACAAAAATTGTGTAATGAGATAAACACACTCTATCCCATTCAGTAGTGTATTATCGGGGTTAAGTGGGTATATATATAGTTAGTTTTTCTGTGTCTGCAATTGGAGTTATATTAGTTTCCATTAGCTTGTTAATTTGTTAAATGTAAATGATATGAAGTTTAAATTCGACGATATTTTGAGGGGGTAAAAAGCATTGTAATCCGGAGAACAGTATATTATATTTTCATAACATCAAAAGTTAAATATTAAAGTACAATTGATATGAATCCCTAACATATATGCAGAAAATAACACTACACGGTTTTTAAATGGCATTAAATTCAATCAGACAGTTGTATAAGAATTTAATTATGTCTTATTTTATGTAGGGAATAATCAATGAGTTGTATATATATATATATATATATATATATATATATATACATATATATATATATATATATATATATATATATATATATATAACGGTTAATTATCTTTTACATTGTTATTTTTATTTCTTATCAATGAACATAATGGCTATTCAGACTTAAATCGAAAACAATAGCAAAACAAAATAAGTACGCTTGGTTTATTTCATTTACGCTTGACATAATATGAAACGAAGAATTAACCGAATCATGAAATGAGAATTAGTGATTCAATGATTTATTGTGCTTCGATTATAGATTTTATAAAAAATCAATGGTGTAATACTGCTATGTGAAATCGGTTCACATTACCCCTAGAAAATTTTAGAAGAAAAAGAATATAATACGAATGTGGAAAAGAAGTGATTTTTTCTTTCTTTTTACGTAACCGGAATAAAGTATTTATAATCCCTGAAATATATATATATATATATATATATATATATATATATATATATATATATATATATATATATATATATATGCCATGTTGGCTGTAGCTGTAGAATACGCTGACTTCACCTCTGCAAACACTCACCAATGTTGTCAAGTTTTGGCTGTGGTCTAAAGAAAAGCTAATCCCTTTCCAGTTTAAATTTCACCGAGTCGAATAGGCATATAATTCGCTAGATGTATCCACATCAGAGAGAAAAGATACCAAAAAGTAGGTGGCTGGGTATTAGAGTAAACTGATCTAGAGATCTGCGAAATGTGGAGTGCTCGTTCTTTGCATGCCTCACAGGTTGACTGGTCCATAGTGGTATTAACTGGGGGTTAAATAGATATGGTTAAACATTATTCCTATTTGATAGGAATTTAAATAAAACAACAAGAATAAGAAGAAAGTAAAAGTACTTGAGAAACAACAACACAACAATGTAAACATGAACGTAATATAAACGCGATCCCCCAACTAATAAAGATAAAATAATTGAAATAACTATACATGGGTTGGCATACTTTAAAAATCAATCTACCAATCAGGTTAAGTCTAACTTAATCTAGCTTAAGCATCTTAATAAAAATGCTATCAATAAAACAATAGCTTATCACAAATGATCATATTAGAAAACATTTCCAAAACGCAATCATTTGCCATCATTTCATACTCAAATTAGATATACTAGTTATACTCATATTTCATGGCGGTAGAATTGTCTTAAATGGAAAGCTTTTATCATACATTTATAATACAATTAGTATAGTAGAATTAAAAGCAAATTTAACTCATGTATATTGTGCTTACTTTTAGATACTCAATTTATACGAAAAGGCTGTCCAATGTGGTGTAATGTTTAGCAAGCTACTATCAAACAGCAAGTTCTATGCTCGCTGGCTCCTTTCTAATTATGATCTTATGTCCGATCCTACTCGTGCCGAACGGGTTTCGTAAATACCTACGTAATGTGTACACAATTTATTCGCCCTCGCGATCAAGGACCCTTAAACAGACACATAATGTAAGTGGGATACTTCATTCGGATATCTATATATGAATACGTTTGTACCTGCCAGCGTGTGTCAAACATTAACACCGCCACAATGCATAGGTGTGTAGTTGGGGAGTTGGTAAAGGGAGGAGTTCGTGGGCGGAGATGTGAGGAGAGAAGGGGGGGTATTAACATGATACATATAATAAAAGAACATATAATAAGAAGGAAAGAGAAAAAGAGATGGGTTAGAGAATGAAAACGCTAATTTTTCTCCAATAGGTTGAAAGATGGAGCCATGAGTGAGATAAATCAATATGATTTTACTTTTTACATACTGAACTATTTGTAATTGCTCTTAAGTATGCTATCAAACGTTGTAATAGTTAAATTATCATTCATTGTTATGATAACGCTACCAGTTATATCCATCCTGCTAGTAATAATTAATACTTGAAAAAAAATCCATGTAATTATTCTTTGATAGACAACATTTAAACAAAGGTTTTCTCATACACAGTAAAACCAAAAATAGCAAATGCGTTCAAAAATAATAATTTACCGTGAAACAGTGAAAAGCAAATTAGACGTTTGTTGTATTGTACGACTTTAACTTCTGGGCTATTTGCCAAATCACTTAAAGAAAAAAAAATCGAATACTGTCGCGCCGTCTTGTAAGCTAATATTTTTCTTCTTTTTTTTTCAGATATTTATCACAAGAGTTTCTACGCATTAAAAGTGTTTATAATTATGTTTACGTAGTTGTCGATTATTGATTCTTTTTTTGCAAAGCATTCGTTCTGACAAAGGTCACACGTCAAAAACCCAAGACACATAATTCTGTTTAATGTTTCGTTTCCAACTGGCAACTTTCGTTTCCAACTTTTACGAAGGATCTGTACTTGGGCTAGACGGTCGATCGGAGAGTCTCCCTCTGATCAATTGGCTGGTCACGTCACACCCTAGCACTTCTATGATCCGTCTCAACTGTATTGTCCTTATCACAAACCAACAACTTTTTATCCTATATGTGCTAGAAGGCAGTGGCTAAATGTCTTAGTGTCCTAGGTATGACGCAGAGTACATCTACTGGTAATGTTCGAATTCTAGAGCTCTCAGGAGTGTGAAGTACCCCTTAATCGCTATTACTCCCAGGTCCTTTCTGATTCGGAATGGTAGTACTTTTTATTGTATTAATCTATGGGTTAAATAGAGCAAAACTGGATTCTCCAAATTTGATTACGAACCATTGTCTTGCACTAACAATTTGTTTAAAAATAAACTATTTACCTCCAAACTATTCCCATACAAATCATCTATACAACAAAAAATTGAGATTGAATCGCCTACAGAGTTGATATGCTGTTAAACTCAACCAAACCAAACCATGTCTTAACAAGCAAGAGAGGAAGAAAAGTTACTATAAGGAATATCACCTAAATAGAAGTAAGCAACTGTTGAACAATACAATATTGTTTTTGGGCGGAGTTGATCATTTTCGATAAATTTATGCATGTATTTTGCGTTCAAAGTGGCTGCCAAATTGCTTTGAATGATGCCCTATAACAATTTTATAATTCCATAGATATAATTAGTCGTTTTCCTGCGACACATGAGAAATTCTGTAGCGTTATCCGATGTCACATTTGCGTAATAATCGTTCAAAAAGCTTATGATTGTCGATAAAATTCGTCGGTCTTTGAAGCCACAATAGAAATATTCTTAGTCGTATCAGATTATTGCTAAAAGATTTCTAATCCATTTCACTTGTTTTCTGTAGCGGAGTTTATTTAATTAAGTTTCTGGAAAGCAACGACTTGATATTAATCACGTGTTTTTTAAAACACTAACTTAAAAAAGAACTGTGATAGTAAAAAGGAGGATTAAATCCGGCAGTATGTAGAAAAATAATAAAACACGAAGTCTTAAAAAATGAATTTATTCTTGATGGTAATGTCGACGCTGTAATGTTTCTTTTTTTGCAACCTTCATCAGAACACGTGGTGAAATGTGTGAACAATTGGCAGACTTGCAGAATATGAGAATTCCTGGTCGTATCTGAAGAAGGGAGGTAATAAGTGTCAGTCAGTGTAGATTTGTGGACACATGAAGGTGCGGTGTTGGGGTGTAGGAGGAGCTAAGGTGATAGAGATAGAGTAAATAGATGGTAAAATTGAAAGATAGTAGGAGAATGTAGGGTTATGTGTTGACTCCATAATACATGTAAGGACATGGCAAGTAAAATATAGAAGAAATGATTAGACTTAAACTGTAGTAGAAGAGAATTGTTGTTGTTTTGTTTTAAATTTTGCTGGGATGTTTTGTGTAGTATTTGGAATGTTGGCTTGGTTTGAATTTAGCGTCATAAATGTATTAACGATTATTTTGTCTAAAATGGTGAGATGTTGAAAAAATCGGGTCTAGTGTTTATATTTTGGTAAGTGGCTCTGGTATCTGCTTCAAAGATTTGTCTAAATAATTTATTGTGGATGTGAGATAATATGGAGGCTGTTGAAACTAAAGTAATGGTTAGTTTCGGATATGTATTGGAATATACAATTGTTTAGGTTACCTAATTTAATGTTGTGTCGGTATTCATGTATCCGTTTTTTAAGATTCCTGGAGGGATCATCAATGTATTTTTATAACAATCCACCCAAGGAATAATATATACGTCTGCTTCAGATTTTATGTGTTGCTGGGAATGTGTGCAAAGTATGTTACGGATCGTTTTCGAGGCTAGGGAGACAGTTTTCATACAAAGGTTATTTAAGTTTTTATCTATGACATTTTAGGCAGAGTTATTCGGTAAAATTATGTAACTCTGAGAGAGATTAGATGTTTGATATCTAATATATATTTAGTCTCCCACAATCTCCACACAAGATTTCACTACGTGTCCGGATGAAGGTCCACATTACCATCAATAATAAATTCTCCTTTTGGAACACTTTAGGCTTTTAAGTTCTCTCTCTCTCTCTCTCTCTCTCTCTCTCTCTCTATATATATATATATATATATATATATATATATATATATATATATATATATATATATATATATATACTAAAGCTGAGATTATCAACTTTCTTTTGCTATATGATTTTTTTCTATTTATGTTATGGACACAATATTTATACTTAGATATTCCTTGGTTTTAGGTCTACTCATTGTTTTTAAAAAATCAGTTTAATTGGTTTTAATTAGCCGTAATTAGTAATTAAGTCAACAACAGACCAATCTATATAGAGTTAACGGGAGTGGGAGAGTTAACTGGAGTGGGAGGTCTCAAAGTCTGTAATAGTTTTATTACTAAAAAATCAGCGCTCAAACCCCCTCCTAACACCTCCTAACTCTAGGTAGATTCGCCCCTCCCTTTCTCCAGACCACAGAGATTAAATTTTGGTTTGTTTTAATAAAACAAAACAAAAGTATCTTTCTAGGGCATGATTTCAATTTTAGTTGAGCATAAATTTTACGAAATTAAAATCATGCTTTAAAATAGATTTTTAAATTACTTTGATTATTAATTTATAGAGTCAAATTCGGAATACAGGTCTGGTTTAACATGATTATTAAACTTACTTTAAAAATATTTCATGTTGGGTAAAAAAATAGTTATATATTTAAATATTAGGAAATTCAAATGAGCAAACATTGACTACCCCCACTGTTTAAGTGAAAGTTTTCTTTCTGGCTTAAAATTTTATTTTAGTTAAAACTAAAACAAACTAAACTGACTTCTGATTTAGGTCGGTAAAATTAAAACGGAACGTTTTTTACTGGTACCAAATGACAGTTTAACAGCAGTCTATGAATTAACATTTTGCGAATTTGGTTACGGTATTAGGGGATTAAGGTTGTTTTTAATTACGCATTAAACAATAAACAACAAAAAACACAAATTACTATACATTTAATGTTGAAAAATATTTTTTAAACTAAGTTTAATTGAAATTATACATTGCTATATTAACACAAACAACTGTCTCAATAATAGATTCAATAATTAATTTCAATGGTTAATTAAATGTATAGTAATTTGGGTTTTTGATGTTTATTTTTTAAAGCAATACGTAATTAGAAACAACCTTAATCCCCTAAAACCGTAACCCAATTAGCAAAATGTTAATTCATAGAATGTAGGACTGACTTCTGACTTAGGTTGGAAAATTAAAACGGAAAGTTTTTTGCTGGTACCCAATGACAGTTTAACTACAGTCTATGAATTAACATTTTGCGAATTGGGTTACGATTTTAGGGGATTAACGTTGTTTTTAATTACGTATGGCTGTAAAAAAAATAAACTCTGTCTTTAGTCTTTTTATTTATGCAGAAAATATATACCACTCCGATATTACACTCTGAATAATAAACATAATTGTAATCTTTGCGGAGTTCCGTCCTGGCCTCTTGCCTCAAAACCTGCTTGCCGGTGACTGCTGAAAAAACAAAAACAAAATAAATACCAGCTACGATTGAAGTCTGTGGTGGAAGCGGCGTGAAAAACAAAAACAAATAGGGTTTAGGGTTTAAGATTTGGGACTAGTGTTGGGGTTTAGGTTTAGGTTTAGTTTAATTGGGGTTGGGGTTGGGGTTGGGGTTTAGGTTTAGTTTAATGGAAAATAAATAAATAATTTGGGCTCTGTTTTTTTCTGAGTCACCCTGTATACAGGGTAACCCAGAAAAAACAGAACTTGGTAATAAAACGGTTAATTTTAACTAGGAGGGTTTAGGGTTAGGGTTGGGTTTACAGTGGAAAATACCCTAAGTTGGTTCTTTTTTTTTTTTTCAAGTGATACCGCTTCGGATACAGTCATAGCTGGTGTTGTTTTTCCACCAGGCAGCAGCTAGCAGTTTTTGAGGCAGGAAGCCAGGATGGAACTCCGCAAAGATTACCATTATTTGTATTATTCAGACTATTGTCCTCATCTTCATTGTTATCTGTACTAAGTTTCGGCTGATGTGCCTTCCGGCCTTCTTCAGGTATTTCTTGTCGGACTCGGGAACCTTCTTGTAATTGGAAGCCATCACGGAACTTTGAACCCAACCCTTTATTAGGTCCACGGGGGTATCCTGTTCTCATTCCACTAACCATAGCTGGGGTACAAGTGATAAGCTGTGTTAATTATTATTTTATGTTACTGCTGCCCCTGACCAGGATTGAACCTGCAGTCTAGAGATAACTGGCATTTAGAACTGTCTTAATCTAACTCCTTTATCTACTAGGATATGTGTTCAATTGGACAATCCAGTGTGAATTTTTTCAATTGCAAAAGTTACAATTTATTTTGTAAAAACGGATTTTAAGTAGCCTCTTGGCAGGCATCTTGATCAAAATTGACGAAAAAATCGTTTTAAATATATCAAAAATAAATTATATGTGTAATATTATTTTGCTTTTTTACTGATGTTACTACTTTTCGACTTAGACAAATATTTGACCTTAAATAATCAATTTAATAAATTTTAGTTCGTTTTTTAAAATGAAAAGCAAATGATATTTGGGCAGATCCTACTCTTTTCCCTAATCATCTA
>CM042139.1:72644963-72669963 GCA_023376005.1 Doryteuthis pealeii
GGCAACGCATTCCGAGCTAGTCGCCAGGTGAGGGAGAACTCGGATTTGTTCATGAACCCAGCACCTGGCGCCCAATTCCACTGTGAGCGGACCTCCTCTAACGACGAGCCGTGCCGCTCCACGAGCGGATCCGAGACGGACCCCTCCACTAATGCCCGATACAGTACCCTCCGAGGCCATGAGACGTCACTAGACTCAGGTAGTCTTCGAAGGGCTTCACGACACTCGAACAGAAACCGCTCTTTCCGTCGAATTTTATTGAGCCGTAGCTGCCAGTCTGGGAAGATGTCCCGGATTCGCCACGACCAAGCGGTTTCGGTTTGCAACGATCAATTCAGAAATGCCAGCCTCTCAGCGTCTCGATGAGCCGCCAAGTTCGGCATCCCCAAACCTCCATTACAAGGCCGCTGGAAACAAACCTGCCTGCGTACCATTGGCCGGCGCCCTCTCCACAAAAAACGGAAAAGGGCCCGTTCTAACGCCAATAACCGAGCCGCGGGCAGGGGAAGTACTGACAATCGGTAAAGGATCAGGGGGAAGATGTAGGTAGCACAAACCTCCGTCCTGCCCTTTAAGGACAACCTACTTGGAAACCATTTTCGGATCCGAGCTTCCACCTTTGACTGTACTTCCGACCAATTTTTCTCGACTTGGAGATCAGGCCCAAACCACACGCCGAGGATTTTGATGGGACCGTCACTCCAGTGGAAGGGACCGGGCAGAGTATCGGATCCTGCCCAGGCTCCCAACCGCAGACCTTCGCGCTTTTCTAAATTGATCTTTGCCCCAGTGATTCGTTCGTACCTTGCAAGCGCCTTCTTCACCGCTTCTATGTCCGAAACGCAGGACACGAACACGGTGATATCATCGGCGTACGCGGATACCTTGGCTTTCACGGGGCCAGGGACAACAATTCCGCGCAGGACCGGACATGCCTCCCCGTCTCTAAGCCTACGGAGCAAGGGCTCCAAGGCGAGGACATAGAGAAGAGGAGACAGGGGGCAGCCCTGTCGCACAGATCGCTCAATTGGAAAGACAGCCGAGCGCTTCCCATTTACTTGTACCACTGCCGTAGGAGATTGGTACAGCATCTTGATCCATTTGCGGAACTCCGGTTTGAATCCGGTGGTCTCCAAAACAGTCTCCAGGAATCGGTGGTCCACCCTGTCGAATGCCTTGGACTGATCTAAATTGATCAGCGCGGCACATTTGTCGTCTTTTATCCCCTCTAGGATCATGCGAACCAAATGCAAATTGTTTTGGATCGAGCTTCCTTTCACAGCGTAGTTCTGTTCTAGTCCGATCAGATCACCGACAACATTCCGCAAACGGTTCGCTAAGACCCGGGCCAAAATCTTTAACTCTGTGTTTAGCAGAGTTATGGGCCTGTAATCATCTAAGCCCTCCCAAACATTCCTGCCGCCTTTCTTCAGCAATGTGATCACGCCCTTGGTAATGCGTTTTGGGATTGCTCCCAAGACAAACCAATTGTTGAACACATCCGTCAGAATAGGGACAAAAATGTGCGACAACCTCAAGTACAATTCGTGGGGTAAACCGTCCAGTCCTGGAGCTTTGTTGAGGCCGACCTGCTTCAACGCATTACGGACTTCAGAGTCTGTAATCCTCCCCTCACAACTAGCCGCTTTCGCCTACCTAAGGTGGGGAAAGTCGGCTAAATAGTTGTGGAACTCCTGCACCGGGAGGTTCGGCAACCGGGTAAATCGTTCCTGGAAATGCGCACGGAAGGCTTCCCGCATCTTACGACCTGCACGAAGGCTGTGCCCGTCCGGGGTTACAACCATGTCGATGTATCGTTCCGGGAACCTTCTGAACTCTTCCTGACGCAATCCTGCGTCCAATTTCACGGCTTCGTTGGACACTCTGTCTAGCCTAGATCTAACTATACAACCTTGATAGCGTTCGCTAGCCTCACGCTCAAGGTCCTCTCTGGCTAGACCTAAGGCTAGGGATCCCCCCCATCCACCGCCCGGGAAATTTTATCTTCTATGGCCTTCACTTTCGCTGCCTTATCTAGGGCAAGCCGTTGGCAATATTTGATAGTGAAGTCCCTAATTCTAAACTTAAGGTCAGCCCACCATATTCCCAATAACCGCCCCACTAACGCCCGCTTAATGAGTAAAACCAGCCTCTCACGGTAGTCACATACCCCCAGCACTGAGGTATTTAACTTCCAGTAAGAGACCAGCCTAGGCCTATCGCTTAAGCGAAGAGTGACAGTAAGCAATTTATGGTCACTCTTCGCATATAGGTGGAACACAGGACAATCTAAAAAGTCAACATCGGCTCTTCTAACTAACACTCTGTCCAAATATGATTTAATTGGAGCAGAGGGCGAGCTATTCGTCCATGTCCACATCTCCTGCCCTGGATGTGATTCCCGAAACCGGTCGACCAGATCGAACTCGGCCATTAGATCGCACAGGGCGCTGTTACACCTCGCCAACCCGCTAGCTCCCCGTCCCATCCGGTCTAATTTGGGATCAAGGATCGCATTCCAATCTCCCATTAAGATTAATCGTCCAGGATACGCCATGTACTGCCCAAACTGCCGAAAAAAGGATTTCCTCTCCACAGCGCTATTAGGCGCATAAACCGCGATTACCCGGAATTTATTGCTTGATACGGCAATATCGGCCACAATCAGCCTGCCACTTGCACCAGCATAAACAACGTCAGTCACCGCCCCCAGACTGCTTTTAACTAGCAGAGACACACCCCGACTGCCTGAATCACCGAATGCTGAATAGACCTCATATAAATGATTACCACCCAGCACCCGGCCATCCACGCTTGAAACGAAATGTGTCTTCTTTACCGCGGCAACATCCACGCGAAGAGACTTGAGTTCTTCCCTCAAACGACTAGCGCTTGAAGGGTCCCTCAAACCCCTCCCATTTATACTAGCAAGAAGAAGAGTCATTGGTGCTTACCTTATTCAGTGTCCACACTGGCAGGAAGTCTTCTCGGGTGAGGACGCCGACGGTTTGTCCAAGATTCCCCTTACCCAATCCCTTGGTAACGGTATCTGTTCTGGCAATACCGCCGACATCCTGGGGATACTTGATTTTTAAAGCCCTGTAAAATGAAGGGTGCATAAAAATGGGGACCCTTCCCTTACATTTTTCTTTTGGTTAACAGACCAGATGACAATATCAGGACGCTGGGCCGTAACGTTATTTCAGTTGGAAAAAAGAGTTGATGTTCGAAATCGCCTGCAATGCGTCAGACCGTGGAGCCATCAAATATGCCTATTTTTACGCGAAAATTTCGAAATGTTTCCTTCTTTAACAAAGATTATTGTAGATCCAACAGGAGAAAAGTAAAGGTTTTATAATGAAATGGTCTGCAAGTGATTTGAACAGTGATTTGAACTGTGATTTTTCTGTTTATTCCGATGTTACATATTAAGTTAATATAATTGTGTATTGTATTGGAATTTATTTCATTTATTTCATTTTATTATTTTATATAGAATATAGATATCTCTCTTGGTAATGATCTGAAGATATATATATATGTATATATATATATATATATATATATATATATATATATATATATATATATATATATAGAGAGAGAGAGAGAGAGAGAGAGAGAGAGAGAGGGAGAGGGGGAGAGTCATGTAGCTCTGAAATCGGTGATTAATGTAATTAATTATAAATTAGGTTTTTCATATTTGAATAATGGGATTACTATAGACGGTTTATTTGCGAATTTCGGTATATGTGGTTGTTTCCCTTGCATTTCTCTTTTTATTATTTAGAAGAAAATGAAATAATTGAACAGATAATTATTATACTGGTCTTCTATGTGACATAATCGTTATCAGGTAGGAGTAAATATTTTCTAATATCCAATAATTAACAGGCAAAAATACATCACATTTCAATAAATATATATTCATCATGACACGTTTAAAGAACAACAAAAAATAACAATAATAAGAGCATTGAACAAATGATTTATATTCCTGTTAGGTTCTGATAATTTAGGCGCAATTATTCAGTTCAAATTATCCATGATGGAAAAACATTTATAATGGGATGAAAATTATTAACTATCGAAAATACAGAATCATTCCACGAAAGAAGTACCTAAATAGATATAATGGTATTGGGTAAATCTTTAACAAGATCTCACTCAATAATATTGCCATCGTATTTTATATTGATCAGTTCAAATATTTTTCATTATATCATATAAGGTTAATGTTAATAGATATCAACATACTGAAAGTAAATTTTAATAGAAATGATTAATTTGTCGAAATCAAATCGAAAGCATTTGTAATAGTGTTTAAATTGCTTAAATGAAGAATTTTCCTTATAATTAGTTTTTCAAGTGTTAAATTTATTTTATTCATGTTCTTAATCAATGATCATTAAATAAGCATCACTAAACTCAATAAATTCCTATTTCATATTTAAATATGTGCTGCTTAATAAACTGAAATAGATAATAAAGAAAAACGGGAATAATATGAAAACTAATAAACAAAAATTAATAAAAATTTCGTCTAATAGTAGATCACAAAATGTTTTTCTCTTAACAGTTTCGTCTTTCTGTATCTCTCTGAAAGTTTCTCTCTCGCTTTCTCTATCTCACGTTTTAAGTTTGTCCTGTTTTTCTGTGCTCGCAATTAGCTCGTTTTGTCTTTGATCAGAAAACCGTTTCGACTGTTTCTATCCTTCCTCTTTTATACATATCTTCAATCCGATAATATTCCCATAACCCTACTCATTTCCGATCTGATACATGTAAAATATTTGCTTACGTTCACCTTAACTTTTTCCTCTCTTCCTGTTAAGATAAGCGATTTTTCAGCTTTTATTTTCTATATCTAAACTACAATATTTAAAAAAAATAAATTAAATGGCTGTGATATACATCACAATTAGAAAATAAATTGAATTTAGAGCGATTTAAATTTCTCTTGGTTATGTTTTCTTCATTTTTGTAATATTCTCAGTTGATACAATCAGGAATAACCAGGAATCAGTTTTATGGTTGAGGGGTTAGAAAGTGTACTTTCTGCTATTATCAATTGTTATAAAACCCGATATAGAAATATCATGAAGTTGATCTTCAGTGTAGAAACGTGAGCGGAAAGATAATGTGATATTTCTGCAAAATATTTCTGAAAACGATAGATACATCTAGGAATATATTTAAAATCCTGAAAATAAAAATATTAAGTGGTTTAAAAATTAATATATATATATATATATATATATATATATATATATATGTGTGTGTGTGTGTGTGTGTGTGTGTGTATATATATGTATATATATATATATATATATATATATATATATATATATATATATTCATATATATATATATATATATATATATATATATAGTAAAAATAGGCCACTCCACTGATTTTACTTTTACTTTAATCCTGGAAGTTTAATTTAAGTTTAACATTTTGTGCAAGATTCTCTCCTATTTTGGTAATTATGCTAGAAATCGGAAGAGATTATAAGTTCTTGTGATACATTAAATTGTATCTTTTGCAAATTCTCATTGGGTATTGTTGGGTTTGTCGACATTGACATTTCTTCCTCTGGTTTGAAATAACGAGAAGTGGATATAGCATGAGATTTTAAAAGTTCTATTGAATAAAGACTGTGGCATTCGTCAAGTTATCTTAAGCAGTAAAGAATGTCAGAAACACTAAAAGATGAATTACTTATTGATAAATTGATAAAATATTGTTTATTATAAAGGTTTATAATGAAAAAATATTCTTTCCAATGCGTTACTTTCTCCGTTTAACTTAGTTTAGTTTAACTGTTCACTAAATTGTATATCTATCTCTTGCTCTAATTCTCTCTCTCTCTCTCTCTCTCTCTCTCTCTCTCTATATATATATATATATATATATATATATATATATATATATATATATATATAATAAATGAAGGAAAAACCTTTAAACTATCTCCATTTTATTTTTCCTTCATTTATTGAATATCTTGCACTATCCTTCCATTCACTGGCACTAGGCATATTGAGCTCTCCTTACGGTCTACACGCATCAGCGTGGTTAAACCATACATGGAAAGATCCTAACTACCGGAAAAAATATATATGATATATACTTGATATATTTATGAATGAAAATGCTCAAGATGAATAATAGACCATATAGATAGATTAGATATAAAGCGAATGTCGCTTGGAGACCGTCAGTCTCTCGACAATGACAATGGGCGAGAAATTGACAGTCACCTTGGGCTTTAAACGCTGCTCATACACACATACACGCACACAAATTTTATATATATATATTATATATATATATATATATATATATATATATATATTGGTTTCTTGTTTGTTTTTGAAGGCTATCACAATTCAAGTGTAAGGAAAGAGAAGGTTACTATGGTGTTGTTTGTTAACCTGTGATTTATTCTAAATATTTCGGGATAAAAATCCCTTCTACAGAAGATCTCCAGAACTAAAGTTGTTGCTAGTGGCTGTGAATTTGTTCTGTTTCATGCCTTCCAAAATATGTGTGTGGGGGGTGGGGATGTTTGTTTATGTGTGTGTTTATGTTTGTGTGTGTGTGTGCACTTATGCTTCAAGCAAATTATAAAACCCTTTCATATATATATATATATATATATATATATATTATATATATATATATATATAATTTTGATAATATAGTTTGCTATATTTTTAAGTATCTATCATTCATAGAACATCTATATATAAGTTAGTGTAGCAAAAGCATGAAGACAATGGCTGTTGGTAAGTAGAGTTTTTCGTCTCTGCGAAGTTGGTTTGAGAATGTCATATATATAGTATATTAAGAAAATTGAACAAACACAGATTAAAGTAAGTTGAGTGGTAAGTTTATTGGCAGACGCCGCAGTGTTTCGACCTATTAATTAGATCATCTTCAGGGCATTTGTTGGTATATGGAAGGTGATAAAACATCACAGAATAACGAGAAAAGCAAGTGATAGTCCTTGCTTATCAGTCTGTTCAAAATTTGAAGTCTGAAGAAAGGACGCTGAAAAAAGTGGACGGTTTGAAATATGACGTCAAATATTCTCTTTTACGGTGTGAGTATGAGAGCGTGTGAGTGTGTGTATCGAAAAAAGGCATTGTGCATTTTTATGTGTTTTGTGTGTGCGGTTGCGCGTGTGTGTATAAATCTTTTGCGATAAACGACATCGAAACAAACCACAAGGTTGTGTGTGTGTGTGTTGTGTGGTGTGTGTGTGTGCGTACGTGTGCGTGTGTGTGGTTTTTCGCGGGCGCGCGTGTGTGTGTGTGGTTTTTCGCGTGTGTGTGTGTGGTTGAGCGTGTGTGTATAAATCTTTTGCGATAAACGACATCGAAACAAACCACAAGGTTGTGTGTGTGTGTGCGTGTGTTATGAATCTTTTGCGATAAACGATATCAAAACAAACCTCAAGTTTGTGTGTGTATGTGTGTATGTGTGTGTGTGTGCTTTTCACTAAGATAAGTTGTGTGAAAAGCACACACACACACACGCGCGCACACACACACACACACACACACACACACACACACACACACACACACACACACACACACACACTAAAAATGCACAATGCCTTTTTTCGATACACACACTCACACACTCTCATACTCACACCGTAAAAGAGAATATTTGACGTCATATTTCAAACCGTCCACCTGTTCTTAATTTGAGATGTCATTAAATTTCAATCTATTTAGAATCTGCATATTTTACACATAAAGTTGGCATTTCCACCTGCGACCACTCATTTTTGGGAATTCAAGTACGAATAAAATTTCTTTCACACACATACTCAAACATTATCTTTTGTTTTTAATATTTACAAATCCACTTTTTTTCATTCTCTTCTTCGACGAGAAAATATTGGGGCTTGAAAATAAACAATGTGATTAAAATCTCATCTGACTGAGCGCGTTGATATTGTGAAGTGATTTGTAGGCTTTACTTACAATGCATCACAGGCATTCATCATTTCCGAGAATAATAGTAAAAAAAATTATAACCGTTACACACACGCACTTACACACACACACACACACACACAAATGTATATATATATATATATATATATATATATATATATATATATATTGATACCGTGTATCCAAATCTTCCTGAACACACAACTATACTCTCGTATGTCAATTGGAGGAAGTTAATCTACATCAATAAATAAAGGAAACGGTTGACGTGTCTAATGATTGAGGAGAGTTTATTAAATGTTCAGGAACGCAAAAAAAGTATATGTGAATGACATCCACTTTCTATCTATATTGATAGACAACTTCATCATATCTTATATTTAGAGAGAGAGAGAGAGAGAGAGAGAGAGAGAGAGAGAGAGAGAGAGAGAGAGAGAGAGAGAGAGAGAGAGAGAGAGGGGGAGAGAGGGAGAGAGGTAGAGAGAGAGAGAGAGGTATAATTTAAAAACAATTTGACACATTTTTTCGTCACCGCCATCGGCATCAACAGATGGAACCACATAAACGGGTAAAACCTTAAAATTTCGTTAAAACCTTCGATAAAACGAATTACATGAATGAAAAAAAATGGAATTTTCCTTGCCTTACAATCATTTTCATGTGGTTTTCTCAATCATCAGACGCTTAATTTGCAGAACATAATTAGAAAATGAATATGATTTTTGAAAATAATTAGATTATGCGTCTGACGAGTGACAAGAGTTCATGAAAGTGTCGTTAACGTGAATAAAGTGTATATATATGGATCCATTTATAATTTGCTTTTATCGACAATTTCAACGGGAATTTAAGGTGTAAACACGGGTATATATATATATATATATATTATATATATATTATATATATATATATATATAGAGAGAGAGAGAGAGAGAGAGAGAGAGAGAGAGAAGAGAAAGAGAGAGAGAGAGAATGTGTGTGTGAGAGAGAGAAAGAGAACGAAGGGATATAGACAGATATAAAGAGATAGAGAAAAACGGAGAGAGAAAATTAGAGTGGGATAGCAAGATAGAAAGAGTAATACAGGCAAACGGAGAGACAAACATATTTAAATATATCTATGAGTGATTTTTTTGTTAAATCTAACAATTGTTTTGTACATAAATAAAAGCGAAACAGAGTTCGTATAACGTCTCATACGTTAATGTTTAAATTCCACAAATATAATTAAGTGCCGTTCAGAAAAGTTACATGCAGTCTGAAAACCTCAATTTGCAGACATCTAAAACTGTTCATATTTATAATAAAATAAATATCCGCGAACGAAAACTCACTAATCATAACTTACGCATCAAAATTCGCATTATCGTGTGAATAAATTTGAATTAGAATTTACATACCAATAGAAAATGTTGAGACGAATTCAAACGTATGGATTTTTAAAAATTACTTAATAAACAAAAACCAATATCAACCGTCGAGATTGTATTGTCATGAAGTAAATTGGACCTACATATTATATATATATATATATATATATTCATAGACACACATGTATGTAACAATCGACCATTTAACGTAGGCATCATATGTTTTAAAAATTGATTAATAAACCTGACATTTTTATTTTTCATTTTTATTTATTAGTTTCCCATAAACAGTCAGGTTCATTTCCATTTGTTAACAATTATTACAGCTCATCAGTAACAGCATCTTATAATGGTGACACATTCCGTTTTTATTTAAGAATCTAAACGAGTCTGCGGACTACGATTTGAATAATTTATATTTTAAACAAAACTTGCAGTCAGCTTTGACAATATTGTGGTTTTGTTGTTTTTGTTTTTGAGGTGTTGCGTCTTTCTTTTCTATGCGATACTTTACAATTAAAACAGTCAGTTTCGTTCTGCCACTTTTCAAACAAAATTAAAAAAAACAGATGTGCAATTTTCAGATTTCCAGCTTGATAAGTTCAACTCATAATTATAATAATCTTCACTCTCTGTATAAGAACAACGGTATCCTTTTAATGTATATGACGCTGCTCCTTTATTTATATTGTGACTTAATATGTAACATTGCACATAATCTAATATTATGCAAAAGCTGAGGGAATCAATGATTCTCTCCCTGAGGATTTTTTTCCTTTTTAGGTCAATGACACAAAATAGATACTAAATCATTCCTTAGTTGTGGGATTGAGTTTTGCTTTGAAAAAAAATTATCGTTTTAATTAGCAGTAAATTTCGATATATATATATAACCAAGTTATATATATATATATATATATATATATATATATATATATATATATATATATATATATATGACTTGGTTTGATCATTATTTTGTGTAACAATCTTTATCGGTTTTGTACATGAATTTCCCTGCCGCTCTATCTCTCTCACAATATATATATATATATATATATATATATATATATATATATATATATATATATATATATATAGAGAGTTGTATAATTTTCTTGAAGAATTGTGTATATATTGGCTTGGAGGTTGATTTTGAAGGCTATCACAATGCAGGTGTAAAGAAAAAATAATACGGTAATAATGGTTTTGTGTGTTAACCTGTAATTTATTCTTGAATTTTCGAGATACAATCTCTTTTTTAGGAGATCACTTGAACTGAAGTCGTCTTGTTATGCCATTTCTAGTTTATATATATATATATATATATATATATATATATATATATATATATATATATATGTATTTTTATGTCATTTCTAGATAAATATATAAAAGATTTTGGTGATCTCCAGAGCTGAGAATCAGAGAAAACACCGAAAGAAAAAACTTCAAGCTCGGAGATCATTCTATGCGAATCCCTATGCTTTCGCAAAAAAACTTTTCGTTGAATCAAAGAGCGGCAAGCTCGATGTACCGAAGGAGGAACTAGAACATCACCTGAGAACAACATATTCGGATGAATTCAGCGGTATCCCAATACCTCCCCTAAGAGATTTACCAAAACTTCAAGATCCAACGGTAATCTTTAATGATAGTGGCATTAAATTGAAGGAAGACCGAGATTTCGTCCATAAAACCCGCGCAGGGAGTGCCCCGGGTATGAATGGGATATCCTACAAAATATACAAAAACTGCCCACGCGTTCTCAATAAACTTACTGTCCTTCTTCAGCGAGTTTGGAAACAGGGTGCTATACCAGAGGAGTGGTGTCTAGCTGAGGGTATTTGGATACCAAAGGAAAAGCAATCAAAAGGTATCACAAATTTTCGCCCCATATCTCTCCTAAATATTGAGGGGAAGATATTTTTTGGAATTATTGCTCGCCGTATGACGGACTTTTTGATGAGCAATAATTACATAAACACATCTGTCCAGAAGGCGGGGATACCTGGCTTCCCTGGCTGTCTGGAACATTCACAGATGATTTGGAGTTCTATACTCTCAGCCAAAAAAGACAAAACGGAACTACACGTAATCTGGCTTGATCTCGCCAATGCATACGGTTCAGTTCCGCATCAACTAATCCGGATGGCACTTGACTATTTCAACTTCCCTATCAAGATTGGGGAAATCATAATGAAATATTTCAAGTCAGTGTTTATGAAATACACCGTAAAGGACTACACCACCAAATGGCAAGCACTTGAAATCGGCATCATGATGGGCTGTGTGATCTCCCCACTTCTTTTCGTCCTGGCCATGGAACTTATTTTACGAGGTGCAGCGAATACGTCAACAGGTGTGATGACAAAAGAGCAGCTGATTCTTCCTCCTTCCAGAGCTTTTATGGATGATATCACCATCCTTGTCCCGTCAAAAATCGCTGCCGATAGCCTACTACAAAGGTACCATGATCTTTTCACGTGGGCGAGAATGAAGGCTAAGCCGAAGAAAAGTCGGAGTCTGTCTCTAATCAGGGGTTCTGTCAGGGAGATCCGTTTCAAAATTGGAGGTGATATTATCCCAACAGTCAGGGAGAAACCGGTAAAGAGCCTCGGACGTCTCTATTCGTTCCCACTGACTGACCGACATCAGGGTATAGAGGTCCAGAAAATAGCCTTAAAGGGCCTTAAATCGATCGAAAAAACTGAACTACCCGGAAAGCTGAAGGCGTGGTGTTACCAATATGGTCTATTACCCCGTCTTTTATGGCCCTTACAAATGTATGAGATTGCGCTATCTCGCATTGAGCGAATCCAACAATATAGCAACACATACCTGCGTAAGTGGCTCGGAGTCCCACCTTGTTTTTCGAAAGTAGGGTTATATACCAACACTGGAAACCTAAAACTCCCAATATCTTCATTGGTAGAAGAATTCAAGGTTGGTAAAGTGCGCCTTCATATGATGATGAAAGACTCAGCCGACGAAGTTATTCGGAAGGCTCATCCAGAAATAAAGTCAGGTACGAAGTGGTCAGCTGTTAAAACCGCCCAGGAGGCAGAATGTAGCCTACGAATCAAAGATATCATAGGCGTCACGCAAACCAATCGAGCTGGGCTGGGTAGTTCGGATATCAAAATATTTTCCAAGGAAGGCCCAAAAGGAAAAAGAGACATGGTGATCGAAGAAGTCAGAATGTTTGAGGAGGAGCAAAGAATAGCCACTGCTGTTGCTCAGCCCAAACAATGCGCGTGGACAAAGTGGAATGATATCGAACCAATCAAGTTATCGTGGAAAACTCTAATTTCGATGGAGCCACTGGCGATATCATTCCTCCTTCGATCCACATATGATCTCCTACCAAATGCGACCAACTTGAAATTATGGGATATACCGTGTCGGACCTGTGCTTTTCGTGCAAACGGGATCGAGGTACCTTGCGTCATGTGCTATCCGCATGTCCACAATCGCTCCAGATGTACACGTGGCGACACAACAAGGTATTGGAGGTGATCACAGAGATGATAAAAAAACAATGTGAGACAGCAAACCAACAGCCTGTCAGAGCCCGGGAATCCAACATTCAGTTTCACAAGGAAGGTGAATGCCCCGTGAAGAAACAAAAACTCCAAACATGAAACTGCTGAATGGAGCTGGTGACTGGAAGGTTTCGGTGGATCTCAAGACATCCCTAAAATTCCCAGTTCACATTCTTCAAACAAATAAGCGCCCAGACATTGTAGCGTGGTCTGACACAAAAAAGAGTGTCCTCCTCATCGAATTGACCGTACCGTGGGAGGAAAACCAGGAGGAAGCACACGAGCGGAAAAAGAACCGATACGAATCACTGCGTGCCGACTGCGTGGAAAAGGGTTGGACATGCCACGTTATTCCTATTGAGATTGGGTGTCGTGGATTTCTAGGACACTCAGTCATTTCGTTTCTATCAAAAATAGGAATCACTGGCCGCTGTCTGAAAATCGCCTCACATCGTCTTCAATCTACGGTGCAAAATGCATCTAGTTGGATCTGGTCTAGATTTATAAGTTTACAGCACGAATGATACGCGCGCGGAATCATCATTCCCGTGTTTGCTACGTAACATCTGCAATCGCGTAATCAACTCAACGGCCAAAAACAAACGCGTTTTCAAATAACAAACTGCACTGATAAAGAAACATCTCCAATGAACGGATGATATAATCTATTCTCTGTTTAATATATATATACAAATTTTTTTAATACCCTGTCCGGTGGCGAAAGCTGCTTGGTAGCGCTAGGAAGTGGCAGTCCTGTCGTAGCTACCGAAACTGTGTTATCACTCCTAGTCGACAGCTGACGAGGACAGGGTATCGCACGTGCTATCACACGTTGTATGACGAAAATATATATATATATATATATATATATTATATATATATATATATATATATATATATATATTAACTAGAAATGCCATAACAAGACGACTTCAGTTCCAGTGATTTTCTGAAAAAGAGATTTTATCTCGTAAATTCAAGAATAAATTACAGGTTAACACACAATACGATTGTTACCTTATTATTTTTTCCCTACACCTGCATTGTGATAGCCTTCAAAATCAACCTCCAAACCAATATATATATATATATATATTATATATATATATATATATATATTATATATATAGTCGAGGATATTTTTCAAACATTGCACTTCTCAGTCACAGGAGGCGCTGTAACTTCAGGGGCACAAAAACTATATTATATTCTTTCGAGACTGAAATGCCAATTTCTCTCTCTCTCTCTCTCTCTCTCTCTCTATATTATATATATATATATATATATATATATATATATATATATATATATATATATATATATATCAACCTCTCACCTTTTAATTCATCTTTCATCGTTTTTTTTTCTGAGTAAATTGTTCCATATATGGACAAATTGCAAACATTCCTGGCTTGGCAGGATATGATTATCTCTGTACTTAAAATGACATTTTGTATAAAGAGATGAAAATTGAAAATCGATAAACATATAGAGGATCAAGATGTCTAATAATAAAAACATTTAAATCCCGCAATTATTCCAATAGTCTTTTAATCTTTGTTTTATTAGATTATCAAGTCGTTAAGAGTAAGACGATTATTTTGTAAGCATACTTGAATTTTATCAGAATTTCGAAATTTTATCAGTAAGAAGTGGACTCGGTTACATAAGTTCAAGTTGTGAAGGAAGCCTTATGATTTTCACCTTGGAATATTTTTGAGAATATTATGAATTAATTCATTCTCCCCAACTATAAGGAAATAAAATGGCAGACTAAGCTATTTAGGGTAAGGGGTATTGGGGACAGAAAATCTAAATCCAAACTAGTTGTTGACCTGGAGAGGAATTGTCTCAGCCAGACCCCACATACCCAAGTCATGTTGCATGTGTACCCTCATGGCAAAAACAGTTAGCCACCATGAAGAAAAGGTTACTGAAATGTAAATAACGGATAATAACGTAACAAAAGATAAAATATGACAACAAAGCAAATATCCAAACTAAGACAGTGTGAGAATTTTATTATATAACTTATGACACTGTGTTATTGTACACGGATGCGGGGATAAAGATGAGATGACGGAAAAGAAACATGTCATAGCGAAACAAAAAATCTATTTTTATTATCGGTGTTGCAACATATCTCAGAATTGTTCTCAAAAATAGGGAGTGGTAGTTACGAGTCGATGAAAGAAAGTGCTATTGTTTGACAAATATTAGCCTAACCTTTATTGGTTAACATAGTCGAGTACCAGGTTCATGATGATGGAGATTATATTACACGTAGTAAGGAATAGCAAGATACCTAGTTATTAGATTAAAATATATAAATGTTGTTAAAATAACCTTGCAATTTACTGGTACACCCAGGAATATGATAAGAAATATACCCAGTCAATTACTCGTTTAATGTCCCGCACCCGGGATTTGGAATAATCTCATTGCATCCCTTGAGAAAATTAAGACCCCTCACTGTTAAGGAACGTCCAGTAGGCCACAATAAACTGCATCTGATGGTAGGACTGTACATAAGGATACCAGCAGAATGAGAAGTACATTTCATTGTCATTACTTCCAGGTTTATTCTGACCCGGAAGTAGTCATGCCAGTTAGTGTACCATCTATGAGTCAAATATATATGTCTAAAAAATAAAAACAAACAAAAAATTACACAAAAATGTACATATGATCGTAGAATAAACGTGATTCCGTAACCTCTATGTATACACTAACCCTGGATGGTTTGACATTCTTTTTCAACCTCACAGCTACGACTATATGGAACAATCAATATTTCCTTTGAATATTGCGGCTAACTTTCCACAAAAAAATATTCTTTCATTTTTGCATCTTCATCAACACATTGAATGAAATTTCAACGCTACGCCACATGAATAATGTAATCGATGGTAATGGAAAATGATATGTTTTATCCTTGACATTTTACAAAGATATTCATACCACCTAACGCAAAAGTATTCCTTGACAATGATATATTTGAAAATAATAGCAGTTTTTGTGGAGAAAAACGATTTCTCGCTTTGAAGGTTTAATTGTGTAACTGTTTTTTTTTGTTTTTTTTTAATGTTTGCACTCTGAAAATGAATTTAATGAAATTATTGAAAAGGTTTATTTCCTTCGATAATCGAAATTCCGATAATCAAAAATTATCGAAGGGAAATAAATCTCTTATATTTATTATTGTTGTAGTTGACTCACCTATGACACGAACATGGACTTACCCAAAGGGTACATATGTGGCAGAGTAAAACTACTCAGTCGAGTAGTTCTAGAAACACTCGTCCTTCGGGACGGGTGTCCGGTGAACTGCTAAATTAATAGCGTCGATCCCAGATGCTTGCCTCATTGCACTTAGAGGCTGAGATCGGATCGACGCAATTTTTCTCCTACCACCCCATGAGTCTCGGCTTGTGGGTGGTGCCCACATAAAACGGCCTTGTGCCATATCGTGTACATGTGGGGTACATGTAAATACCAGTAGTTCTAGAAACACCTGTCCTTCGGGACGGGTGTCCAGTGAACTGCTAAATTAATAGCGTCGATCCTAGATGCCTGCCTCATTGCACTTAAAGAGGCATGGCTGGGATGTGACGCAATTTTTCTCCTACCACCCCATGAGTCTCGGCTTGTGGGTGGTGCCCACATAAAACGGCCTTGTGCCATATCGTGTGAAAGTGGGACACATGTAAATAGGAGTAGTTCTAGAAACACCTGTCCTTCGGGACGGGTGTCCAGTGAACTGCTAAATTAATAGCGTCGATCCTAGATGCCTGCCTCATTGCACTTAAAGAGGCATGGCTGGGATGTGACGCAATTTTTCTCCTACCACCCCATGAGTGTCGGCTTGTGGGTGGTGCCCACATAAAACGGCCTTGTGCCAAATCGTGTGTAAGTGGGACACATGTAAATACCAGTAGTTCTAGAAACAGTCTTCGTGTATGCTGAACAAGGAAACCTTTCCATTGTATGTGATATGTATTGCTGAATACAATCTATCCTCTACATTTTTATACCTGTGTTGAGTTACTATTTATTGACCCTTTAATAGGTCATAACAAGTGGCGACGAGGGAAAGGATTTTCACGGAACCCTAACAGTAGCGTCTAAAATTTATAAGGACCTACGCAATACTACAGTCATGGTACAAAACTGAAAAAAAAAAACTCCAACAAAAACGATACAGAGTCGCAAAACGACCTTATCTGACTTCGGGATTTGAGCAAGAACCGAAAAAAAAAGTGTACAAAGAAACACTGCCATTTGAAACCACAGCGTTAGGATTACGAACCTCGTGTCCATTTAAAAAAAAAATTTCTTTCGTCAGAAAGACAAACTTTTTTGTTCGACACGCGTGGATTTTATTTGCAAGTAAGTGAAATCTTAAATTTTGATTTTTACTTATTGTAAAAGAACAAGCTTTTTTATTCAGTTAGAACTCGTACTTTCTGAGTTTCTTTTATTGCGAAAAGAGGAAAAGCGGTTGATTCGGTTGAATATTTTTGTCGGTTACAAACATGGATATCCAGGCTCAAGTTTTGGAGATGTTGAAACAACAACAGCAACAATTTCAACAACACCAACTAAAATTAGAGGAGAGATTTCAACTACAACAGCAACAATTTCAATAACAGCAGCAAAAATTTCAGCAGCAATTGGCAGAAATGCAAAGTCAGTCTGATAAGAAAATGGATTTATTCGCCCAAGTCATAAATAAAAAATCTGCTAAGTCGTGATGATGACGACACCTTCCCTCAAGGCGCAGTCTGGTCGGCAGTTGATACATTTAAATACCGACCAAATGAGGATATAAGCTTTGAAGCCTATTTTAGGCGTTACGAGGATATATATCTGAATGACTATAAAAACTGGTCAGACTCTAAAAAAGTCAGACTTTTAACAAGAAAGTTGGATACCGCCGAAAATACTAGGTTCGTGAACTATATTCTACCTAGAAAAACTAACGTTCCAAGAGGCTGTTAAGCTTCTAACTGAACTTTTCCCCAAAAAAACATCTTTCATAAACGATGGAAATGTCTGAATTTAGTCAGGGAGGAAAATGAGAAATTCACAGTTTTTGCGGCGAAAGTCAACAAAAGTTGCGATGACTTCAGGTTGGCGGAACTTTCAGCAGACAACTTCAAATGCCTTGTTTTTTGTCAGGGATTAATTTCACCAAAGGATGCAGAGGTCAGAAGGAGAGTGCTAAACAAACTCGAAAGTGAGCCTAATTTGACCCTACGACTTTTGTCAGAGGACTGCCAGAGGTACGTTACCATAAAAAAAGACTCAAAAGATATAGAAGAGTCGGGGATCTCGCATGTCCGAAAAGTACACTACACGAAGAAGAAATTCAGTTCACCCCCCCAGATATAGCAAACCAGAAAGAACTCAGAGCTCTCCCAAGAAACAAAACAAGTTACCACCTAGCCCCTGTGTGAGATGCGGAGCATTACACTGGTCTACTGACTGCGACTACCGAAAGCGGAAGTGTTTCAATTGTAACCAGACGGGTCACAAGTCGTCCCACTGTAGAAAGAAAACCGGTAGCAGTTATGTAAAAACGACCAAATGGGACAAGCAAGACGAAGACAACTGCAAAAAATATGTACCAGTACAGATACTGGGAAGGAAAATAAATCTACAATTGGATTCTGGTAGTGACTTGACAATAATTAATCTTCAAACGTGGAGAAAGCTTGGGAGACCTACGATGCTGAAAACTACCAAAATAGCGAGATCAGTGACAGGCGAAAAAATACAATTTGAGGGGGAAATTATTGTGAACGTCACCCAAAATAACAAGACGAAAAAAATGAAGATATTTGTATTAAAAAATACAAATAATCTTTTTGGTAGCGACGCAATACAGGAGTTTGAGCTTTGGGATTCGCCAATAAACACTTTTTGCAAAAAAGTTCAAAATGCCACGGCAGAATCAGAGAACTATTAAAAGATTTAAAGGAGACATTCCCAGATGTCTTTTCTGGTGGTCTGGGTCGATGTAACAAAATGTCAGTAAAACTCGAGTTAAAAAACGACAGTCAACCTGTATTTAAGAAGAAAAGGAGTGTGCCTTTTGCGTCTCTTAACCAAATAGACAAGGAACTCGACAGATTGGAAAAGACCGGCGTAATCTCGAAAATACAGTATAACAAGTGGGCTGCACCAGCCGTCTATATAAAGAAAAAATCAAACGAAGTTCGGGTCTGCGCAGATTTCTCCACAGGCCTAAATGCGGCGCTAAAAGAATATGTTTATCCACTGCCATGTCCTGACGAGATATTTGGCAAGCTAAACGGAGGTAAAAAATTTTCAAAAATAGACCTTAGCGATGCCCCATGGAAGAAAATAGTTCCAGACTTCTGTGTATAAACACACACCGGGGACTCTATAAGTTCGAAAGACTAGCGTTTGGAGTCAAGGTCGCACCAGCGATATTTCAACAGGTAATGGATACCATGTTGGGTGGTCTTGATTTCACAATTGCCTATCTTGACGATATACTGATCAAGAGTCAAGATAAGGACGAACATAAGCTACATGTAAATCAGGTTTTTAAGCGCATACAAGATTATGGTTTCAAGATTAAGGAATCAAAATGCGAGTTTTTTTTTAAATTAAATACCTAGGACACATAATAGACGAGAACGGGAGGAAGCCAGACCCCGATAGGTCTTCAGCCTTAAAAGAGATGCCGGCCCCAAATAATGTCGCCTCGCTACAAATTTTCTTGGGACTCGCGAATTATTATCAATCTTTCATACCCAAAATGCACGACTTACGAGCACCATTAAACGAACTCTTGAAAAAGACAAGAAATGGGATTGGTCTACCGAATGTCAAGAGGCGTTTAATAAAATTAAAGAAGCTCTAACTTCAGATTTGTTCCTTACTCATTTTGATTCTAACCTGGAATTAATCGTTGCCTGTGACGCTAGTTCATACGGCATAGGAGCGTGCATCTTACACAAGATGCCGGATGGGACTAACAAACCTATCGCGTACGCGTCACGGACCCTCCTCCCCGCTGAGAGGAACTATTCGCAGATTGAAAAAGAAGCCTTAGGAATCATATTTGCCGTTACCAAATTTCACCGCTATCTACATGGTCGACATTTTTTACTCCAAACGGACCACAAGCCGTTACTAACCATTTTCGGTTCGAAGAAGGGTCTGCCGACTCACACAGCCAACAGGTTGCAAAGATGGGGAGCGATCCTACTTAACTACGATTTTAAAATGGAGTTCCTACCATCACAAAAACTCGGCCATGCAGACGGACTATCTAGGCTAATTCCTAAGATGCGAGAGCCCCTAGAGGATACGGTTATTGCATCCCTGCGTACTGAAAGAGATATGAATACTGTATTATGCAATACAGTAAGGGAGCTACCGGTCACTCTGGAGGAAATCAGAAAGGAGTCTACGAAGGATGAGTTCATCACACAAATGAAGGAAAGAATCGCGAACAAAGACCAACAAGTAGCTAACGCTTATACATTATGCGATGATGTATTATTGTATCGGGATCGAGTGGTCGTCCCAGCCACTCTCCAAAGACGTATATTAAAAGACTTTCACGTTGGACACCCAGGGATAACTAGGACTAAAAGCCTAATGAGGTCCTACGTTTTCTGGAAGAACCTTGATAAAGACATCGAAAATATAGTAAGAAATTGTACGGGCTGTGCCCTGGCGGCAAAGTCTCCACCTATTAAATTTAGTCTTGGCCGAAAACGGACCATCCTGGTCACGCATTCACGTGGATTTTGCGGGACCTTTGGACGGATACTACTATTTAATAGTAGTGGACAGTTATTCCAAATGGCCAGAAGTGTTTAAATGTAAAAACGCCAACACTGAAGTGGTTATTAGCGCATTACACGAACTGTTTGCTCGTTTTGGTGTAGTGGATTGCATCGTGTCTGACAATTGTACGCAATTCACATCAGGGGATTTTAAGGAATTCTGTGAGGATTTCCAAGTGAACCATATCACGAGCCCCCTTACCACCCTAGATCTAACGGATTGGCAGAGAGATTCGTTGACACATTAAAGCGTGCCCTAAAAAAAGCCAAGGGTACACCAACTGACAAAGCCCTTCAACAGTTTTTACAAGTATATAGGATCACACCTAACGCAAATACACCAGCAGAATTACCTCCCGCACAAATAATGTTCGCACGCAAAGTAAGATCTGTGTTTGAAAAACTACTTCCCAGACAAATCAAACCCAGTAGAAATCAAACAGCGTCAAAACGCTACGTTCCAGGAGAAAAAATTATTTAAAATGTATAAAGAAAATAAAACGTTCTGGAATTAGGCACCATTAAAAAAAGAATTGGAAATATGGTGTATATCATCGACGGACCAAAATTCTCGCACAAGAGACATCTGAACCAGCTGAGAAAGCGATGGTCAGACGACATTAACACTGGCCCACCAGAACAAGAGGAGACCATGGACGTAATTTTTGATACTTTTGATTTACCATCTCCGCAACCTGCCCCTGAAAAACGTCAGTCTAATAGAAAAAGGAAAAGGACTGAATTAATCAATATTAACCCAAAAAGAAAAAAATATTGAGACTCCTTCGGAGTTTAGGCTTGGGGGAGGGGTGTTGTAGGTGACTCACCTATGACACGAACATGGACTTACCCAAAGGGTACATATGTGGCAGAGTAAAACTACTCAGTCGAGTAGTTCTAGAAACACCCGTCCTTCGGGACGGGGGTCCGCTGAACTGCTAAATTAATAGCGTCGATCCCAGATGCTAGCCTCATTGCACTTAGAGGCTGAGATCGGATCGACGCAATTTTTCTCCTACCACCCCATGAGTCTCGGCTTGTGGGTGGTGCCCACATAAAACGGCCTTGTGCCATATCGTGTGAAAGTGGGACACATGTAAATACCAGTAGTTCTAGAAACACCTGTCCTTCGGGACGGGGTCCAGTGAACTGCTAAATTAATAGCGTCGATCCCAGATGCTGCCTCATTGCACTTAAAGAGGCTGGCTCGGATCGACGCAATTTTTCTCCTACCACCCCATGAGTCTCGGCTTGTGGGTGGTGCCCACATAAAACGGCCTTGTGCCATATCGTGTGAAAGTGGGACACATGTAAATAGGAGTAGTTCTAGAAACAGTCTTCGTGTATGCTGAACAAGGAAACCTTTCCATTGTATATGATATGTATTGCTGAATACAATCTGTTCTCTACATTGTTATACCTGTGTTGAGTTACTATTTATTGACCCTTTAATAGGTCATAACAATTATCAAAAACGATCATATGGTGCAGAGAATAACAGAGCATAATTTACATGCTGAGATTAAAGCGGGCATGGGTATGTTCACTTGGATTGGGGGCTGATCTTTCTGTGCGTCTGTCTCTCCCTCTGGGTTTGTTTCCCTCCTTCTCTTTCTATTTATATATCGCTTACACACTCTCACTGTCTTCCAGTCCCCTCTATCTCTCTTTCTTCCCTTCTCCCTCTCTCTTCCTCTATCCTTCTCTCCACCCAATAAACTGCACCAAATGTTAAATTCTCGATATCTACAGTGTATTTGGTAGTTTTCATTGCTATTAATTCCAGGACTACTCTGAATCGGAGTGGTAGAACCTGTAAGAGTTTCATCTATAGAGCGATATCTTTTAAAAATGTTCGTATTCATTAGGACAGTAAGCAAAAAACTAAGAAAAAATAACAGTTCTCAAACCAACCGACCAATTAATCAACTAAAAAAACCATCAACCTCTCTCTCTCTTCCCCTCTATCATTCTCATTCTCTATTTCTCTCTGCCTCTCTCTCCACCCCCTCTCTCTATATATATAGGGAGAGGAAGAGTGAGGTGTTATACATATATATATGTGTTTTCTAAGATAGACTATGTAGACGTGGAGTCAACTTGATAATCGCATATGCGAGAAACTCTCGGTAATCAAGCAACGTTGACTCCATGTGCAGACTACGCTGTTATATATATATATATATATATATATATATAACCGATGGTTGATTTTTCATATGTTTAGAATCATTTTATTTCTTCTGTCCGTTATATTTTGTCCTCTTGTTGATAATGGAATACAGTGAGAAAAAAACTTCGAAAATTATAATTCCATCTGGTATGTTTTACTTTAACAAATCTGGTCCAACTATGTTTTTCATATCAGTGAAAATTGTATATATATATATATATATATATATATATATATATATATATATATTATATGCTTAATTTCATCATACCAGTACAATATCTCTCCGGGAATTATTTGCAATATACAATCCAAGATCTTTCGGGGCTGGGATATGCTATAATAAAAACGTCATCCAATAAAACATCAATGTCATTCGTTATCAGCAATGTTACCTGAGCTAATATAATGCTTCAGATAATTATTTTCCTTATCTATATCTTGTTTTACGATCATATTTAGGTTTAAAATTTAGAGATTTACCTCATCACCTTTTGGTGTATCTTTGAGTCAATAATATAAAATAATCTTGGGATTCAAGTTAATTACATATACATACGTTGTATGTCTAATCATGTATATCTCCCTGGTTGTTATTATTATCTTTTTGTGGATATGTTTATTTGAATAGGGGGCGGGCATAAATATGCTGATACCTTCAAGATACTCTACTTTACAATACAAAGAATAGTATGATTTTTCAATTCTTTATCGGAGATATTTGTATATTTCGTACGGATTATGATATTGTATATTTTTCATTATTTGAGTAATGTTGGATATTTTTTATGATATGAACTTTTTTGATATTTTTGATATTTTTTATCCAACTGCCCTGCCATAAGCTGGATGCGATATAAGAGCAATTTTTAAGTTGAATACTACTGCTTTGAATTCGGAATTTTACGGTTCCTAGAGTTCCATTCCACCTATTGATGCTGCTGACATAGCTAAGACCTGGTAAAATAATCATATCTTGCTACACATAGCCCACTAAACGATTGTTCTTTATTAAGGTAAATATAAGAAAATTCTGTATATGTTTTTTTTTCATTTAGTCTTAAAAAAAAAAATTGAACATTTTCAATTTATACTTCACGGTTGCTTTTTACATCTTTTCGTTAGTATATCCAAATTACAAACATCAGACCCCTCTCAGTCTAGGATAATTACTGAATGTCAAGCATTGCTTATTGTTAGGTTTGAAAAGAAAAGTTTCAAACCGCGGTTAGTAAAATAACCTTCTTTTTTAATCACATTTAATGTTTTAGTCTTTTTGTTAAATTGCTATATCCAAATCCCATAACTCTCCGACAGGTTAGATGTTGTTTCATCTAGATTGATATTTTCCATATCATATATCATTATATTTACTACTATTGCTTTCTGATTATTTTATAAACCAATGCAGTCCGGTCCTAATCACTGTGTCAGCGGCACTGTCTCAAAATGCATCATGTGCATCGAGGCATATTTTGCATCCACACTGTCTCGTGTGGTTTTCTGTAACTGCGCAATTGATCAGGATATGACCCAGCAGTGTGGGAGGCAGTAGATACTGTGGCACGATCAGTTGTATACTTGCAGACAAAATCTTATGAATTAAATCCTCAATGAGTAATTTTCCGACCAAACTAACTAGGGTTGAAAAGGAAGATGTTAATTATGGAAACCTACAGGTTTATAATATCAAAATGTACGTTTCTTTCGTGGGTTGTTTGTAACTTGGAACAGTGAACGACTTTTGACGTTTTACAAAGATAGTGGGTGACTTTTCTCTAAGTACGGTGGTTTGTTAGTGGTTCAGTCGCTCGCAGGATTCACGTGTGTATCTTCTCCGTCCCTACCCTTCGCTTGAGAAACACTTAATATATATGATTCTTAATTCGCCAAATTATTCGCAATCATCTTTTTAACAAAATACATTGACTCTTTTTCCGGCTTAAACCAACATATATTCTGATGTCGACTAACCACAACCTTCGAATATATTCATAATTATTTTTTAACAAAAGAATGTAGCCTAAAAAAATAAAGTAATCTGGAACAATCAGATATCGACACACCCAAAATGATATCAGCATACCTTAAACTCCAAATCTA
>CM042139.1:72674963-72677463 GCA_023376005.1 Doryteuthis pealeii
TCTTGATATATTACATATATATATATATATATATATATATATATATATATATATATATATATATATATATATATATATATATATATATATATATATATATATATATATATATATATGCTCCGTAACCTGGTATAACTCTTTAGGAGCGACTTTAATAAACATTCACCGCCAGCATAAAGCAATGATCATCTGTTTGCAGATTTGATGTCTCTGGTGATAGTATAGTATATACACAAATGCATGTACCTAACACAATTAAAAGACCGCTCCTTAAACGGCAGATGACAATGGCGAAGAGGTTAACGGATCAGACAGGTGCAAAGTCAGTCGGGGTTCGCTTCTGGACGGAGTTAGTTGTTGTGTCTAGCCACACTGATGAGACGTGAAACGTCGAAACACAGTGTCTGTTGATGACTTATTATATGCTCCCATAACCCGGCAGAGCACTTTAGGAGTAACTTTAATAAACGTTCACCGCCAGCCTAAAGAAATGATCATCTGTTAACAGAGTTGATGTCTCTGGTGATAGTAAAGTCTATACACAGATGTATGTATTTAAAACAGGTAAAACACCGCTCCTTAAACAGCAGCTGGCAATGGCCTAGAGGTTAACAGATCGGACAGGCGTAAAGTCAGTCGGGGTTCGCTTCTGGTCGGAGTTAGTTGTTGCGTCTAGCCACACTGATGAGACGTGAAACGTCAAAACATGGTTTCTATGGATGACTTATATATATATATGCGTGTGTGTGTGTGCATGGATGTATATATAAGTAATATATGTTACATTTCAAATACTATTTCGAATACCAAACATTTCACTTTAAAAAAAAGAACACTGTTAATGGAAAACAGAACATTTTCTCATATACTTTCTCATCTCTTGTATTCATTCTGAAAAGAATCCCAACACTCTTTAAACAACACTAAACTCAACCTAATATCTTGATATCGAATTTTTAACAAACCGAAACGTTTTAACGTCGACTTCAGCATCTAAAAATATTCATCTTTTGGAATACTTTGTTTTTCTTATTTCTACACAACCACCCACATACATACATACATACATACACACACACACACACATACACACACACATGCACACACACACACACACACACACACACACACCACACACATATATATATATATATATATATATGAATTAAACATTTTTAGAAAAAAAAATGATGTTATAGTTCGCTGATAGAAATCTGTTTCGACGTTTTATTAAAGCGGTCTTCATCAAGAGCGAAATATTCATGATAGAGAGACGAAATAAGTAAACCGTTACAAACAGGAGGTGTACAAACGAACGATCATGTTCGAAGCCGGAATTTTTTTAAATTTTGAAAATGCATATTATGTGTTAAAAATAAAATAAATTTTATTTTTTTAAATCAGAAGCATTATAATCCACAAAAAAACACAAAAGTGTTTGTTGTAGAAATGTATAAAAAATGTATAAAAAAGTATAAAAAATCTTCATGATTCCAGCCACAAAAAACAAAAACAAGTTAAAAGTGCACAGCACAATTGAAGAAAGATGGAAAAAATTCAAAGGATTTGTAATGTTGACAAATCCGTGGTGTTGTAGATCATATTAACCTCCGCAGATGTAGAAATCCAGATATTGTGTTTTGTCAATTGACAATATGAAAAGAATATGAATATGAATACTTTTCCATATTTGAATGTAAATACTTTTCATATATATATATATATATATATATATATATATATATATATATATATATATAGAGAGAGAGAGAGAGAGAGAGAGAGAGAAACATGTGATCCCAGGTGTCCTTCCTCAGGCAGCACATACTCCCCGTCTATAAGGGCCAGTGCCGAATTTATTACACGGTATCTGAGATGGCGCAAAAGGGGAATGGCAAACAGATTCTCGCACTTTTTGCACCGATATTTGAATGAGCTTAGCTCTGCGTATTATTATAATATCAAAAAGTCCTAAAGTCAATCCGTCCTGGTGGGAGATCAGAAATATATATATAT
Organism: Doryteuthis pealeii; assembly: GCA_023376005.1. Classification (NCBI taxonomy): domain Eukaryota; kingdom Metazoa; phylum Mollusca; class Cephalopoda; order Myopsida; family Loliginidae; genus Doryteuthis; species Doryteuthis pealeii. Next base: position 72,676,980 of record CM042139.1, read on the forward strand.
ATATATATATATATATATATATATATATATATATATATATATATATGTATGTATTTCTGATCTCCCACCATTGCTCCCCCACCTTCAATATATTTGTGGATGTGGATGACTTATTATTTATTTATTTATATATATATATATATATATATATATATATATATATATATATATATATATTCTCCGTTCCAATTTTAAAACCAAGTTAACGAAGCTCATTGTGGGTTAGCAGTAGTATTTCGTTGTTGCTATGTATAAAATAATCATCAGAATATAAGATACACATCCACCCACGTTAAAACAGTTACACACAGACACAGACACAGGCACACACACACACACACACACACACATATATATATATATATATATATATATGTATATATATTATATATATATATATATATGTCTATACATATATATATATATATATATGTATATATATATATATATATATATATATATATATATATATATATATATATAT
>CM042139.1:72679963-72709963 GCA_023376005.1 Doryteuthis pealeii
AGCTCAAAGTTTTGCTTCGTAAGTCATATTCGCTTAACTTAATAACAAGACCAAAAAATGGAAAAATACTATTGATTTTTCTAACATACATTAGTTAATATAGACCTAACCATAATGGCTAATTTTACACGTTTACCAAATAAGTATACGGTAACCATAGATATCACATTTAAAAATCCAATTTACGTATGTTTCATGAAAACAAGACTATTATAAATTAAATCTAAATCTTGCCTCTTTTAATTTATACATCTTACTATTTTCATGTATAATTCAGAGAATAGAGAATTATGCATATAGATTCTACTTCTAAACTAGTCACATTTTAAGACATGACTGAATAAATAATAGACCTCGTGGAATTCTGTGTTAATTAAAATCTCCAAACATATCAAACTAATATAGGGCTATGATAAATATTTATCCCCCTTAGATAATTTGAATGTTTAATGAGGAATCTCTCATGAACGCCCTCTGGATCAATTTTTGCCACAGTTCTTTGAAAAGTTAAGAAGTTGTCTAGGTCACAGCATGGGAATGGTAAAGTCACATGATCATATTTTTTATACAGAACAAGTAAGCTGTTTTGTTTTTATTTGTAACCCTTCCATAGTCTTGTTCCTGGAAAATATATGTATATAAGGATACACATTTGTGCATACTTACTTTTAATACTATTTGTATGTATATTATGTACATAAAAGGTTAAATGTTATTTTATGTGTAAATTCATTTTGTTTCATTCCATTGTATTCAGTGTTAGTAAATAATGGATATACTAATGCTAATATTGGACCTCGGTGGGAACTTGACTAAATATCTTCCCTACCATCAATATTGTACATCTTCAATAATATTATATTTTATTTGATTAGCGTGTAACCACCTAGTAAATACAACAACGAACAAAACACCGGGGATATATAGGCAGATAGCTAGATGGACAGATAAATAGATGATGAAAAGAATGAGAGAAAGTGAGAGAGAGAGAGAGTGAGAGAGATCTACGAGAACAATAGTATGCATGTGATTGTAGTACGAGGGTAATATCAAAGTTAATATCTCCAAATCGCTGAGGACATAGTGAAACTGATGGTGCTGTTATTGGCAACAATGTTGTGTTTATTGTGCCTGTGCCTATCCCTGCACACGCAAGGCTGCCACAGTTTGCATGACAGCCGCTTCTGTTGGAGTTCCCTATTGACGCTACTGCTATGAAGTTCACATTATTCGGTTTTTGAATACGAAAGGCATTAAATCGATTGACATATATCACCATTAAACAGAAGTGTATGGCGGGTCGTACATGGATGTCAATAACGCCCACAAGTAGTTTACGGGGTTTGCACCGACGCCGAGGTTTAACGCTTCGTCAACGACATTGCTACGGGCTGGTATGGTATATATAAAAACTGCCACAACGCCTAAAAAATTACAGAAATGGCGATGATATAGAAAAATAGATGGATGTTCAAAATGTAGAAGGATTTAGATATCATTGTCTATAAACAATAAACGTTTCTCTGATTTCTAAATATTTGGGAGAGCTTACATTTGAGATTACCTTCACAATTTTCATAACCATTTGAATAAATGCGTTATTTAACTGATAAGCAATATCTTAACGTATAGCAAGTGTAACATTACACGATCAACTTTGTGCTTGTCTGCAATTTAGTATATGCTTATACATTCGTAGATAAATGTCATTTGATTGTGTGTTCCTCAGAGGATGGGGAAAATAATAATACAAGCATCAATAAGTTCAAATTTATATTATTCGAGATATCAATAATTGCTACGTGTTTTATTACAATCCATTACTTCCAAATAATCGGAATAGACATGTATACTTGGAGAAAGAGCCACTTAACAATTTTGCTAATAGATATATTCATCATTGTCTTTTTGATATGATTTTAGATAAATATTATATAATCTATTAAATTATAAGTAAGTGGGAGGAGTAAAGTTTGAGTAGAAATTGAAATAAAGACGTTCAAAATTATTTTAAAAAGTTTTTATGCCTTTTGTTTATGTTTAAATGAATTAACCGAATTGCTAAAGATGATCCTAATTGCATCACGCTTCATTTCTTATGACAGCGATTGCAAATAGATTTAAAAAAATAAGAACATGCATAAAAGTATGATTTCTAGAATATTCGACACTTTTGTTTTTCCTTTTAATTTTGAGATAAAGAGAAATCGAAATCTCATGTCTGGCCTATTGTGTTTCAATTGAAAATTATTTGATTATTTGAAATCGATTAAATATTCATTGATAGGAAACCCTGAGTTGCTGAATAATTAGCCTGATATTCAGTTAACATTTTTTATACCTTCTATTGCTAATTGCATTCAAAGAGCAGGCACATTTATTCGCTATTGGAGCCAAGTAGTTTTACTGTGCAAATTACCCTATCTGTCAAAATACTGTTGAGCATTTTACATAAATTTTCCCCTGGTAGCAAGGCTTATAATATTCTGACTGTATGCCGGTACAGGGGTAAAAAAATCCGCCAAAATGGCATGTGCTAGATGTGATACTAAACTGTATCTAATGATGCAGCCCCAGTTCTGGAGAACTGGCGTTTGGAGTATCCCTTCCTTTCCATTACTTCCAGGACTTCTCTGAACCATAGTAGTAGTATATGTTAGGGTCTCATCTATGGGCTAAATAAATTTGATAAAAAAATCATTTGTATTCGATAGGACCGTGGGCAAAAATACCTGTTAAGAAACAGCTGCACCAGAAATATGAACAGGAATATACAATTAACGCGATTCCCTAACCGCCTGGCCTAGAATAATCCTATACTCTTTGACGTACCATTAGAATCAATCAACATTTACTTTAAAGAAAATCAACTACTTAAATTCCAACATGTTGACGGCTTTTCAAGTACTTATTTGACCACTAAGATATTAGCAGAAAGGTTTTCAAAGTAGAACGAAATAGGAATGAAGTCAAGTAGTGGAGCTGGAATTAGAAAAGAAGAAAAGAAAGACAACACTATTCTTTCGTTGTAAAACTAAAGATAATTTCATTGGCACTGAAATAAAACATAAAAGGAATGGGCATTTGAAAGTTGAAGTTACAATTCATACCGGAAATGTTTACAAGAAACTTCTCTTTGAGAGGAGAAAAAGAAGTATGTTAGTGTATGTGATGTGGGTTTGTGATTCACTTATTTAAAAGTATATTGGTTGTGGAAGTAGGGATATTTTGAAAGCTAGAGAGAAGTCATGATATTACAAGAGAAATAAGTAATCGTTTCCATTCTCAAACCATGCGGGGGCGATTCTGATTGATCGGTAGATAGCCGAAATGACACGACACATCTATATTTAGCATCAGGAAGAATTCACAGAATACGTTTTCTTCCGATGTGCTCTCGACTATGTTATATAAACTATAATATTCATTGTAACAGCCAGTTAGATGACTAAAGCATACAAACTAAAATTATGAGCTTCTTACATGTTAATAACACGGTCAGTAATTGTCCAAATAGTCATTATTAGATGTGGTCAAATTCCATGGAATATGATTAATAAGAACTTAGGGTTAACTATGGTGTTAAATACATTATGCCCCAATTAGAATAGTTTCGGTTTATCATATCTGTAACGGATCATCATCAGATATCGCTAATTCCTAACATTTTGAGAACAGATGTCTATTACACATTCATTATTTTTTTATCGTTCTATCTCTAATTCATGTTGCTAGAAATATTTTTTATATTGATACCCCCCTCAGAAAATTTGCATTGAATTATGAGAGTGAAAACACTCTCATTTTCAAATCTTTTTGGATTCTGCTAGAACATAGTATTTGTTGATAGAGGTATTTAGAAATAATGCATTATTCATATATTCCCTTCTTCTAAACTTGACACATTTTAGGATTGAGCCCAATAAAGAATGGGCCTCCTAGAATGATGTGTATAGCTAGAATCTCCAACAATATTGATTTATAGTAGGTTTACAATAATACAAACTCATTTAAATATCCATAAGGCGCACTACGCTCTCATATGACAGTCCTTGAACATCTCCTTGACCATGTTTTGCCTCAGTTCTTTGAGAAGTTGAGACGTTGTCTCTGACACAGTCAGGAAATGGTAAAGTCCCTCATCAAGTAAGCTTTTTTCTTTCATTTGTACATCTACTTAGTGTTTTTTCATAAAAAACATGTATGTAAAACAAGGGGAAATGTTTGCGCATTCATTCTTTAAAAAAATGCATTACTTCTTAGATTAGATGATATTTTTTGTTAATAAGTGTATCTTTTGTTTCATTCCATTTTGTTCAGTGTTAGTGTATCATGGATATATTAATGCTACTATTGAACCTCGGTGGGAACCTGACTAGATATTTTCCCTGCAACAAAGGAATCAGATCTTATATTTATTCAATGAAATTCGCATTCTTAAATATTGGTGTTATATTTGTTAATTTCCTATCAATTCTTTCAGAATTCGATTTGATCGAAGGCTGTTGGTAACAGAGATGTACGTTCGTCGGCAAGACACAGGATTATTGTTTTAAAGAATATGTGAACAGTATTCGTATATGTATTAAAATGGAAAGAATATGTGAAACAGCATATACTGCATGTAATTGCACATTTATTAAACACATAATATGTGTTATTTTATAAACATAGCTGGAGAAAAAAAACACAATTTAAAGGGAAACATCTATGTTTCTATATAGTTATATATACTGAAATATTTATTGATGGCTATTTATGTACATATGAAAGAGAGAAGGGAAAACATTCAAAATCAGACTGATTTACATTGGGAACTATCCAATAGATAGCATGTGAAAATAATTAAACATTCTGCATGAAATAAATATGTTTGTTTTCTTTTATTTCTGCCCGTCTCTAGATTTATTGTTGATTCAAACTTTCATCGAAAGCATTCAAGAATATCTTTATTATCCGCTAACTTTAATAGACACACATAAAAATATGATGTTACATCACCATTTACTGATAGATTTTCTTACTATATATATATATATATATATATATATATATATATATATATATATATATATATATATATATATATATTTATTTATTATTATATATATATATATATATATATATATATATATATATATATGCGCGTGCGTGTGTGTGTGAGTGCGTGTGGATATGTGCATATATGAATATATTGTGCGTATATATGTGTATATATAGTGTCCGTTTATATGTATATATATATATATATATATATATATATATATATATATATGTATTAGATATATGTATATATATATATATATACATATATATATGCATATATATTTATTGGATATATATATATTATATATATAGACAGATATATGTATATATATATATATATATCAAATATATAACACACACACACACACACACACACACACACACACACACACATATATATATATATATATATATATATATATATATATATATATATATATATATATATATATATTAGATATAATTCTGTCCTTTGTGCCCATAAACAGAAATGGAAAACTTAAAAAACGTTAGATCTTTTAATAACATCTGCAACTGAAGAGGATCCAGTTAATGTTTTCACGATAAATTAGCTGAAGAAAATATATTTCAGTATTTATCGGACATCCTTTCAATAGATTATTCTCCGTCGTTAGCTTTTTTTTATTTTAGGTTTAGATTTGATTTGTTAGTGCTTCCTTGAGTTTCAAATAATTTTAAAGGTTTTTCTTTATTAGTGGAAAATGTTGCTGTCAATATTTGACAACAAATATAAACGTATCTTTACACACACACACACACACACATATATATATATATGTATATATATTCGTGTGTGTGAGTTTGTGTGTATATAAACACAGTTAACTCCATCTATTAACAGAAATAAAGTTACGTATTATTTAACACCATTTAAATTTAAATGTTTCCATAAAACGATGGAATAACAATGCATACATTCAAATCACTCAGGCATACATAATATACATAATTAAACGTATGGTTAAGAATGTATATATATATCTCTATCTGTAACTCTGTCTTTTTCCTTCTCATCATCATCTCTCTCTCTCTCTCTCTCTCTCTCTCTCTCTCTCTCTCTCTCTCTCTCTCTCTCTCTCTCTCTCTCTCTCTCTCTCTGGAAGTACGAGAAAAAAAAATACTGGAACACATTACCCCTGAAGATGGAAATTAAAAGTGGCGGAAGTACTCGGGATATGAAATTCGGTGTACTAATCCACGAATTCCATCCACATATTAAAAAGTTGGCCAGAAAGCTTGAAAAGACTCAAATCTTAAAATGCCTATATTATTTTTGCTATCAAATCTCCTACTTCCAGCATCCACATCCATTAATATATATATATATATATATATATATATATATATATATATATATATGTGTGTGTGTGTGTGTGTGTGTGTGTGTGTGCGTGTGTGTGTGTGTGTGTGTGATTGAAAATAGATAGAAAAACAAATGATAAGAGTATTACGCTGACAGATATCTATCAGCGTAATACTATTATCATTTGTTTTTCTCTATTTTCAATGATACTGTGAGCTTGTTTTCCATTTATATATATATATATATATATATATATATTATGTGTGTGTGTGTGTGTGTGTGTGTGTGTCTGTGTGTGTGTGTGTGTGTGCGTGTGTCCGTCCATTTATCCATACTTTTCTGCATTTGCATGTACAATGTATTTTTCTGTGTGTATTTTTATGTGTACGAATGCGTGTCTGCGTATGTGTGGTTCTATGCCTTTCTACGCGTGTGTACGATTTTTTTAGCACACTATGTATATAAACATGTACGTAATATATATAGATATTATTTAAGCTTTTTTTTCTTTTAATCAATTATTAATTTTGAAATGTTCAAATGGATCATAATTTTTCTGTCATGTCTTAGCTCGTTGTAGAATTCTTTTTTTTATATTGGCTATAAAATTATTTAAAATCACAGGCCCTCCACTTACCTTCATGGAGATTTGTTTGTAGATAAAGGACTATATTTTCTTTTTAATACCCACTATGCTTTAAACAAAGCAATAACTCTCCTATTTCTAATATAGTCTGTCATTATTCTATTCGAGTTTCTTAAAAAATTAATTCATGTGAAAAGGCATAAATGGTCTTAAAGAAAATAATTGAAAAGAAATACATTTACGAAAGAATAAGGATATATTTTATCAAATATATTTTATCATCTATTCGCTCTCTGTCTTTACTTTAACAAATGTTATTTCCTATTCTGTTTTCGCTTATCTCCCCTTCCTTGGGCTGTTATGTTTGCCTTTAAATCTTACCCTTAAGAATGTCAGTTCTTCTATTGATTTTTTTTTGTTTTTAGTTTTTTATTGAAATCATTTAATTTTCAATTCTGTACAAACATTAAAAAAATTGTTTTATGAAACATGTTCCTATCATTCATTTTCTTTTCAAATGTAAACTAAGCCATAAAACTAAAAATATAACGTCGGATATCGATTAAAGTTATTATTGTTTTAGAAAATATTATGTTGCATAAATTCTTCCCTCCTTTTATTTTTTCCTATTATGTCTTCAATATTCTATCTGATTAACCTACGGGATTCAAACTGTTAATAAAAATAGCTATGTATTGTAGGGATATGTAGTCATTATTGTTTCAGATGTGTACGAACGGAAACCCTTTCAAATTAAATGAAATAGACAACCTAAATATATGATACATTTAGAATTTAAGATAGATGCATGTTATTTGAAAGCATATTATCTTGAGTAATGATTCCTATCGTGTGTAATTTAGAAGTTAGGAGTGTGTAATTTAGAATTTCTCTGAGAAGAGAAAAACGTCTAAAAACTGATTTTGATCAAGGAATTACCGATTAGTTATAAAAATCTTCATATGCATTCAGATTGTGATTGCTCTTTCACAATATAGGGAGAGAATAAACAGTATATCTATTAAAGAATAGATGCGTCCGTTGGATGCCTTGCCGGGTGGCATATGGATGTTCCAGGAAATTATTCCCGAAATATATTGCCTATATTCCTTCAATAATTGAGATTTTGTCTCTTAATCTGACATTTAACACGATTGACGATATTACCTACACTTGTCAAGTAAGACTGTTTTCCTTTCGATACCCACACAACATACTTCAGGTTCATGGAACAATAATGGTATATTTTATGTTTGGTTATATTCATATATTTTTCTTTCAATGGTACTTGTATGTATAATATAAATATTTCTGTATGTTCAAATGAGCTTATCTTATATTTCCTTCCGTTCAATCTGTGTTAGTATATCTTAGATATAATAATACTAATATTGGCTTTGATGAATGCGGGCCCGGATAAATATCGTCTTAAATATAAATAAATTAATTAAAAATATCTTCAAATTACTACACAAATAAGGGAATTTTTTCTACAAACTGTGCATCAATCATAGGGATGAATTCAATATTCTCTACTAGTAGTTATTTACCCAACCCGTTCATTATGGGTAGAATGTTATAAAATGTCACATATATGGGATATCTAGCAAGGATCTATCTCACTAAGATGGGGGCATCAAATACATGAAGTCAATGGCGCTTGGTAGCTGACAGTTTTCGCCCATGGCATTTTCAAACCAAGTTGACTTCATGTATTCGTTACTGTAACTTATATATATATATATATATATATATATATATATATGTCCAAGTGATAACCTACTCGAGTTTCACCATGTTGAGGATCTTCAGGGTAAACTCCACTGTGTAAATCAAGATGATGGTTGATTGTAGACTATTATATGTTTGTGTATTTTGCTATGAACGGTACATTATGCAACATAATTATATAAACACTGTTTTGGAATTTAAATTTTCAAAATGTGACGTTGGTTTTTTCAACGTTCAAAACGTAAACATTAGTAGTAAGCTGTTCTATGTTGTTGTTTAATTGGTCTATAACAATACAAAATTATTATTAAAAAAAAACCCCAAAAAAACACTGTTTCATCACACTGAAAGACCATAAAAACAATTTTGCCAACGACCCTAAACGCAGATTCATAAACCCAACCAAATCAGAAATGGGCAGGATAAGTAAAACAATATGCCAAGATATGTCCGCCACATTAAGAACAGCTTTAAACATCAATCAATGGCGGAATACTGACGATTGCATTCAGTGATTCAAAAATATCAACACATACAAAAACTGCACATTCATCAAGTACGATATTAAGGATATTTATCCTTCAATTACGGAAAATACAATAAAGAAAGCGATAGACATGACTAAAGAATACATAACTATTCCAGACGAAAAAATCCAACTCATCCACCACTGTCGCAAATCCATTTTATACCATAACAACGAAATAAGGATTAAGAAAGGGGCAAGTAATTACGATGTGGCTATTGGATCATACAACGGGGTTGAAATATGTGAGATCGTCGGCTGTCTATTGTTGCACAATCTAAACAAGATAATGGATTTTACCGCGACGACGGATAGTAATACTGGAACATAGTACCCATAGAAAAGCAGACATTTTACGCAAAAAACTACACAATCTATTCCATAAATTCGGATTCAAAATTGAAATACAAACTAACCTCACAACCACAGACTACTTAGACATATCCCTAAATCTAAATGATGGATTTATATCGCCCTACATTAAACCCACACACACCTTCATATATCAACACAGGATCTAACCACCCCAAACAAGTATTCAAACACATTCCAACCGGTATAACAACTAGGCTTTCAAAAAACTCATCTAACAAAACCATATTTAACAAGACCAAAAACATATATGAAGAAGCACTTAAATCCAGCGGTTTCAAAACCAAACTAGAATATAAAGAGGATAGCCTATTGAACTCCCAAAACGAAAATAAATAGAAAAAAGAAACAGAAATAGAAACGTAATCTGGTTTACCCACCCGCTTTTAACTTAAATTTCAATCTCAATTTAGGAAAAATATTTTTCAAAATCCTAAACAATCATTTCCCACCTGAAAACAAACCCCATAAAATATTCAATAAAAACACTATTAAATTATCCTATAGCTGCATCCCGAACGTTGACAAATATATAAACAAATGTAATATAAACAAATAAACAAAAACAAAAAACGAAAGTGACATCCTTCCATGTAATTGCAGAAATAGTGATAGCAATAATGACAGTAATAATAATACCAATAAACCAACATCCCACTCAACTTCAAATGCCGCAACAAAAATCTAGTCTATAAAGCCACAGTTTTCGACAGAAATAACAAGCAAATGATTTATGTCGGTTCCACCCAAAATCCCTTCAAAAATAGATATTACAATCATACATCTAGCTTCAACAACATAAAGTATAAGGACAGCACTTCCCTCTCCAAATACGTCTGGGACTTCAAAAATAAATACAATACAGACCCAGTAATCAAATGGGAAATCGTCAAAAGATCCAGACTTTATAACTCAGTCGACAAATTCTGCCACCTTTTTACAGAGCAGAAGCTAACAATCGCATGCTACCATAATTCTTCGCAACTCCTAAACCAACGATCTGAAATTTTCACAAAATGCTTGCACCAACGAAAATGGGAATTATAAAAATGTTTTTCCAAACAATTATTTCCCCCAATCTTGCATCTTAACACATCTTATCTACTAGCCACTTAAACCCAAAAAACTTTCCCATTTAAAACATATACACACCAATTAACAATAACCCTATGAACCATTAATAATAACAACATTCCTGCAACTTCTAAACCCCCATAACTTAAACATAATAAAGGAACATTTATTTTTCATATATAAACACCTATTACACACAACAACCATACACAACAATACATTTTCTTTTTTTATTATTATTTATTGTCTATTATAAAACCCCAGTTAAAATCATACCAATGCACAAACAAAACTATATAAAACACATTTAAAATTAGACCTATATATCAGTCATACCCGAGTAACCATTTTTTGAAATTTAACCACTTTAAACAGAGTAAACATAAACATACACAAAAAATATATATTATATTTTTTATTTTTTATTTTATTTTTTTTTAAATTTATATATCTTCTTTCCTTTACATAATTTCCAAAACTTATTAATAACTAAATAAATAATAAAATGTTACTTTACAATACACAACTATGATCACTATAGATACTTAATAATAGCTACATCTTTTTTTTACTAGAAATAAATAAACAAACACGAGTTAACATAACTTTTTTCATCATACAATTGAATTTATTTCATTTTATTTTAATTGTTGTTCATCTTAAATAAACACAAACATTTAGATCACTAACCCAACTCATTTAGATCCTTAATTTCTAGGAAAAATTTCCACACCACAAACATTTAATATATAATAAATAATTTAACATATATTAACTAACACAATATTACATAATAAAAAACAAGTGACAACAAACCCAATTATTAAACCGAAAAACTAATAAACATCAATAACTAAATAAATAATAAAATCTTATTTTACAATATATAACTATAACCACTATAGTTATATACTATTATCTACATTATTTTCTAGAAATAAATATAAAAACACAAGTTATCATAATTTATCACATCCTACAATTACATTTATTTCAATTGATATTCATCTTAAATAAACATAAAAATTTAGATCACTAAGCCAACTCAACCAAACACTTAATTACTAAAAAAAAATACCATACCACAAATATTTAATAAATTATAAATAATTCAACATTTATTAAATAACGCAATATTACATAAATAAAGAGAACACATAACCGAAACCCAATCATTCTACATTATTAGGCCGGAAAATCAAGCAATAATGAAATCACATCTCCTTTATTATAAATACACCGTAACTATAGACCTTTAAATATTAACTGTAAGTACAAACATATATTTATATACATACATATATCTGAATTCATATGTACATAACCACGCATGACCAATTTACGAAAACACAAACAAAACAGCATAAAAATCATTTAATATTAAACAGGCATAATTTATAAACGGATGACTTTTTGATAAGTCACCGCTTTAAACAAATCAAAAATAAGAGTATTTACGGGGATTCGATGGAGCCCTTATTCTCCGTAGTTGGCTATTTCGGGCGAAAGAAAGAAACAAATACGAATATAAAAATGCAGAAACTTGTATTATCAAAAAGTACAGAAATGTTGTTGCAAATTTTAATGGCATTTACTACGTGACTTATCTGTGAGGTTAAATACTGTTGGTGGGAGAAGTGGTATTCTGGTCGCTGGTTGGAATGTTGTTAAGACGCTTCGTCAGGTCGTTTCTCGTTCTTCAGCCTTCTGTAGTATGCTATTGTTACAGCCTTCAGAGTAGTATGCTGATACAAAGCCTTAGAAAGTTTGCTGGTGGTAGAGTTCTGTAGAGACGCGTCCGTTTTGTCGGTTCTCGTCCGATAAGTAAAGTAGAGGATGCTATTTTAGAAGCTTCTCGCCTGGGTAACTGTTCTTTTAAATGACGGTGGATGGGGTCTTTTTCAAATAGACTATTTAGGTCATCAGCCTTCTGATAAGTGTGCTGTCGAAACAGCCTTCAGTAAGTACGCTGTTAAAAAACGCGTCCGTCCAGGTCGACGGCCTGTAGATAAGTTTGATGGTGGGACCGCTTATTTTGCGACTTCCCTCAGTGACTGCTCTGTGATAAGTGACATTAGGTTTGATTCTCGCGCCAAACTCTTGTTGGCGATGTTCCCCCTAGCGGCAGGGGAAGATAATTCTCTGTTGAATTTCCGATAAAAACAAACACGATAAAAATACATATATTTCCCTTTTTCTTTTCTTTTCTTTTTCTCAGTACCAAAACTTATCAACAAATAAATAAATAAATATTAACATTTTATTTCACAATATATAATTATAACCACTATAATTATTCACCATTATCTAATTTTTCCTAGAAATCAATATAAAAACACAAATTACCATAGTTATCATGACTTTTACATGCCACAATTTAATTTTATATTAATCAATATTCACCTTAAATAAACACGAAAATTTAGATCACTAGCCCAACTCAACCAGATCCTTAATTTCTATAAATAATAAATAATTTAACATTTATTAAGCAACTCAATATTGCATAATAATAATAAAAACACATAACCACACTCCCAACTCCACTTCAGCCTGAAGCCGAAAAATCAAAAATTAATCAATACCCGAGATTACACCCCGATTTATTATTATTATTGTTATTGTCACTATAATTATTATTGTTATTATAATTACACCCTAACTATAGACACTTAAACCTTATCTATACTTACAAACATATATTTATATACACATATATATGCATATCCATACATACATATCTAAATATGACCAATTTAATTTCAAAAAATTTAATAAAAAAACATAAAATGGTATAATATAAGTCATCAACAAAACTTATTTTCCTGCTGTAAATAATTGTATATACACATTTAAATATATAGATATACAGTATCTTAAATTCACTTATTATTATTAATTTACCTTAAGTCTTTTAATAATAATAACAAGACATTTTAATAATAGTCACTGTGATTATAATACAGCACCATGAACATATACAATCCCACTCTATATTAACTTCAATTAAAATAAAAATAAAATGAAATAAAATAAATAAATTTGAACATATTTTAATAAAACCACAATTAATTTCCACAATAATATCTCCATTATAAGCCAATTAAACAACAACATAGAACAGCTTACTACTAATGTTTACGTTTTGAACATTGAAAAAAAACAACGTCAAATCTCGAAAATGTAAATTCCAAAACAGCGTTTATATAATTCTGTTGCATAATGTACCATTCATAGCAAAAGGCACATACATATAATTGTCTACAATCAATCAACATCTTGATTTACACAGTGAAGTTAACCCTGAAGATCCTCAACATGGTGAAACTCGAGTAGGTTATCACTTGGACCTATATTAAAATAAATTTGCTCTACCAAGAGTATTGAGCACTGTTTTATTTGCTTTATCACTGCCTTACCTTTATGAACTTCACATCAACCACCGTGACCATATTCACCGATAAGACATCTTCTCCATGATATATATATATATATATATAATATATATATATATATATATATATATATATATATATATATCAATGAAAATGAGGACTTAGATTATAAATATAGCAAACTATACTATCATTTTCAGTTGATGGAATATTCGCCTAGGAACCAAAATGTTCCAGTTTCGATGCCGTTCCTCACCAACGCAGCACATGAGCCGCACTGCTTGGATCTGTGCTGGAACGTGGGGAGATGATGATGTGTGGTGCCCCACCTCATGCCCCAAAACAATCTCTCGGGTCTAACCTTAGTGTAACGGGGATAGGCATCAATACTGTCCAGGTGGTATCGATTATCGGCGACTTTACCACACACACACACACACACACATATATATATATATATATATATATATATATATATATAATGTATGTGTGTGTGTGTGTGTGTGTGCGTGTGTGAGTCGAGAATATATATTTGGGGGTATTTTGTGTGATGCATGGTTGTGAAATAAAGGAGAAACTCCGTTGGATGTTAAGTGTTAGGTTTAATTTCATTCATTATTTCGGAAATAAACAAACTTGGACTCACAGTGACAATATAATATATATATATATATATATATATATATATATATATATATATATATATATATATATATAAGTTAAAAGAAAGGAAATGAATCCGACAATATGAGTAAGAAAAGGTGGAAGGAAAACATCACACAATGCTGTTAAAGAAGAAAACAATTTATAATATAATCATAGCTGATACTGATCAATATTTCCATTTTACAAAAATCATCATCGGAGCTCATTCACTCCCGTAGTTGTTTGGATCGGAGAAGAAAGTCAAATGAGTTTACAAAAAAAACAAAACAAAAAAAAAACATTAATACTGCAAAAAACGAAAGACGTTACAATATTCACCAACGTGGGCATTCGCGCCATATATATGTCGGTCATGTCTCATATGTATATCTTTTGTCAACCAAATATAGCGAATTTTTGATATATTGGCAACAATTCGCTACATTTGCTTGACAAAAGATATACATATGAGACATGACCGACATATATATGGCGCGAATGCCCACGTTGGTGAATATTGTAACGTCTTTCGTTTTTTGCAGAATTAAGGTTTTTTGTTTTGTAAACTCATTTGACTTTCCTCTCCGATCCAAACAACTACGGGAGTGAATGAGCTCCGATGATGATTTTTGTAAAATGGAAATATTGATCACTATCAGCTATGATTATATTATAAATTGTTTTCTTATTTAACAGCATTGTGTGATGTTTTCATTCCACCTTTTCTTACTCATATATATATATATATATATATATATATGTATGTGTGTGTGTGTGTGTGTGTGTGTGTGTGTGTGTGTGTGTGTGTATGTGTGTGTGTGTGTGTGTGTGTGTGTGTGTGCTATATCATATTGTTAATGTAAGTAATGACAACAGCCACCTGCTCTATGGTAAATATAATTTGAATAGTGATTCCCCTTTTTCTCGTATATGTGGTGTCATCTGCTAGTGCTCACATTTTATGTTGCTATTCTGAGGTCAATCACTGTTTCAGATATTGATCGCACAAAATGTTTTGTTTTTAGTAGAAATCAGTAATTAACTTTTAAAAAAAATTAAAACCACAAACTATTTTTATAGGTGTCTATTGATTGTGACACTTATATTTTATTTTATTATATGAGGAACATAATAATTAGAACATGTCAGGGATTTTTTATAAACTGGACAAGTCATTAGTATTCCTATGCGATGTCTTCAGTGTGAATATTGCTATTATCTGTTTTAAAACTGGTGGAAATGATTATATTAATTCTTGTGGAGAGGCATAAATGGTCTGAAAGAAAATAATTGAAAGAAATTACGTATACGAAAGAATAAGAATGAATTTTATCAAATATATTTCATCATCTATTTACTTTATTTACTTCAACAATTTTTATTTCCTTCTCTGGTTTTGCTTATCTCACTTTCTTTAGGCATTGACTTTTGCCTTTAAATATAAGCCTTAAGTTGTTCTATTGATATATTCAAGAATATAATTTTACTGATTTTTAAAAATGTTATTTTACTGAAATCATTTAATTTGAACTTCTTTAAAAACATTGAGAAAATTGTTCTATGTCTCTGAGGATTGAAGTATGTTCCTATCATTCACTTTCTTTTCCAATGTAAACTAAGCCATAAAACTAAAATATAACGTCGGATATTCATTAAAGTTATTATTGTTTTAGAAAATATTATGTTGCATACATTCTTCCCTCCTTTTATTTTTTCCTATTATGTCTTCAATATTCTATCTGATTAAGCTACGGGATTCAAAATATTAGTCAAAATAGCTATGTATTGTAGGGATATGTAGTCATTATTCTTTTTAAATTCAAAATAAACTATTTCCAAGATTAAAAAAATGGAAACCCTTAAAAGTTAAATGAAATAAACTCCATACATTTGTGATACATTTTAGAATTTAAGATAGAAGACTGCGATTTGCAACCAGATTCTTTAAAAAATATTAAAATAGAAATCATTTTTATCGTATAAATAGGGTCATCTGCTAGTGGTTACACTTTCGTTTGCTTTTCTGAAGCCAATAACCGTTTCAGAATTCATTGCACAAAATGTTTTGTTTTCAGTAGAAATCGGCAATTAAGTTTTGTCTTTTTGAATTTAAAACCACAAAGTATTTTTTCATAGAAGTCTATTGATTGTGACACCTCTTATGTTTTTGTTAATTATATGAGGAACATAGTAATTAGGCCTTGTCAGGGACTTTGTAAAATTGGACAAGTCATTAGTATTCTGAAGTGATGTCTTTAGTGCGAATATAGCTATTATCTGTTTTACAATTGACGCAACTGATTAAATTACGAGTCTGAAATTCACGTATTCATGTGCGGTCTGCATTCTTGAGGAAATGCAAATTTATTCAAAGATAATCTCAGCTATGAAGATAAGCGTGTTAATGAATAAAAAAAATAATAGTTTATGGTAGTTATGTACCCGACCCATTCGACACAGTTGGAATGTGACCCAGTGTCACCTATGGGGACATCGAGTGAGGATAGGACTCGTTATTCAGTAGGCATGTATATGTAAGTCTAGCTTGCTAACCATTACACCAAGATGGGTACCTACTATTTTTTATTGTAAATCAAAACGTATGTATCATTGTTATTTAATTGTTCAATAGTTATTACTAAGCTTTGCATTGACTAGCAAATAGCTCAGTTTGCTTACTCTATCCTGGACGGGTCCATATCACATTGCGGTACTACTCTGGGGAGGGGGGCATTAATCCAACTATTCTTGCCCCAGCTATGGGTAAATAGTATGACAGATTGGGTTTTTAACTTTGGCATGAGAGCTGGTCTAGGAGAAGGAAAACTCTGAATTCAGACCAATTTTATCCCGCTTCAAAATTAAACTTGTGCCGCATCTTGCTCGTGGCGGAGGGATTGGGAAAATTCATACTTTCTCGTCAGTGGCACTTAGTGATCGTCCATTCAATTACTGATTAGATAAGGTGTACGCTATTAAATAGAAAATGAAATAAGTAATTTTATTTAAATACTTGAAATCAAATCACAGTGTGCAAATTATTTGTATTGGATGAGAATATATGGACCCATATTCAAACGGGTTGCAAACACATTACTAGTTTTAGATTTTAAATGGGACCCTAACATGTACTAACCCTCTGGCTCAGCGTGAACCTAGAAGTAATAACAATGTAGGGATACTTCACATTCCCCAGAAGTATGAAGTATCCAGGGAGAATCAAACTCATTAGCAACGGTCAGTTCGACGAGCTTGCTAATCAACGGGTGATCGACTAGGATATTTTAATATTAGTAAATCATGAGGGTATTTAGTTTAAATTTAATAATTAGTCAAATTTATTATTCTACTGAGAAGAGGTTTTCCGCCGTTGTTTCTTGCTGGTATTGCATATGTACATATATTCACATATATGTACACCCTTGTACAAATAATTTGAAACAAAACGAATAATTCCGTATTACTATCATCCTATCGGCGATCTTAATTTCCATTGTGTTCATACAACGTTAGAATTTTCGTACACTTCCTTGGAGTAACCTCCATTGCAGACAATGACTGTGGGACAACTAATTGACAGCCGAGACAAGAGTGTCTAGACGTGATAAAAATCTGATTCAATCGCTAGTGACGCAATATTTTTCAAAGCCAAACAAATTTCATCATACACTCCAAAATAGATTCATATCACGTTCAGCATTTGCTGTACAATGCATAGAATATGCAATTACCGATAGGTAATTCTCAAGATGCTGGGCTGTTGCGACATAAGAATTCGAAAATGGAAAGAATAGTAGGACTATACATTTAGAAGTTAACCTTACGGATTTCTTAATTCTGATAGGGACATATGCGTTTGTAAATGAAACTAGAATACAACGCAACGATTCTAAAGTTTATAACAATTACTCAATGCTATTTAAAGATATCAAATATTTCAAATATAACTGTTATAGTAACTATAAAAAAGTTATATTCATAACTCTGTTGTGTTACTTATAGCTAGCTGGGAATAAAACAGGAAATCAACTGAAAAAAAATCCGTTGGCTTCTCTATAACAATCCTGCTGCTTTGTGTAAAGCTGTCATTTGGACGATTTGATTTTTGCTGAGTTTACAATTCTTCTAATTTCAATACAAAGTTATTCGCGATTCTCCAAGCGCGTGAATACATATGATTGCCGTTGCCAATTCCACATAAAAAAGTCTATTCATTTTTCTAGCGAGTTCAAGATTATTTGCCAGCTTTATATTCTTTGGTCATTTTTTGTGTGTATTAGGTTTGAAGAATAGGTAAAAAATATAAAGAGCCCATGTAGATTTATAATCGACATTTCTAATCTGTTCATTCGTAATATCGACGCATTTCAATAGAGACCTACAAAGTCAGTTAATTGTAGACAACAAATATAAATACCATTTTGTTGCACCTTGGAAACATACATTCAATAAAATTATTAAAAAATCAGATTGATTGATTGTAATGCCATGTTAACCTGTCTTGGGTTATTTTATGCCTATATTTTAAGGAATCGTGTTCATTGTAGGTCCATATTTATTTTTTCTGGTTGCTTCTTAAGAGTTTTATTTATATAAAATACAACTATTTTTAAACATAACTATTTCACAAATAGATGGGACCTTAACAGGTACTGCCACAGAGTAGACCTGTGAGTAATTGGGTAGTCAACACTCACTAATGTAATTTTAAAATTATATTAATACGAGTGAAATCATAGGAGTAAGGTCTCCTACGACTGCAACTCTACGCGCCTTGCGGCCATGCTTTCTTATTAGCTTGTCAGTCGTTCCTACTTGTGCTCCCGATAGACGCTACTGCCAAGTGTGACGTTCGCGCAGTTATTCAGTTTTAGAACACAAAATAAATTCATCACCAGTTGACGGAAGTGCACGACGAGTCGTTCAAGGATGTCAGAAACCTTCGCAAGGGGTGTAGGGAGTTTCCAACGACGACGAGGTCCAACGCTTCTTCAAGGACATGGCGACGAGCTGGTTTACCAAGAGCATGCAAAAATTGTCACAGCGCTTATCGACCGGAATGGCTGATTATGTAGAATAATAGATACATGTTCGAAGTTTAAAATGATGTATCTTTGATTATAAACAATAAACGTTTATGTTATTTCCAAATAGTTTAAAGACCATACCTTTGGGATTACAGTCGTATATACCTATTCACTGGCCATAAGTTCCGAAAAATATTTCGAAAATAATGTAAAATATTCCAATTGAACATAACATCCTTTTATCGACTTGTAAGTTTTGTTATTGTGTAGTCCTACTCTAGTTGCGGTACTTGATGAGGTCACATAGTTTTGTGACTACCACATGTGTCTCCAGTTAGTTGATCTGTCGATGCTTTCTGTGTCCACGTTGTGTTTCCTTTGATCCGCAGAATGGGGATCAACGCAAATTGGTAAGAGATTCTTTGCGACGAGTTACAATATTATAATGGATGAGTGAAAATGAGCTGCTGTTATTGGCAACTATAACAACGAGATAATACAACGTTCACAATAACAACGGTTTTATTATTATATCTAACCGAAATGAATATGTTTGCGCACTAGGTCGGAATGAAAAGACATGGCAAGGACGCTGTCTAGTCTTCTTGTTCTATGCTGATTAGCATTGAGTAATTCAGCAAAGGTGGACTGGACTGTGTCACTTCTTTCATCGGAGGTCACGCTGACAATGTCGGGTTCTTCTAGTAGGAAAATGTCTTACTTCAGCTATTTGAAATCTCATAGTACTTCAAAATGAACCTAGCTATCCCGGTCGAACTGAATTTTTTAACAGCTCACACTTTTATATAAAAAAATTGTAGCTATTTAACAACTGTCAACCAGTGTCAACCGGTGCTATTCTCCGATCCCGGAAATCAAGTCCACACCTGGGACTACTGACAGTTTTGATAAAAAAATGTTAATTTAGTGGTTTCAAATAACCTTTGATTGCATTTATAAACACGGTCAGTGGAATCAACCTCTATACAATATTTTGGTTCTAATCTGTCCTATTTTAAATATAATAGTTTCCGCTGACTAAGAAAACGAGGTTTTGCACTTTGCCTTTTTTTCAGTAAAAAAAAAGTAAACGCCCCCCACCCCCACCCCCGACTCGCTGTGGTACAACTGTATATTCGAACCGGGCATGTGAAAAAGATGTACTATGTAGACAGCACTTGATATTATCGCTGTTCATGCCTTTATAAAATATTCTGCTTGTTTGACGTAAAGTAATAGGTGTGGCACTTGAATAACTTATCTTTATATATAATCTGCGCAAATATATTATATAACCTTCAATATATTCATATTTTGCTTAAGAATTTACCATGCATATTTTTCTCTTATTATCTGTTTATTCTCTCATTGGAATTCTATTTTTAACAGTTGCCCTTTTTGTCAATTTTAATAGGACGACCATTTTTGTTTATTTTTATTAATATATTCATGTTACTTCACACGATATTCTATCTATCAAATATCCTGAATCTTAGAGCCTATATGTTTGGTACGGATACGCAAAAGAAAACACTTGATAACGGATGAATAAAACAAAGCATGGTAGATTTACCAGAGGAAAAATAATAGGTAGATTACTTTAAAATATTTTTAATATATTGATACAAAATTAAGGTTGATATGAATTATTAAAATCAAACGAATCTGATTAAATGGATTCATTTTATTCATAAAACTGTAGGGAGATAAGGAATAACTGTCTCCTTTGAAGAATGTGGGTAGGTGACCCAGGGGGAGTCAAGTTTCAATTCCAGAAACCCATTCTTGGCCTTTGTTGCTTATTTTCCTTGGAGAGTAAAGACGTTGTCTCTTGCCCGGGAATTTAACAGAAAACTCAACATTGCTATGAACATTTTACTGACATCTAGATCATGTGAGATTTTTCAAATAGTGCTTTTCATAGAAGAATATGTTCACATATTATCTGTTTGAACACGTCTGTATATTCTTTTCAATGCTTATTGTATGTGTATTTTGTATGTATTAAATGTTTCTGTTGTATGAATAATCTCATCTTGTCTTTTCTTCTTTTAGTGTTAGTATCGCGGATATAGTAATGCTCTGGCACTTAGTGAGTAGAGATTCGACTAAGTATCTTCCCCATTTCCAACCAACACAATAAGTCTATTCTCCGTAGGATAAATTCAATAAAAACGTGCGCTAATTATTTTTGATAATCTATTTGATTTGGTTAAAGGGCTACTTTCGTGGGTAAATGCTTAGTTGCATTGCATTGTTTTTATGTTCTATTCTCCACGGGATTTTCGACAAAAAATGTTAACTTTATGCTCATTTAGGTTTTGTTTCTATTTCAAAAGAAAACTTAAATGATTTTCCCCTTAACTTATTTTCTGCCAGCAATTGATTCTCTTACAAAGTTTTAATTTAGAATTAGTGAATTCTGCTGTAATTTATTTCATCAAAAACAAATGGCATGATGGATTCAATGAAACGCCGAGAGATCAGTCTGATTATTTCCGATCGAATCGAGAGGGCTGCCGGGCCATAGAGCCAATGGAGGTGAAGGCAACGATAGGAGTATTATAATAGAAGCCAGCCACCATTTTCCGTTGCAAATACTTTTCTCGAGGCGCTACTGCTTTGATTGGATTACTCAACCAATCCAGCTTGACTACGTCACTACCCGAGGCCATGGACAATGCTTAGCTAAGAATCAATAGCTAGTATGATAATGGTAAAATTGCCTTGTACGACCCATTACATATATCTGTCTGTAATTGCGGTTATTAAGCCGATGTTGACTTTCTGAACGTCTTACTGACCTTGCGTAATCATCACTTTCGTAGCTTTGATATTTATTGCAATTCACATCTTTCTCTCTTTGTATGCAAAATACTCTTAAATTGAAACTGTTTAGATATGTAGTTTAGTAAATAGATAGACGTATTTCAATGATTGTGTGAAATCGAAGTTTATTACAAATCCTAGTATTGTTTTCTTTTTATATTTCTGAAGCCTATATATCAAATATCTAAATAATGCGATTGTGTCTATAAGAAAATGCTAAATACTTGATAAACTATCCGTTAAAAATAGATAGTTTATAATAATCAATTTAATAAATTAATTTATCATCAATTCAGTAAATTCTAGCGAATACTCTTTTTCTACATATATTCGTAATAGTATCACTAAAGATCTATTCGTTTAAAATAGTATAATGATGTTTATTTTAATGATATTTGTGGGTAGTTTCAACGAATGAAATTTCCGTAAAATAAAATAAATAAGAATATAGACATAATACCGATATATATATATATATATATATATATATATATATATATATATATATATATATATATGTGTGTGTGTGTGTGTGTGTGTGTGTGTGTGTGTGTGTGTGTGTGTGTCAAAAAAAGTAGCGAGATTTCTTTATGTACTTTATTTTTGACCAACCTTGTATTCTGAAAATAATAACGTTCTATTCATTCTTCATTTGTATCTTGGTAAATACAGGTTTAAACTTTTTTGACACACGTTGTATTCTGAAAAAAAAATTTCATAAATGGAACCTTATATATATATATAATATATATATATATATATATATATATATATATATAATACATTCTATTGTAGGTTTTATTTGTAAATAATTAGTCAGTGGAGCCTGGAATACGCTAACTATACACCATGAAGCCGGGAAATAGACTCCAAAGAAGTGTTATGCGTATGATACTAAAATGCATCTCATTACGAGGCTCCAGTTCTGGAGATTTAGGGAGTCTTGAGTACCTCATCATTGCTATTATGCTAGGGTTCACTGGAAGCCGGGACGGTAGTATATGTTAGAGTTCCAACTCTGTGTCAAATATATATGTTTAAAAATTGATCATTTTGATAGAAT
This sequence comes from Doryteuthis pealeii, assembly GCA_023376005.1. Classification (NCBI taxonomy): domain Eukaryota; kingdom Metazoa; phylum Mollusca; class Cephalopoda; order Myopsida; family Loliginidae; genus Doryteuthis; species Doryteuthis pealeii. The sequence goes on from CM042139.1 coordinate 72,703,582, forward strand.
CGTGTGAAAGGAAAAACTCGAAAGAGATAACTACACACAAAATGTAAATATAAATGTACAATGAACGCTATTCCCTATCATCACAACATGAAATAAGCCAAGACGTCGAATCAATATGAAAATGAATCCTAAATAATTACTAAACGTTTATCATTCGTATAACTGTGTTTAGAAGAAGACGAATGTTTATACAATGCCTTCTATTATTGTTTTCGTTTTATTCTCTTAAATAATTTCATTTAGATTACATATTATAAACATCATAAAGTCGAAACAGGCGCTTGTTAACACACTTTATATTATTTATTTTCTTTATTTTAAGCTGTTGGACTTAATTCCATTTATCTGTAATTTAATTTTTAAATAAAACATAAATGTTGCAATTTGAAATACCGAAAAACTAATATTTAAAGGTTTTCTTTACCATGCACAAAATCTTAACAAATGTCCAGTAAAACCGTTTCTTAAAGCATCTTCCGTTCCTTCCTTAAGAAAACTCGAAGTTACAAGTAACCAAATAATGTCGCTAACATGTCGAATCGAGACACTTTTTTGTACATAATTGTTTCAAAATCTCAAAGTAACTAGTGATATTTGACTCCTTAAGTTTACGTCCCAATTAAATACTAAACGAGGCAGCCGCTGAGGGGATATAGCAATGGTTCATCACACGGGCGGTTCAAGGCGCATCTAACGTTGCCATATTGTTGACAGAAACGTGTTTGTTAGATAATTATTCATCTACGAACTGACAGCTCAATCCTTGGACATATTAAAATTTCGAATGCACTAGATGGTGACAAACGAGTAAAAATAAAATAAACGAAAATGAACAATTGACAAGGGACTGTCCACACAATTGCTTTTTTTTTCTAGCTTTACACAATATTCCTAGTGTAGCTTCCATATTCCTCGGACGCATAACGCATGCGTGTTAAATGATAGAGTTGGGTGATGATCCCACTGTATTGATATCGAATAATAAATGCTTTCGTATTTAATTAAGACAAATATCATTCGTCAGTTCTCGGTATATTAATACCACCGGCTGTGTAAGATGAATTCTTTCGGTTCGAGTCTGGACCCTTGATGACTAATGCTCCTAATTAAATTCGCTAACGTAAATAAATCAAGAGAATCCGTCAATATTTCATCCAAGCACATTTATCCGACTCGATAATATATTGGATTGCCTGTGGGTTTTCACACAGGACGATACCGGATAGTGAATCTAGAGCTGAGTGATCCAAACTAATAGAGAAACAAAAGAGAAATGGTTGGTATCGATCGTTTTTATCTGTTGACGATAATAAAATGATAGTCAAATATCCACAGCTCTTGGGTATAATGCAATGCAAATAATAGTATCTATCAATAAACAAAATTGTAGTTACACGAACTTGATCTCGAATACAGGTAGATTTTAGATAAAAAGTGAATTAATGTATAATATTAAATGCATGATTTTCTTTGTTCTGTTCACCATATCGATAGAATACGCTGGCGTTATATGCCGCAGATATGTAAGATTCACACAAAAAATGATGTTCTGGATATGACACTAAAGTGCATCCGGTATTGATCCTCTGGTTCTGGAGCAGTGGAAAGTGTGCAGTAACCCTTCATTGTCATTGCTCCCGTGCCCTCTCTGACACTGAGTCTTAGGATGCATTTACCCAACCTGTTTTCCACGGGTAGGATGAGACACAAGGGTACAAGTATAGAGTATCGAATGAGGATAGAACTCGCTTCTAAATAGTAGTGGATCTGCTAAACTAGCTTGCTAACCATTATATCACGATGAAACGACCGACTCGGTTGCTGATATCTATTAGCATCCCATCTCTGGGTCAGATAGATATGATTGAAAATTAATCGTATTCCATGTGCAAAAAAAATGAAACAACTAAAATAATATGTAAATATGAACGTACAATGAAAGTGATTCTATAACTTCCATTCATAAAATAATCATATACGGGTTGTCCTATCATTAAATAGATCATCCAAGTAATCAATATTTTTACTCTTTCGTATGTTTAATTTTAAAACCGGAATTTGAGTGACGGAATGATGAATCACATTTTTGTTGAATGGACCAAACATGCTCAAACTTTATAGCAAACCTCTTGGGTGGGGTAATTTCTCGGAAATTATGGACCAACATTCGAATTGATTGTAATATCTTGGATAAACAATGAGATTGGCAAAGGGAACACATCAAACAAGTCATTTGACAAATACAAAGGCGTCGTTCTTTTTGCATGCTTTATTTTGTAGAACTGTTCACAATGGTATGTGTTTCTATATTGTCTCATTATTTGCTAGGTCAGGCAAAAAAGTTTGGGTAATCATACTGATGAAAGCATGTTGTTTTATAGAATTCGAGGGTGTAGCAAACAAGAAACATGGATTTCAAATGTTTTGAATACTTGAATTAGATGAATGCTTGGTTGGCTGGTTGGTTGGGTGTTATGGCATGTCGACCCTTGTTGGGTTAATTTATACCGAAGACCTTTGCTTTTATTATTTCTTGATAATTATTAAAACAGTTTTAAACATTATTTTAAACTCCTTTTTTTCTATTTAACCCATATATCTGACCCGAAAAGGTACTATTTCTCAGGGTCAGACTGGACTTGGGGGAAATGCTGATAAAGTGATACTCCACACTTCAAAAATCTCTAGAATTGTAAATGCACCATTAGATGCAGTTTAACGTCATACCCAGGACAGAATTAGAAGAAGGAAATCTTTGGTTTTAACAAACAAAATCTTTTGGTTTGAATTCAGAGTTGTTCTTTTTCCAGATCGGTTGTCATACTAAGGTTATAGATCCCATTTTGCGTTGATATTTACCCATAACTTGAGGGAAAATAGTTGGATTCGTACCATTCCCAAGAGTATTAATGCTACATGAAATGCACACAGCAGCGTCCAGTATTTGAAGCCGTATCCTAAGAGGATTAACGTTACACCAGGCGTCTCCAACGATTTCAATAAGTTCCACCTGTAGTTGTAATGGTACTTCTTTACAGTCCACATCAAAATACAAATAGATCAGTTTGAATGTTATGTTGAGGACTGCACGGGTTGACCTAGATAGCTGCATTAGATATATACCAGGTGAAAACTATTTGAGAAATTCAAATAAATAAAAATTCAGAGTGGATACAGATTTTGAACTAATGTTAGAATATAAAATATCGTCCAACACCCAGGTCGAAATAAACATGAATCGGTATAAACAAATAACCACAAATAGGTTTCAGTAGCTAATGTGAAATCCTCCGAAAGGGAATAAATTCACCTTCCAGCTATACCCATCGAAATCGGAAATTGATTTTACGCTACTTACGAGTAAGCTAAATGAGTAGGCTGAACTTGTGCTAAAGTAAAACAAATAAAGGCCAAAGTTGCAAAAATAGGCTAATTGCATATATATATATATATATATATATATATATATATATATATATTTCAACTAATACCACTACGCTATAGCAATATTCAACAAACTTTCCAACACTTTATTTGGTTCATGTACTCCAGATTAAGTACAATTGATCACCACACACAGTTCAGTAACCTCAAATAATTCCAACGATTAAATTATCATAGATACTGTAAACATGTTTGCAAAGGTAAAAAGATCAGTCTTCAGACTAAAGAAACAAAAAATAAAATTAGACAAGACTCTAAGCATAGCAACAAAACTACTAAAGAGTGGGTTAAAAGGAAAAAGCTTTGATATCTGGAATGGCCTAGTTAAAGGCCGCATAATAATCCAATTGAAATGATGTGGTTAGACTTGAAGCTGTTGGTTCATACCAGATGCCTTTCCAACCTCTCTCAACTGACTGAGTTTTTCAAGAAGGGGTTTGCCAAAATACCAGATACGAGATATGTGGCTACTGAATAGGTTCCACAAGGCATTAATTAAAAGGGTTCACATATACTTGCACATGCCAGATTTTCAGTTTTAGTGAAAAAAAAAACTTAAAAGAAAAGTAATTAAAATACATCTTTTCTTGTTTGTGTTCATTATTTGGAAAGTCTACTATAGAAATTCATCTTTAGACGCACATTTGATACGCTTAGTTTATATTTTTGCATTAATAATGGCCTTGATTGTGAGGTTCACAAACTTTCAAGCGGCACCATATATATAGTAGCACTGACAGTACAGATTCCCAAGAATATATATCACTACTCGTTCCTATCGATCTGTAAAGTTCTTCTCACGACATCCAGTATCTGTTACATAATATGTTGCCTATTCATTTAATAATGAACTGTATAAATTTAAAAGTAACGGTTAGATGTAAGAACTCATATAAAATTTCCCTTTAGTATGATAGACAAGCCTGTGATCCCTGACTCAACTGCGAGAATTTCTTTCATTGGTTGGTTTGGTTGTAACGTCATGCAGTCCGAGAGAAAAGATTAGTCACCCAGCATCTTATTGGACTAAAATGTATCATGGTTAGTTGGATATTCGGTTCAATAAAGAAATGTAAAATCTATCTTAGTTTCCGTGTTCATTAACAATAACAAACTAAGACGGATAGGGGATAGATACAACACCCGATGACACAAAAATGTCACCAATGACATGTGCCCCAACCAGGCCAGCGATAGCTCCAGAGTTACCAACCCAAAGAAGTATATGAACGAGATGAGAGAAGTTAAGGTATAAAATAATGAAGAGAGCCCTTCTCACGACATCCAATATTCATACAAAGTAGATGAATGCAAGCCTTTTATGATCGGTTCACTCTGGTGTATGTATGTGTTGGTAATTATACAAGAATGCCACTTATGAGTTCGACCTTACTTCTCCAGTAGTTTGCAGCGTGTCTTCATTTTACTTGTATGTTTTGAATGATAGGAGACAAGAGGATGCACAGCTACTTCTTTGTTGGTTGCTGCTTCCGGAATTTGTCCAACACAGCTTCCAGCATCATTATGTACTTCCCATCTAGATTTCTTTTCTGATTATCTCGTTAAAGCAGGGCAAGCCGTCGGAAGTACTGATAAAGTTACAGCTTGAAAGAATTCTCCTTTTACCTTACCGAAGAAATAAGATTTCCACATGATCGATATTCTATCTATAGCAGCCCAAGCTCTTCCTATGCGTATACTAGCATTGCTTTATTACTACATCGGTATGTTAACTGGACATGGACTTTCAGACACTTGTCTCCCCTTTGTTTAAAACAAAGGAAATCCGTTTTACCGGACGTCAGATAGAGGTCAGTGCCTCTTGCTGGCTTCTCGCGACTATGCACCAAGGATTTAGCTTGTGCAAATGCATTTGCGATTAGCGCTAGATCATCAACGTAGTACGCATGTGTAATTGTCTACTTCTTATTTTTGGTTTGTTTTAAGTGAAGCCTACTTAATCGACCAGTTCATATATCTAGGTAAATGTATCATCCACTGAAAGCAATGTCAGTATACGCATCGGAAAGGCATGGACTGCCATTGATGGATATGAAAATCTCATCTTCCTGATAAGATAACGCGACGATTCTATCGAGCTGTAAATGACAGTGTTATTAAATGGTTGTACAATTTGGACTTTAACAAAACGCATGGGGGAAAAGGACAGAGAATACTCAAGGATGGTGCGTGGTGTCTTGAATAAATCCTGAAAGCAGCACCCCACAAAAACAGCTGTACGGCCACATATATACTGTTACACAAACCGTCCGATCAACATATGGTGGGAAACTGCTAGAGAAGTAAGGACAAACTCACCTGACGTGCTTTTGTACTCCCACAAGTGTATGTCGACTAGTAAAAACATACGTTGATCAGCTCTGTGTGAAAAACTTCCCTGGAAAGGTGACCGATAGGAAGGTATGGCGAGAGAAAGTCATAGGAACCTGTGCTGTCAGCCAGCACCCCATGATAAGAGTTAATCCCCAAAAGTACCCAAAATATTACGTAACATATAGAGAGTTAATAGTTAATAGAGATTTAATAGAACTGTTTCCTTTCTTCCATGGTTCCAATATTCAAGAAGAACCCTGAAGAAGGTGTACCCAGAACAGCGAAACCCTGGTAGAGAGAAACACTTTTTTCTACAACTATATATATATATATATATATATATATATATATATATGGGTATGTGTGTGTGTGTGTGTGTGTGTGTGTGTGTGTGTGTGTGTCTGCGTGTGATTACGCGTGTGCATAATATCAATATCCGTGAAAGGTTTTAGCCAAAACAGGGAACTCAAGCGTGTATATAGATGAAGTTTATACGCACGCACGCACGCGCACACACACACACACACACACACACACACACACATATATATATATATATATATATATATATATATATGTGTGTGTGTGTGTGTGTGTGTTTGTC
>CM042139.1:72714963-72727463 GCA_023376005.1 Doryteuthis pealeii
GTAATATATTTTTGTCATTGTTAGAAGTATAGACACTCGTCATAATCGTTTAAATTTATTTTCCTTTAACCTAAATGGTAGCAGTATACCTATTGTCCAAACAAGCCTTCACTAATGTATCACTTTATCTCAAATCCATACAAATGACCCAATACTGAATGATTTAAAATCTTATCTATCATGCTCTGTCTTTCCTACATTCGGTCAATATTGTTCATAATCTATATTGCTGTTATTTGGACATGACAAGGAAGGACTAGCTTAAAGCACGGACTAATGTTAGCTCATTCCAGTATAGAATTAATGTCAAGTATCAATACACACACACACACACAGACACATACAGACAGACAGACACAGACACACAGACAGACGTATATCTAAATATATAAAGGGAAGATTTTGGTATGTACGTGTCGACCCCAAAGCGTAAGGTCACTCAGATTCGAAATCTTGCATACACACTGATATCCTTCTGACTAAGAAACACGCCAAATTTGGTTATTGATTTTTTTACTAATTAAGCGATATAATTAATTAATTATCCAAAAATCAAACGATCTTCGGAAAGTATCGTAAGCTCCCCCTGCTGCTTGGTGTATCAGCAGAAGCCTGACTGCTGCTTTTGTCAGCAACCCGAAGCAGAAGAAGAAAGACAAAAATAATATCAGCTGCCAGTCATTCAAAATATCCGCTATAAGTATGACTAAATTTTAACATAAAATAAAATTCATTTTTTTTTTGTTTTTTTTTTTTTTTTTCTTTTGTCCAATCTCTAAAATATTTATTTATATTATCTTTCTAAATATGTAATTTGTATGACTTTTTATCCATTGAATTATTTTTCAGTGTGTTAAAATATTTTGCTTTGGAGAGCCGATTTACGAAGTAAAATCATACCTTTGTCCATATTCTTAAATTATACACACTTAAATTAAATTGTTGTCATGCACAAAGAATTGTAGAACAATTTAAATTGTTTCAAAATACAAGTTTACGATTACATTTTCTTTTAAAATAAGATTTTAAATGTAAATAAAAATATAAAAATGTTTTAAAATATTCACCAGTATAGGGTTGTATATATATATATATATATATATATATTAAATGTAAATTAAAAAAAAATGATAAAACAAGTTGTTTTGTAATTAATACTAATGGTAAAAAAATGTCTTAATTTATTAGAGAACTAATGAACAAACTTTTTAATACAATGTTTTTCAAAAGCATAGATATTGCAATACGAAGAATTTAAATGTTCGATTCTCAGTTTCTTTTCCATCGTTAAGAACTGGATTTGAATTGTAACGCACAAAAAAAAAATGAAATAAATAAATTACAATGTATTTCTAACTCATCAAGCAATTAAAAACTGAATTTAAGATTGTCCCCAAATACTATTATTATTTTCAAACTGGATTTTCAGTGAAACTTTTCGTAGACAAAAATATTCTATTTACAAGAATTAAAACTTGAATAGAAGTTATCATTAGCTTCACAACTTTTGGATCATTCAAAAAAAGAAACATAAGAAAAAAACTCCTGATATATTTTTTTTAAATTCAGTTTACGGAAATAATGAAAATTATGAACGAAAACAATGTTTACATTTTCGTACCGTTAAATCCACTGCAATTTAAAGTAACCAAAAACAAGTTATGACTATCTGCTTTTTTAACAAATTCTATGAAAAATGAAAATATGTTTGAAATAGTTTTTTTTACTTAAAATGTGTTAGGGGAAATATTTTTACGAGTTCTCCTTTATGAAATCTGAAACAAAAATAAACAGATAAAAAACGATTTTGGCGGATCTGAACATCTGGACCCCCCCCCCCACCAAATTTTTTCTTCCTTCAATGGATTATTATCGATTACACACCAATCTATCAGTTTGTAAAAAAAAAAAAAAACAATTCATAAAAGTTCTTTATTTTTTGAGTTTTCAGTGGTGCTCATTTCCCCGTATAAGTTTATATTAAATCGATCCCCCATATCGGAACCGCTCTACCTTATCAGTTGGGCTGAACTTGCACAAATGTGTCAAAATTGAGGCGACCCAGAAAAAGACAGAACCCAGAAATGTTGTAATAAAACTGTTAATTTGGGTTCTGTTTTTTCTGGGTCACTCTGTATACCGTTGACCCAGAAAAAACAGAACCCACAAACTATCAATTTTAACTAGGGGGTTTAGGGTTACGAGTTAGGGTTACGGATTGGGGTTGGTGTTAGAGTTTATGGTTGGGGTTTAAGGTTAGTTTAATGGGAAAATAAATAAATAATTTGGGTTAGGGTTAGAATATTTAAATATGTATTTTGGTAAACCTGTATGTCTTTTCCGGGAGTCGTAAGGGACTTCCGTTCGAGCGGTTCCGATATGGGGGATTTATTTACTTTAAACTTAAAGGAGGAAATCAGCACACGTGAAAACTCAAAAAATAAAGAACTTTTAAGATTTTTTTTTTACAATCTGATAGATTGGTGTGTAATTCATTGAAAAAATTTTTTATAGCACATTACTTTTGACCGTTCGAACGATGAAAATAAAAGAAAGAATATATATATATATATATATATATATATATATATATATATATATATATATATATATATATATATATATATATATATCGTGATTGAGATCAGAAAATTCACCTGCAACGAATTAATTACTATAATCACCAGTTAGCAGAAAAGCTCATTTTTATTTTCTATCAAATATTATGCAAAACATAGATGCATATAAAAATAATAAGATTAGTTCCTGTTATGTATTACCTACTTAGTTTTAACAACATCTTTTTTGATTTTGCAGATGGCAAGGACATTTCTCGAATTGTTCATGAAGCAGGAACCTGGTCCAATAAATCAAATGAAGCACATATCACGATTGCCTTGGGCATGCAATTTACAGAAATTAAATTACACGTCTTATTTTGTTCGTTCAGAAAAGAAAAGAAAAAACTTTCTCGGGGAAAAAAAAAGAAAAGATAATTGAAAAGAAGTTCAAATTCCTTTGTCTTAAGCAATTTTGTTAAGAAACAAGGTAAAACTATGCAGGTGAAAGAAAATAGTTAGAAGGCTGCTCTTATGTAAAAATAGGAGTAAGTTACAAAGAATTCGATACGGACAACATTCCTGTACTTCTATTCACCTATCGTTTTATCTACTGCTCTCTATATCAATATATTAATCAAGTAATCAATATCTCTTCGATGACCGTTTTTCAGGCTGGGGCCAAAATGATAGAGTAGTCTGCTTTTGTAAGGAGTAAACATCGGTTTTATAAACTCATATACTCAATATTAAACAAACAGGTAAGCAATGAAAACCTTGTATGCCAGAAGAAACTTCGCTTAGTAAATGTTTATTTAAACATATTTACCTAACCCCCTCCACACAAGCAGGATATGACACAAGGTCTATTTTTTTATTGGAGCTGAGCAGGTTTGAATCAAGAGTTTTTCTTCTCCTTGACCTGTTTCCAAATTAAGTTTGAAGACCCTAGCCGGCCCTACTATTTACTCATAGCTGGTGGGAGAATAGCTGGGTTAATGCCTTTCCAAAGAGTATTACTTGAAAGTGGAATGGAAGCAACCTCGTTCAGGATTTAAATTCGGGTCATCGAGACAATTTCCAAACGACGATGACCATTATAGGACATACGACTCCTCGAAACTGAAATGCATATGTAATACATTTTTATTACAGTAGCGCATAAATGTCAATATCTTAGGCTCTAAAATAATATCTATATCAGTCGTTCTCAACTGGTGTTCAAATATAACATTACTGAGTGTCCATAGAAAAGTACCGAGTTGGGTGTCCACGGTGAAATTCTAGTTATCCATAGAACAATTCTAATTAAGTGCAATTATTATAACTGAAAATACAATTTCTACAGTATCTACGCCATATTAAAATACTAAAAGTAGAAATATTCATGTAGTTATGAATCTTTTATGGCATTTAAGTAGAAGAAAAACAATTAAATTTAACAGTGACGTAAATTTAAAGTTACCTAAAACAAACGGAGGTGAAAACCACCATTTTTTTCTCAGGTAGCAGGCAGCAACCATAGATGTTTATTTTCATCAGGAATATTCATACTCTCCCTTTCTTTCCCCCCTCTCAATTTCCCTTTCCCTATCCCCTCCCCTCTCTCTCTCTCTCTCTCTCTCTCTCTCTCTCTCTCTCTCTCTCTCTCTCTCTCTCTCTCTCTCTCTCTCTCTCTCTCCGTAAAATTTGAAATGGCTATATGGTTACCCGAAAATAATGAGACGAAAAAGGGTCCATGGCTTTACAACATTTGGTAAACATTGGGCTATATTAATACTATATTATTAAACTGTATATCCTTCCTGCATAACACAGACATGTATTCTCGCAGTATATATACATATATGTATTTACCGAACTCCTCCACACAAGCAGAATGCGAAGCAATGCCAATTTTAAGCGGAGCTTAAGTTTGAATTCATTATCCTTCTCCTAGATTGGTTATCGGTGCAAGTTTAAAGAGTCCAATGTGCCCTACTATTTACTCATAGCATGATGCATACCTTTTCCAAGACTATTAGCACTAGGTAAAATGTAAAAGCCTCATCCATTTGAGGATTTGAACTCGGTTCACCCTGTCCATTATCTTACGCCGTATACATTTCTTACGCGCCTTCGATCATACATATAGCGAATAACATTCTGTCATATCTTATTCCATTTCGAAAATTTGAAAGTTTTACCAGAATATACAATAGGAGGAGAATATACAATGGTAGGAAAGAATTGGCATCGTTCTTCAGAGTATTGCGCATTTATTTTCCATCAGTTCTTATTTGTATGTACAGTGGTTCCTTGACTTATGAGTTTAATTCGTTCCGCTCGAAACTCGTATATCAAATTATTCTTTCAATTGAAATAAACTGAAATGTCATTAATCTGTTATCGAGGTTTTTTTTCTAATAAGAAACATATAGTATTATTGTTTAGAAATATAATGAAATAGAGTGTAAGGAATTTTTAGCTGTAATACATTTTAATGTTTATCATTTAAAAAATAATATTTTTCTTTGGCTTAATAAGATTGTAAACTTAAATGTTTCAGTGATATACTAACATAAGCGTATCTGAAGCTCACTCGGACCTCAAATCCAGGCTCTCAAAACAAAGCGAAAATCGACTGAGTGACAGGTGGTAATTTGGAAGTTGAGTCGCAAGAAAATCAAGGTACCTATATATTTCGCGAACTGTTCTGGGAAATGTATCGGCATGCCACCGGTCTTGATGGAAAAGAGAGTTATTTACTACGTCGTTGTGCAAATCAATCTCCGATAACTACATTTCCATTCCTAGTGTACAGCTGAGCCTGGTGCAAGGGTTAGCAAGATAATTTCGCACAAGATTACGACTCAGTTTGAGTCTAGCATGTATTTACCCAATCCCTCCGACGCGGACAGAATGCGATATGAGGATTTTTTTTCAAACGAATTAATACGGATTTGAATTCCGAAGGTATCTGTTCTAGATCAGTAGTGGTACCAAATCTAAACCGAGCAATCTATCTCTAATAGCTATTCAAAGCTGGGAAAGTCAGTATGGATTCATGCATTTTCCAAAGGAAGTGGAGAAAAGCGTAACGCAAACAACCCCATCGAGAATCTGAACATCCCCCCCCCCCGAGTCCGTTTCCTACGTTAAGGCACGCAAACTTCCATTCAACATGTATTTGTAGATTTAATAATAATATGAATTAACCAGTATGCTATATCTACAACAAGATTTATTTACGCATATAACCAAACCGAGGGATTTGAATTGTTATCTGTTTTAATCATTGTATGATTCTTAATAATAGATCAATAAATCTATGCAGTTGTTCCTCATCATTCATTGTTTAGTTCATTTTCTGGAGGTGATTACTAATAGGAAATAAATTCAGCAACCGGTGTTCCAATCCGGGACATGAATGTTTGCATTTACTTATCTAATTTACTTATACGCTAATCCCTTTGGGAAAGGTATGAATCCATCTGTTCTCTCCAAAGCTATGGGTAAATAGTTGGACAGACTGTGTTATTTAGCAATTACTCTAGAACTAGGAACCCTCTTCATTCAAAACTAATCGTATTCCATTTAAAATTGACTTGAGGTCTCTGGTGGAAGATTAGGTAAATGCATAATTCATATATACATATTTATAATTATTTCTATAAAAAAGACAAAATGAATATTACATGCACGACGCTACGCTTTCGGATAAGGGCTTTGTTAATATGTGTTACCATTGCAGTAGGTTACTGCAAATATTCACAATGCCATATTTTGCACAATGATGTAATACCTTTGAAGTGACCCTTTAGACTCCTCTTCAACATACTTTCATTGTATTATATGATGTTCCATCGTGGTATAATGTTTAGCAGGCTAGTCTTCCAGATGCCTTACCATTGAATAGCGTGGAAAACGGGTTGATTGACTTAGAATTTTGGCGCCTGTTCAACCTTCTAAATGCGTCATGGTTAGCAAGCTAATCTCGTTGATCCATTATTACTGAATAACTAGTTCGATCCATATTTGTGGCCTTGTGACACATCCGATTTGTGGGGAATGGGTTGGATGAATACTTACTGTTAATATATAAGAAAAGAACTGGATAATTTAAATCTAGTTTTATGAGATTCAAGGTCGAATTGGAATATAAATCTAATTCTTTATACGCTATGTGTTCAATCCGAAGAAAATCCAGTTCTAGATAAAGGCGAGCTTGCAGAAACTGTCTACAATATGCTTATTTCAAAAGACCAAAATTTCATTTAACATCTGGTGAAGTTCTTGTGTATTTTACGCGGTAAAATTTGGGCACTCATTATAATTCTTCTAATCTTAAGGGCAATTATTTGTAAAATAACTTCAGTTTTAATTATCTACGACGAACTAAAAATCGGCAAAATTCACTAAAGTAAATAGCTGTTCATGAAATGAATTTAATCGAATTTCTATCGACAAAAATCCATAAATCTTTTAATGCAATCCATATTGGAATGAAATGGTAGTTTACGTATGAGAAAGGCTACAGGCTGTAGTATATTTTTCTCTTATTTAGATTTCTTAAAAATATATATTTTTTTAGTTCTACACATTTATTTATCAATCTAGGCTTCCAGCTTGTTATATACTATTTTAATTCTATCGTCAGTTATATGTTGTAAAATTTGTGTTCACTACCGATTTCTCTTTAAAATATTATCTATCCAATGACCCTCACTCAAAGATGTCAGATTCAGGCAATTTGTCCTGGATACTTGCCATTCGCGCTTGAGTCTGACAATGGTTGAAGAAGCGAGATATGCTGCTTAGCTATGCACATGACTGAACAATTTCTTCACCACTTGACTCTTCTGTCCTCAACTTTGATTCTCCGCCCTTTACAGGTCAACCTGATGCTGATCAATGTTGGAAAGTCTCCAACAGTATAATCCAAACATATAAGCGATTATGGTGCAGGGCAAAGAGATTGTCGACATTAGAACTCGATCTTAATGACTAAAGAGATAACAGGACGGGGTAATCATCCAGATAATTATGAATCTGTCAGTATATGACGTTGATACGACGTCATCTGTTTGGATTAAATATGACAATAAACAGCGGTAAAATAATTGCAAATGATCCCCGATATACATACAGTAATAATACGTTGAGATGATGGAAATATGTGTAATTTTAAAATGTATTGTGTTCAATGAACATCTGTCGCGCATTTAAATATTTATAGTTCTTAATATTTTTCCCGAAAGGCAAGCAATTTAATTATTTTGTTGCAAGGTGTAGAGCGCTGCTCATTTATTTACTGAAATACATTTTGTTAACTCTATATTTTCTACCAACAATGTTTCCCCATTATTAGTTTTTGACGGTCTACAACCTTTTTTACACTTTGAAATATATTGTACTAAGAATCTTAGCATTTTTCTTTACGAGGAAAGGGTATATATATTTTTATTATTTTTTGTTTTTGTTACGAGGAAAAGTTATAACTTATTCTAATTAGACCAGTGTTTCACCATTGTCATTTCATAATGTGGATAGACCAGTGTTTCCCATTGATATATGTTGTGCTAAAAATCTAAACATTTTTGTTACGAAGAAATATTTATTATTCTAATTAAACAAGCGATTCATTGAAAGAGTTTTTGAGAGGGAAACATTATTCCAGTGACGAGGAAGTTAAATCCGTAGTGGGAAAGTGTCCCAAAGAACAGTCAACATAATTTTACAGGGAACGGATACATACTCTCATTCGAAGGTGGAACATTGGTATTGAGAGAAAAGGTGATTATGTGGAGAAGTAGGGATGTGATCGACAAAGGACCAGCTTTATTTTGATGTATGATAAATGTTCCTGTATTGGTAATTATTATAGGTGATATACACAGTTCATATCCAGAGATTTCAAAGAATTCTGTGATACGTTTCAAATCGACCACATAACCATCCCTCTGTACCACCCGAGGTCCAACGGTCAAGCTGAACGTTTTGTGGACACACTAAATAGAGCACTGGAGAAGGCGAAAGGTACAGCTACCGAAAAAGCGCTTCAGCAGTTTCTGCAGGTGTAAAGGATTACGCCGAACGAAAGTACACCTTCGTCATTATCTCCAGCCAATGTAATGTTTGCTCGTAAGATAAGGTCTGTCTTCGACAAATTGCTCCCGAGACAGACAAAACCAGGAAGATCTACGACGGTGCCAAAGAAGCGGTACCTCCCTGGTGAGAAAGTATACTTCCAGATGTTCCGAAACAACAAGACTTTCTGGGAGTTGGGAAAAATACAAAAGAAGATCGGCAATATGGTGTATATTGTCGAAGGTCCCAAGTTTTCCCACAAGAGACACCTAAACCAATTAAGAAAACGCTTGACGGAGGATGTTAATAGCGGTCCCCAGAAACAAGAGGAGGTAATGGATGTAATATACGACACATTTAGCTTAACTACTCCACAAGCAGCCCCTCAATAACGCAATTCTTCAAGAAAACGAAGAGCGACGGAATTTATCAATATAAATCCCAAGAGAAAAAAATATCAAGACTCTCGTGGAGTGAAATCTTAGGAGGGGGTGTTATAGGTGATATACCCTATAGACTAATGGAATGCGCCGACGGTTACTATAAGTAACAGGGACAATTATGGCTTGAGAGTAAGCCAATGCGAGTCAGCTCATGACTCTATTTGTCGGACGTAATTCCCACTTCTTTGTATTGTAATTGTCTACTCTTTTGTTAATACATTTTCCTACATTTGTTACCCGTCGTTTTGTTCTTATTTGACCCCTTGAAACCCCACAACAGTAATTATAACTGTCGTAAACAAAATGACATTACTGTTTTTACTCACCCTGGTACTATAAAAAAGGTTTCCTCTTGGAATTAAACTTTAGTTTGCGTTATTCCGTTTCTTATATGCAAATCTGAAATTTCCTCATTTTTGTCTTTTTAAGAAGAAATGAATAAACTCTCAGTAAAAGAAATATATATTTAAACTATAAATGAAAAGTGGGATTGAGAATATGCAAACTCTCTACTTGGCAGAGATGTAAGCCCCCACTCCCACAAAAATGGTATCTGTGGGCAGCGTGGAAAACTCTGATAAGGAAGGCACTGTCTTTTGTGGTTCCAGCTATATATCAACTAGAACTGTTCAGTTATTTAAAAAGTATTATTTTTTTATTATTTACTTGAAACAAAAAAAAACACTGTGCAAAGTATTCATATTAGATAGAAATAATTGTTAACACGTAACCAGGTTAAAACAATTAAAAGAACACTTAAACAACTACACTAAAATGAACAAACATTGATTTCAAAGATCTTGGCATAATATAATTAATATTGGTTTTCATGCCGTTAAAATCAATCAATAAATCAATCAATCTAATTTTCTGTCATATTCATTAAATATTACGTACATTTATTAGATAGAAAAATTAATCTGTATTTTTCTAGAGATCTCATGAATTAATCTAATTCCAAGAGGGTCCATGAATATACTTTGAAAGAAACTATTATTTCTCTTCATTTATCCACATTCTCATTTAAGTAGATACATTATATATTTTTGCAAGGAAACACGGAAGATAGTATAATAATTAAATAATATTTTTTCTTTAAAAATACTTTTAGCCGCCAAGCAAATTTTGGGAATATTATATCATTAAAATCCGTTTTAGTTCAATTGATTTTAAAAGAAATACTATTTCATTATTTATTGTGAAGAGGAATGTTTTCATTGGATGTTTCAAAATATCACCCGGCAGCATAGCAGGTAGCACGTATTGTTTAGTCTTTTTTTATGTTAGTCTCATATGTTTGATAAAATCTTGAAGGTTTTCTGAAAGAAAAGAATATCCGCATTGGAACATCTAACTGCAGGCAAAAAATACGTACTTGTTTCCCGTGCGTATTTTAACATCGTTAACAAGAAAGAAAGCCATGAATACAGCTAAATGTAAGACGAGTGTTCTTTTTTTTAAGAAAGGAGAAAAAGACGCTTTCAGTGAGATAGGGTTCAGCAAATGATTACAAGGCTTTGCAGATTCAGGCAAGAACGCCAAGCATTGTATTTGTGGACATTAGAAAACACATAAAAAAACGTGGATCGATTTTATAATTCTATCTCATAGAATATTTCATTATGGGTATCAAGTTCCTGTACGATTTTCGGTTATGCAATAGGAAGCTATATATGCAAACATTACAAAAATAAATAGAAGCAATTATATTTTAGATAGTGGAACATTATATTTTTGTAATATTTTCTTTGTATTTCTATATATATTCGAGAATGATATTTATTTCAAGAAACAGGTAACCAACATAAAAAAGTTCGATAGATTTGAAAATTGAAGAGGCTGAGATAAATATGTATATACATCGATACGTTACATAATTGATAGGTTGCCTATTAGGTATGCACCTTAAGTGTATGATTCAACAAATAAATGGTATTTTTAGAAGAATCATGGAAAATACCCGAAGTTGATAGACAGATGGTCACCTTACGCTGACCTTGTTGACTGTTCTCTCATTGGTCAGTCCGATCATGAGAACGAGTTAGAAAACTAGTTGGGTGACCGAAGGAGACGGGTGCAAAATGTATCGCTCTTGCGAGATTTCTCTCCATGCGTGTTGGATTTGCTAATTTTAGATAAAGACGTCAAAACTAAGCTAAGACTCTGTGTTCATTCATAACAAAACGAAGCTATACATGAATACAGACCAAGAACAAACACACAAGAAGTCTTTGAAATCAGTACACTTGGTCATATACATCGGTAGCTATATCTCATCTTCTGAAAGTGATGTTAATATATGAATAGGGGAATTATGTGTTGATATTGACAGATTATTGAGCATATTAAAATCTGATTCATCTGGTAAGTCAAGGCGGTAAATATGCCGATCATGTCTATACAAATATATGGTTGAACATCTTGGACTTTAACGAGCGGCTTAAAGGAAAAGCTAGTTGAGTACAACACAAGACATTTGCGTGCTTTTTTTTAAACAAATCCTGGAAATCGTATCCTATCAAACAGCATCCAAATGAGAATTTACCTCGTATTTCGCAAAAACTGTAAGAAAAATAAAATTACAGGCTGAGTACTTATGGTGATGTAAGGAAGAAACAACGTTTCCCAATAGTCTCCTTAACATAGACACACCAGTATTGGCTAACCAGAATAAAACTTACATTCAGCAGTTCAGTGCGGATACTGGGAGCTGTCTACACAACTCACCAAGTGCGATGGCTGATACGGATGGATGGGGAGAGAAAGAGGTGGGGAGAGATAAATAGATAGACTGATATATATATATATATATATATATATATATATATATATTCATTATAGTGTACAATGCATTTAATTTGCTATTGTTACCATTGGTTTCAAAGCAGCGTGTTAGCCACTGATCGTTAAGACAACGGGCGCATTGCCTTGACGCTAAGTGCGTAACACGCTGCTTTGAAACTAATGGTAACGATCGTACCTTAAATGTATTGTACACTATAATGAATTTAAAAAATACCGCTCTTATACTCATAATCGAGTACTTTATTCTTAATTCTCCAAAACTAGAAAAAGCTACCTATATATATATATATATATATATATATATATATATATATATATATATATATATATATATATACAGAGAGAGAGAGAGAGATAGAGAGAGAGAGAAGAGAGAGAGTGTGAGAGAAGAAATCTATTCTGTTGTCACAGCCTAATGATGATAATGGCAATGATAAATGTAATGGGTGCCTCCTAGCACCAGGGATCCAAAGAACTGGCTGTGTGGCCAACAATACAACTTCAACCATGAGATTGTTCACGGTAAGTGCGAGAATCTGTCAGTCTGTAACCGATCGACACAAAATAAATAATTACATTTCGGAGCAAGGGAAATCAACTTTTCTTTTGTTGGGAAACGTTTTAG
>CM042139.1:72732463-72737463 GCA_023376005.1 Doryteuthis pealeii
ACACATGTAAAAAAAATAATTCGCAACTATTTCGGTTTTGGTATCTTAAACATTGAAACATAAATCTCGTAAATAAGAAAAAAATATGTATCGTTTTTTTCTTTTCTTTTTTCTAGATTGTTAGATTATTTTCTAAAGAATTTTACATTAAAAGTTCCTATTGTCTACATTTTATTTTATTTTTCAGGGAATTTTAAAAATTTATAAAATGTAAAATAAATACTTTTATTTAATGTACAGCAAAATCGTATTTATTCAACCAAAGAAAATATTGTATAAAAGATAGCTAAAAATAATGACATAACATATTTCGGTTATTATTTTAAAATTTTATGTTTGAATTACAAATTATTCTTATTAATGGATGGATCTAACGAAAATAATATCCGCTTTGGTTTTTGAGGAAAACTCTTCTTCTTCTTCTTCTTCTTCTTCTTCTTCTTCTTCTTCTTCTTCTTCTTCTTCTTCTTCTTCTTTCTTCTTCTGTGGTTGTTGTTGCTGCTGCTGCTGCTGCTGCTGCTGCTGCGGCGGCGCTGGGTCGTTGAGGTACATAAATTAAATCGTGAGACATCAAGGAAATGCCAAATTAGTAATTTGTTTTTGCTTCAGAAAAGAAATTATTATACGTATGATCGTCCATACAAAAAAATAGTGCACACGTCAAGATGCGATAACTATGTCAACAGTGCTTAAGAATTTACGGTAATTTACTTTGAAATGCCAAAATTTAGGTTTTATGTAAGAGAAATTTCTTTTTTCTTTTTTTATAACACATAAACTTGGAATTATTATTTATATTAAACGTAAAAGAAAACATTAAAAAGTTAGTTTTCAATTTTTTTATTGACGTTTTAAAATATTTTTTAACAATCCTCGTGCGTATTAAAAGAGCATTTTTTGCACAACCCTATGTAATTAGTTTCAACTTTATTTAACCCCACTGATATTTTGCACCCAAAACTTTTATTAAAACCGAATTATTCACTGAATTTTTAGTAAGTTTCTCTCAATCAGGGGCGATGGTAATTTATTTCGTAAAATAAGGATTTTGCGGCAAATTTGACAGTAGGTATTTATATTTTACCGAAACCAGCTAAATAGCATATTCCTAATATTTTACTAATAACTATTTGATGTGCTTACCCTGTTGACTCTATAAATTTTAAAAATTAATAATTAAAGTAATTTAAAAAAATCTATTTTAAAGCATGGTATTCAATTTTGATTAAGCGTAAAAAGAACTTTGTCTTGTTTTATTAAAACATAATAAAAATGTATTCTCTGTAGCCTGTAAATTGAGAAAGAAGGGAACAGAGAGGACGGGAAATATACCACTGCCTACTGAGTTTTAGTAGAGCTTTGTAATAATAAAGAGAGAGAAAGAGAGAGACAGAGACAGAGAGAGAGAACAGAGAGACAGAGAGAGACAGAGAGAGTAAAGTCAGTGACTCTCTCAGCAGCAGCCAGAACCAGGCACTCTCTCCTCACACTAAGGCATTCTACATGTATTGAAAGAACGGGAGATAAATAAGATATGCTTAAGACAGAGATTGGTTGGTGTTTGACTTAATTGTAAATTACGATAATTAGAAGCAAATGAAGTGGGATTTTTTTCAAACATTGATTAGATTTATTATAAGATAATATTTTGAGATGGTTTTTATATCATTTGTGTACCTAGAAAAAAAAGCCTTTTGGTGGGAAAGTTGGATTCTCTCAGCTTTAGTATAATAATAGATATACGTTAAAGCTATGAAGTGTTTCAACCAAAGTTGAGAACAAAAACGTTTATATAAATATTTCTCGTATGTACATATAAATATGAGGGTATGTGCATACTTTTACGTATACAGAATGTATTATAATATATATATATATATATATATATATATATATATATATATATATATATATAATGCCATATTGTGTTATGATAATTTGTGCGTTTGGACGTGTATGTGGCTTGCCGTTTTAAAGAAATAAACGGTGAAAGAAAATATATACGTTGGGAAGAAAAAGTCATGCTTAAACTGACCTGATCTGTAATTCTTGCTTTTAATGAAATCAGACATGAAGAGGAAAAATAGCCGAATTAAATTTATTTCTGATAAATTAAGATTTTTATATATCTATTTTGAATAAATATATGCATTTACAGGGTGTTCGTGTGAATTTTGACAGTTTTATTAAGAAAAAGAAAAAGTGCTTGGTAACTACAAAATTTAATGGATTGTTACGATATTCAACAGGCACGGGTATTACACTACTGTCAACAGGTTTCACTAAAAATAACCGCTATTAGCGTCGAACATAGCCTCAATCCTGCTCCTAAACCTGGAACAAGCTGATTTTACAGTTTCCATGGGAAGTGTCTCAAAAACTACCTTAATTCTGTAGATTAACTGGGCTTTTGTAATACTGGCAAGGCGATTGTTGTTTTTCTCAACAGCGCCCAATAATCAATGGGTTTAAGATCTGGGGAGTTCGGAAGCCAAACATTGGGACTGGTATAGTCGTAAAAATTCGCCGACAACCATTTTTGACTTTTCCCAGAGGTTTGGCAGGGGACCGAATCCTGCTGCCATACGTATGGCCTAGCATTGGCTACCCTTGTTATTATTGACTAGTGTTTAGCAACTCCACGTAGGTATCAGAGGGTCCTACAACATTTTTTGCAGATTTTTGAGAAATCCTGCAGTACGAACGCAATCAGATCGTCTGTTATGTTGCTTTCCTCTAGCCACAGTCTCGTAGTCTCCAGTGCAATTCTCCAGTTCATGCCTGATTATTTTTAAAATGTTCAGGGAGCATTGGCCAGCAACCATAATCTTCTTATTTTGATGGCCGGCGCAGATCATCATGATACAAGTTATGCTCTTCCATGATTCAGGTGGGTTCCAGTCATCCATACTATCATCACGTATATGAATGAATAAGAGTGTAAGCTTTTAAATGATGCGTAGTGTGCGTCCATAACTCCAATCTACGGAGAAAAATTACCAAATATAAATTTGTCAACTTTATCCCGAACACCCTGCAGGTGTGTGTGTGTGTGTGTGTGTGTGTGTGTGTGTGTGTGTGTGTGTGTGTGTGTGTGTGCGTGCGTGCGCATGCGTGTGTGCGTGCACGCGCACTTCTATTTCATTGCGATTTAGCTCTCTATTATAAACCACTAAATAAAACATTTTTTCAAAGAAAGTCGACAACTTATAACTTTTCTTCTTTTATATTTTTGGTTTGAAACATACCAGAAAATTATCGTTCGCCAACAAATTGATCAGACAAAGGAGAAATATTTTTTTCCTTAATGATAAAAAAAACAATCATACCAAGAATTATTGCTGTTGTTATTGTTGATTTCGTTGTTTTTCATTGTCGACATTGTAGTTGATAACATTCCTGGTTGTCTCGTGCAGATTAATATTACGAAGTTGAACCACCAGTTTTAGACGAAATGAGCAAAAGGTAATAAGCATTTGATGACTTCGTCAAACGTCTGTGATTTGCTGTATTTATCTAACATTTATAAAAATAGTAAACGATTCTTACTATCTGATATTACAAAGCATCCAATTTAGACTAGCCTACATTAACTGATGTCATGATATCACCAGTATGTAGTCTGTTCAGTATGGTTTTTTTTATCTGACATTTATTTATTTTTCGGCAAAATTGAAAATGATATAGATTAGGCAATGTTTATATATTGCAGTGAACTTTATAGGAAACATGAATGCTATCTTGACTACAATTATTTCAGTATTTAGTAGGTTTTTATATTATACTGGTTTGTGAGGTTTAGCTCTTTCAATATAACTAGTTCTTTGATATAAGTAAGTAATGTCGTCGGATTGGCCTAAAGTAGGTATCAGCAGGACAGGGAGGGATTATATCCCCTTTTTGCTAGCGCTAGAGGAGATTGTTTTTTTTGTTTTTTTTACCGACTGAGGTTTACTTGTTTCAATATAACTAGTTCTATGATATAAGTAAGTAAAGTTGTTGGGGTGGCCTAAAGTCAGTATCAGCCGGACAGAGAGGGAGTATCACTTTTCACTAGCGCTAGACCAAGGAGATTGATTTAGCGTCTGAGGTGTAGCGCCACATCTGCCACCAGCTTCTCACTTTATCTACTCTTAGCCGGAGTGTTACTACCAATTATATATATATATATATATATATATATATATATATATATAATATATATATATCGGGGTGATCTAATGTCGGTATCAACCGAAAAGAGAGGGAGTCTATCCCCTTTTCACGAGCGCTAGACCAAGGAGATCATTTTTAGCATCTGATGTGGAGCGTCACACCTACCACCAGCTCCCCACATTATCGCACGGATCTCTTTGCTACTCATACGCTGAGATGACAAGGGCCAGTATCGAAGCAGGAACCGTGTGGTTCCCAGGCGGACGCTCTACCGATTGAGATAAAATCGCTCTAAAATTCTTTGATAGCATCCACTTTAATAATGAAATTGATATGAACTCCCTTTGAAATGACGTGGAGGTACACATTTCTGAGTTCCTTGCGTACAGAATTCCTAACAAATATATTCATTTGCTTAAATTGATAAAAGAAAAAAGAACGTTTCAAACTTTAGTGGAAGTGAACGTATTTTTTTTTGAGAATAGGCAGATTATCTAGTCATGCTTCTTAGCAATTATGTAATTTCTTCCTAGTAATGTATTCAAACTAATTCAAAATAAAGTTTTCTTTCTATGTGTGCACATATTTTGGTGCAATAATGCATATGCCTGTAGGTGCGATAGTGTTTATGTGTATATGCGTATTGAGCTTGTTTGAATATTTGTTGCTATTGCTAGTCATTCAGTTTCTTTTCCTTGATTTGTTTTGACACTATTTTTTTTTTCTTTCTCCAATGAGTTATTTTCTTAAATTTACCTCAGTCGGTAGAGCATCCACCTAAGAACCACAAGGTTCCGGGTTCGGTATCGAATCTCGACAGCTATTGAGAAAGACTAATTTTCAAA
>CM042139.1:72742463-72747463 GCA_023376005.1 Doryteuthis pealeii
CAATAAATGGTCTTAAACGAAGAAAATATATGTTTTTAAATAAAGAAAATATATTCAGTATTGTAAAATAACGGGTGCAAGAAAAATAAAACATTTATTGCAAAAACACGGACATAAGATGAAGGTTCAGTTTATTTTATGGTAGGAACTTACGAGGAACAAGTTAAGGATTACCCTGTTCTATTATAAACGTTTGTGTTTTCGATATTTCCTAATAGTTGATATTGTAATGGTATGCAGAACGGCCATTATTGCGTTGAAAATGTGTGTGCTCTTGTTAATGAAATAAGATTCACATTAACATTATGACTCAATGAAATATGAATAAAAATGTACTTGTATTTATACCCTGCTTGCCGTCTAGTGAAGTAGAAAATGGGAGATTACGGTTAACTCATATTGAAAGCATCGGTTCCCACTAGATCACCGACGTTAAGCATCGATAAGCTTGTTCAATACTTAAATGGGTGACCATTTAAGCAAGGACAGGTATTGTAAGCAACCTGATATCAAAATGAAATCATTCGGCATTAAATGACCCGAAAAGGATTGATATACAGTAAAACAAAACAACTTCTCAACCATTATCACGTGGGATATACGTTTGGTTAATTGATTATTTCAACGGCATGTCATCCCGTCTAGGGTCAATTTATGCCAGTGATTTAGATAAGCATATTTACAATTTTTTAGAGTATTTGTTCCTGCCGGTTTTTTTTCACACTGTCCTATCGAATACGAATGTCTTTAAGCTGCAATAGATAATGGCACTCTCTAGCAGAGAGTACCTAGAAGTAATGACAATGAAGGGGTACTCAACCCAGTTCATATGTCCAGAAGACCCCACCATCAGATGCACTTCAGTGGCATACCCAGTTCAACCAATTTTGGGACCGGGTGGGTCTTACTCTCTGTAGATAATATATTCAGCGTTTTCTAAACTCCACCGACAGGGCTAGTGTGATTTTTCATATGGATGGGTGGCGAGGGAATAATTCAAAGGAATCCGTGATGATGAATATATCATAAACAAAAAAGGTTTTCAGATTTGAACCCTTCACGCATGAACTCTCAAATATAAAACTCTTTTTGTATTTGAAAATGATGATGCAGTATAATCCTTATACCTTTTTTGTGCACCTCTTTTTTTCTCTTTTTTATTTTTATCATATGCTTATCTTTTATTTAGCTGTTAGGGTCGTCTAACTGGGTACCTAGGCTGTTATTTCTGGACCAGAATTACTTGCGTCTTCTTGGTACTTCTTTTGTGTGTGGCCGTTGTTGAATTTATTAAATAACACAAGACTTGGTATATTTAGACGTATTTTCGTCATCGCAAGTAAAAAAAATACACGTTGGAAAATGGCTTACGGACGACGTACGTAATTGCATCTATCCTGTTCAATCACCCAACCAAATCTGTCTTTCTGTTCTCACGCTCGGCTCTGGCCAATGAAAGCCCAACCACACAGTTATTAAATGGTTAAATCCTGTCAATCACTCATACGATTTAGTTCCATGATTTAGAATTACTGCTGTTTCTTATTTATACACAACTTTACATAATTTATATGCAACCTATCAATTATCTTACACCTTTCCCATAAAAGAAAAAAAAAGACCTTACCATGAAAATGCAAAAGTCAGGGGATATCCCGCACAGACTATTACAGATGCGTACTACGCAAATGTTCTGGCACTTCTATCAGATACACCTGTACACTCTAGAGGGGGCGACAAGAGGTGAGCTCTGATAAAAACAGATTGTATGTGTTTTAAACCATACGGACACATCAAAACTGGTAAGCCTCTAAAATTAATAGCTCAATTCGCATACCTAGGTAGCAATATCTCATCTACAGAAAACGATCTAAATAAACGTATTGCTTAGATAAAAAGTTAGGTGTTACACAAAAATGCAACGCACTGTTCTGAACAAATTTTGGAAGCAGCATCCTACAAAAAAAAAACAGGTGTACGTCACTTGCATCCGGATGAGATGAATAAGAGAAGCTGGAGCCTGTTGGACTTGAAATTATGAACTCATAAGTGACTTTGTCCAATGAAAATCTGCACATGGGCACAGCAGTGAGGGCCGAGCAACAGAAACCTACACCAATCAGCCCTGCGTGGATTATGGATGTCGCGCGGAAGACCCGTTCGGAGCGATGAGCGATAGGGATGTTTGGCGAGAAAGAGTCATGGGAATACGAGCTAACAGCGCGGCATGATGATGATGATGATGAGGATGATGATGATGATGATACTTTTTTCATAACCGTTGTTGTCAAATATGTCTTAACACGTTTTTTATTAAAGTGGGTTGTCACGGATCGTGTCGGACATTTGGGACCTTTCTTTAAGTTATTACCTGCCACAAAATTCACAGTTAATCGATTTAAGGAATTTGGCAGTTATGTCTCCTATTCGCGTCCACTACGCTTATCGATTGCCCTTCAGAACGACGTCCAGTGACTTAAATGTTTTGAAGCTAAAGGCACCAATTTCTGTCTTACTTTGACACATGTAAACGTCCGACTGTCACTCTATTCTCACCCGAACGTCAGACGACAGGCACCGCTATGTCAGTACAACCTTGGTTCAATAACTATGTCAGCTGAGTGTAAGATAAGTCCTTCAATAATCTTTTAGAACGGACAGTATCTTTCTACGGTGCATCGATTTAATGTCCAAGGAATGCTCAACTTGGAATACTTCTGAAATGTTCGATTTATATATACATGTCTTTGAATTTGAATGTGGATATATATATATACATATATATATATATATTGGAAGGAAGGAAGGAAGGAAGGAAGGAATCAGATAAAGGGCTTTGCTTTCATAATTCTTGCTCACTATTGAGGAAGGCGAGGCACGCGTTTTTTTCCCAACCTGAGACCTTTTTGGCTGTGACCTCCATAGAAAAATCTGAATGGTCATTGTCTAAGAAGCACACTTTTAAATGGAAAATATCTACTCACTAAATTCTGTGAAAAATAAATTCCATATATTCTGCTTTTGAAAACAAGCCCACATACAGTTGTTGATAAACTGAGAGTAATGCGTTTCTTCTCTTGTAGAGACCCTGGTTTTAGTTCTTAAAAGCTGTGGTTAAAGTATTATGTATTTATTCAAATACTTCAGAGCACCACAGCACACACATACGCGCACACACACACACACGCACATACACACACACCTATATATATATATATATATATATATATATATATATATATATATTATGTTTGTATATATATATATATATATATATATATATATATATATATATACATATATATATATATATATATATATATATATATATATATATATATATATATATATTTAATACAGTAAATAAATTCGTCGGGGTGGCCTAATGACGGTATCAGCAAGACAACAAGGTAGTATATCCTCTTTTAATTAGTGCTAGACCAAGGAGATTGTTTTGTGTCTAAGGCGTTAAGTTTTTAAGGTTCATAATTGGCCAGTTGATTCTAGGTAGAGAGTCCTCCGATTTGGATCCTTTGGTAATCCGCTCAAGTAGAGATTCCTAGGTTCCTTCGTCGAAGCCTGCTAGTAAGCTGAGAAAGAATCAGCGTTTAAGTAATATATCAGCCACGCAGTATGGTCAGCATAAGGTGGGGCGACACACCTACCATCAGCTCTTCACTTTACCACACTGATTCTTGTGCTACTCATAAGCTGAGTTTGCGTTGGCCGCTATCGAACCAGAGACCTTGCGATTCCTGGGCAAGTGCTCTACCGACTGAGCTAAAATAATCTAATAATAAACTACCAAAAACTCAAAAACAGCATCAATATAACAATGGACAAACCTGATTGCAAAAATACAAATAAAAATCCTGGTCCACTTCGAGGTTTATCTAAATCCAAGAACATTGTATAACAGGCACAGATATTCCCAAAATAACAAAATTGAAGAAAAATTATCTATTTCGACTGCGTCAGTACGCCTCGGAAATTTCGCTTATACAATCGCAGACAATAATTTACGAATCAAAAACTAAAAAAAACAAAACCGAACATTCTAATCATTTCTCGAAACTATAAGAAAAATTCAAAACCGACAAATGAAATGGCAAATCATAAACAAGTCAGAAACACCAACAGGATTCATAAACAAATGCCAACTTTGTCTAGAGGAAAACAATAGCAATCCTAAAATTCAAAAACATGAAGAACCTATTAAATAGAAGAAATTAAATCATATTTAGATGTAAACATGCCATTAACTTTAAACTTATATAAAGAAGTTTTAAAAAAAACATAAGAACATTTACGTGCCCATATATACACATACAAAACCCGAAAAACCGGAACATAAACTACACAAAATACATAAAATACATGAAATTCGAACATACATATTCACAAGTAAAAAATAAAATTTAAAAACTAGGACGCTACAAGCATAACTACCACGCGCAGACCATGAGATTTATAGAAAATGTGAGTGTACGCGTGTCCGTGAACTGGCGTATCTAACAAACGCGGAATTTGAAAAAAAAAAGCAAACATAAGGGAAACAGGAAAATTACACTAGTTTTAAATTCATATCCAAATCAAGGTATCTATTCATTTATTTATTTATGATACTCTGTTTATGTAAAAATGTATACACAAATCTTTATATATACGTTTGAGGTCTCAATTTGTTTGATTCCTATATAGGAAAGACTTGATATCATACACACACACACACACACACACACACACACATATATATATATATATATATATATATATATATATATATATATATGAATAATGTATTTTTTCTGTACTTATAAATGAAGACTGCTCTATATCAATGATAAAGCATGTGTAGCTCTAAGTCAGAAGGCAACGGCTATTGGTTACTTGGTTAGTTTCTTACTTATGGGATTATTAGTCCAAAAGTTTGTTCTTGTGATCGTTATATGCGATAAACTTAGTCCCTATGCGTCGTTGACACTATGCTTACTCTATTC
>CM042139.1:72752463-72814963 GCA_023376005.1 Doryteuthis pealeii
TTATGTTATCTCGTTCATTGTACGTTCATATTTACATTGTTAGTGTACTTGTTCCTTAAGAATATGAACAGTATGATAAATAAAATATATGAACACACTGAGATAAATAAACACACACACATATCACGGGGTATATATATATATATATATATATATATATATATATATATATATATATATAATAAGTCATCCACAGACACGTGTTTTGGCATATCATGCCTCTTCAGTGTGGCTAGACACAACTATCCTTGGGTAGGGTCGAACTCAGACTGACCGCATGGTAGTCCGATATCTTATCCCCTCGCCCACGGACTGGGGACTGGTGTTTTTAAACTATTAAATACATAGAAATATATGTATCTTTCGGTCACTGAGAGATCAAATTTCCGGAGAAATGATCATTGCTTATTTGCTTAGTAGTGAGAGATAATTTAAATTACCAATTAGAGAGCTCATTACCAAATTTATGGGAGCATATATTAATAAGTCATCCACAGACACGTGTTTCGGCATATCATGCCTCTTCAGTGTGGCTAGACACAACTATCCTTGGGTAGGGTCGAACTCTGACTGACCGCATGGTAGTCCGGTATATATATATATATTTCACGTATTTAAAAGTTTACTTCTCATCAGTGCGGCTCGACTTTTTTTAAACATCTACCTCTAGCCGGGTGCAAAATCCGACAAAATTTTCGTCTGTCTTACCCTCACGGCTTTCGGGGACTGTCAGCCAGGGGCGAACAATTAATTGATACAAGCAAACTTACAGGATGTTTGTTTTTATAATCACCAGAGAACTCAAGTCTGTAAACAACAGGCGTGTAAATGTTTTTACGCTAAACAGTGAAAGATCAACTAATGTCTTCCCTATTGTGCTCTACCATGAAAGTTGGGGGCATATATATATATCAGTCATCCACAGACACGTATTTCGAAGTTTACTTCTCATCAATGCGGCTCGACTTTTTTAACAATTACCTCTAGCCTGGTGCGAAACCCGACAGAATATATATATGAACAGACAGAGAATAGACAAAATATTGATAGATAGGCAGATATGAACAGACTGAAATAGATAGATAGATAGATAGATAGATATGAAGATATTGAGATAGATAATTAATAGGAATTTTAAGTGTAAGTGTGAAACCAATAGTTTTTTCTCATAATTCTTAGTAGTGATCTAAAATTTAATTACCACAAAATAATCCACATTTCTAATCACTCCATTATTTTTTTCTGAAAACATATGATAAATTATTATATTATTTGTAAAAGGGATTTTATATTGTTTTTAACATATGCTAATGACATGCTTCAAAATCATGTATTAATTTGAAATCGAAAATAAAAAAAGTGGAAATGTCTTTCATTGGAATCAAATTCACACGATAAAACTTTATTCGAACAAATATATTGAGAACTTAATGTTCAGCAAACAAAAATATCTATAAGACAGAGTAATCCCATTAATGTGAATCTGTAAGGCTCTTTTCTCCAGAGGCTTCTTTATCATTTAATTATCAATGTTATTTCTTTATTGTTTATATTCAACGCTTAAGGTACCTATGTGTACATGATTGAAAGGTTATCAATTATTACGAGAGTGTTTTAATATACACTTTTAGAATCAATTGTTTGTTTTTTGTTTTTCTTGTTTGTTTGTTTTTTTTACTTACAGCGCTCACAAGGGTGCACGATTGTGCATTGTCATTCTAAATAATAAATAATACAAAAGGCTCAAATATTTTATGCTTAAGGGACAATGACGATTGAAAATACATTTGTAAGAGATGATTATATTAGACAAGAATGAAAAAAAAATCAATGTATTATTGGAACACTAAATTTATAAAAGAATGTTTCATCTCCCTAGAAATGTAGTTCATAAATATTCTATATTTAGATAAAAAGAGAAAATGGGTCTCAAAGGAAGAGATGCGATAAATGCATTTTCAAGAACGAATACGAAGTCCTAATATTCGCTTGAAGGATGAGACATGAATGATTAATGAAAAAAAAACCTAATATATAACACATTGAACACACACACACACACACACATTTGCCGGTTTGGCTCATTTAGTAGAGCACCCACCAAGGAATCGTATGATTCCTGGTTCGATACCGGTCCTCGCAAACGCAACATATGAGTAGCACATTTTGGGTAAGTTGATCTGTGCGGACAATTGGGGAGATAACGGTAGGTGTGGCATTCTACCTCAGTAAAAACAATCTCCCGATCTTGCGCTAGCGGAAAGGGGATATATATCCTCTCTGTCCGGCTGAGACTAACAATAGACCATTTCACCAAATTTACTTACTTTTATATATATTCTAATTATTGAGTGAACCTTTCATGGCGGGTTGTTCTTCTCACTTTATTTTCGAGAGGTTTTATTGATTTGAGGTATTATCAATTTGATTTTGAAGTTTCACTCTTATATATTGTATACTTGAGCATTGAATTAGGAAATACATTTTCTTTTCGGTGATGTCAAGGAAGTGGTTCGTTTACATAAGATTTTTTTGTTTAATTTTTTAAAAATATTACTAAATATCGTTCATTCCATATGTAATGTTGAGCACTTTTGGAAAACTATTTAGACGTAGCCTGAACAGGTATATTTTACTCCCAATAATCAACCACCCTGTCATCTGATAAGTGTATTGACCCGAAGCCCAGAGTCAGGCGGTTCATAATATCAGTTGCATAATAAGCACTGCTCTTTATCCTAGTTACTGAGCAAAACTTTCATGGCTAGTTGTTCTACTCAACATATTGTTTTGAGGATCAATTCGTTTGTATATATTATTAATTCAAACTATGTTATTCAACTTGCATATAAGATGCGACGAGTATATATATATATATATATATATATATATATATATATATATATATATATATATAACCACCACTCCACACGAACAAGATGCAACTAGCATATACAGGGTGCGGCATTTGTAATTTCATCTTATAATGTATATTTTCTTTATTATTTTCTTTAATCAATTTGCTAAATCATTTTTTCAGATATTTATACAACCATGAGATTAACAAAGGGACAGAGAGTAAAATCAATTCAAATGTACTATCAAAACAATAAAAATGACTAATTTTGTTCCACTTAAACAAATGGCGTTACTTATGCCGCATCCTGTATATATACATATATATACTCTCCTATAAATCGGAGTTCTATCCCGGTTGTAAGTAGCTCAAAAATGTCTAGCCACACTGAAGAGACTTGATAAGTCGAAACACGGCCTTTACATATATACAGATGTGTGTATTAAAACAGTTAAAATCTCATTCGCATTCTGTGGGTGACGATAGTCGAGCGGATAAATATATATATTATATATATATATATATATATAAAGAAAATTTTGAAAAGACAAGTGTTCCGAAATTGGGATGAATTTAATTATCGATGTTTAAACATTTCGGTTACATTGAACCTTCATCAGGATGTATCTTGGGGTGAAGAAAATGATGGGTGTTTTTATATGTGAAAGCAGATGAAAATCTTTTTAGTTATGTAACTGTATTTGATCAGCGTTTTATTTTTGAAAGCCAAGTCGCGATCCACACATGCGAAGATGTCATGACGCGTGACGCGTGACGCAACTCGAAGAGATGCAAAAGACGAGATAAAGTATTAATGGACTGATTATTTTTAAGAGAACAACGGGAACAAAGTGGGAATGATAAGTAAATAAATAATTAAATGAAGCCTAGTATTTAGTAATTATCTAACACTATTTTATCTAGAAACGGAGATATATTAAGGAATTCGTGTTGATTATTAATAGAACATAGTGGGAATGATAACTAAATAAATAATTAAATGAAGCCTGGTATTTTATAATTATGTAACACTATTTTAGCTAATAAACGGAGATATATTAAAAAAACCATGTTGATTATTAAGGGAGGGCAAAAGCGAAATTGCACAGGCTTCAAAAATCTGTCGTAGTCTTTTATTATGAATATGAGGTAATATTGTGGCATCATTGAAATTAAAGTTATGATCCGTTTCAGACATATGTTGGAGGAGGGTGTTCTGAAATTGCCCAATTTAATATCACGTTTGTGCTCATATAAACGCTTCTTGAGAGTTCTTGCGGTTTCCCCAATGTATTTTTTATCGCAATCTTTACATGGAATTGCGTAAACGCCAGCCTCGGATTTTATAGGATGGTGAGACCCAGCATTAAGTAAGCTTCTAATTGATTTCGATGATATAGTAACGATTTTGATACCAAGGTGGTGTAAATTGTTTTCTATGGAGTTAGTGGAAGAGTTATTAGGTAAAACTATGTATCTATGGGGAAGTTTTGTTACATTAGAAGATGTATTAGTGGGGGTTTGTGACTGTTTTACTTTATGGATTTTGAGAGCTTTGGATTTAGCAGATTGTATAAAAGATTTAGGGTAAAGAAGATTTAAAAAGGAATTTTCTATATAATTAAACTCATCGTCTAGGTATTTAGGAGTGCAGATACGGAGGGCTCTAATATAGAGTTGCGTCATGCGTCACACGTCATGACATCTTCGCATGTGTGGATCGCGACTTGCCTTTCAAAAATAAAACGCTGATCAAATACAGTTACATAACTGAAAATTTTCATCTCCTGTCACATAAAGAAACATCCATCATTTTCTTCACCCCAAGATACATCCTGATGAAGGTTCAATGTAACCGAAATGTTTAAACATCGATAATTAAATCCATCCCATTTTCGGAACACTTGTTTTTTCAAAATTATCTTTATATTGTTTGATTTATTTTCCATATTTACTCCCATATATATATATATATATATATATATATATATATATATATATATATATATATATATATATATATATATATATATATATATATACACAGGTATTTGTATGTGAGCGTGCTTGTGTCCGGTGGCATATGTTTTTTGTAGTTTAAACGAAAATTACATGAGCAATAAACCGGTGTGTCACAAATAACACCCCTGTTTAAAGTAACCCAATTATAAAGGCATTTCTTGAAATCCAATGCACCCGTTCCAGTTTTATTTTTGTACACATTCAAGAAAAACTGCATGTGACTTTTGTATGCCGACATTAATATATGCAAGTTGAATAACATATCTGCTAAGCTAAGGAATTTATTTATAACGCTCTCTTTTATAAAATCTCGTTGCCTTGTTTTATTCCAGCAGCGCGAAATTGAACTTTTTGTATGTATGCATGTGTGTATGTATGTATGTATATTTGCATGTATCTGTGTGTCTATGTATCAATGTATGCATGTGTACGTATGTATGTATGTATGTATGTATATACGCTTTATATCAATGTGAAATTTTTGAAGTATCTCACAGTTCGTCCATTCAATTCTGATTGAGTTTTTTTGTTGTTTTTTTTCTTTTGGTAATGTAAAAAAATATTGGCAGATATTCCCCAGAAGATATACGAAAACAAACTCCATTCTAACGAATTCACAAAATATACGGTTGCGAAAAAGAAGCTTTCAAAAAATCAATAGTATTGACAGCAGTATATGTGAGTCTTACTATTCAACGAATCTTTTGTTTTTTTATGGGATTTATAGATTCCAATGCTACAATACTGTCTTTCTTACTTGACAGAATGTATTCTATTCTAAAAACCCAAATAATAGGATGGGGTCTGGTGATGTGATGGATTGGGTTTGTGAAAGGAAGTTTTCAAGTAGGACGAAGCAATCGAAAGAAAACAACAGCTGATAAGATTCTTTTGTTCACATGAGACTATGGCAGGACGAACCAATCATGTATGGATCAAAGAGAAGAGAATGACAACATAAGCAATAGTTGATGTAGCGGGGACGTCTACATATTGATTGGAAAATGCATTCATTAAAATATTGCTTGAAGCACTTCAGTATCATCGTCTGTTTCCACTCTTGGGTTCATTGAACAATTCTCACTTTATATTTCTAGATTCGTCGCTGATTTAGTTCATTTTTCGAATTTCAAATTTGTAGAATGTGCACAGTAATACAGTTATATTAAAAATTTGTATATGCTGTGCTTTTTAGCCTTGACTAGGTTTGGCTCGTTTTGTTGGATTTTACGACATGTCAACACTTGTTGGATTATTTTATGCCGAGGATGTTTTGTTCTATTCATACTTGATGGATATTCAAAGAACATAAAACTTATATAAAACCTATTTAAATCATGAACTTGATCCTACCACTCCGAGAGAGAGTGAACCTGGGGGTAATGGTGATGAAGGAGAACTCAATATTCCCTAGAGCTCCAAAATTGGAACTTCACCATTAGATGCAGTTTAGTGCCATATCCATGACACTAAGTCCCTCAGCCACCGCCTTTTAGCAAATATATGATAAAAAGGGTTGACACTGGCCATAAGGGGAATCTTGTTGGGACAATCATATAAGTGCTAAGGCATAATGAGACAAGCCAATTGATTGAAGAGGGCCTCTCCGACCACCCTGACCAATGAGTAGTGTTGCATGTCATATACTACTCAAACAATATGGTACCATCCTTGAGCATCACGGGTTGCAACCCACGACCAACAGGTGGTCTCATTGGGGGGGGGGTTACCCCTCTGCAGAGGATCTTGGTTTGGCAACTAGACTAGGAGAAGGAATTATCTGACTTCCACTCTTAAAATTGACACTGCATCATATCCTGCTACTAACGGGGAGGGGGAAGAATGTTATCACCACACTCCTCTTGAGAAGAATGGTACACTAGGCCAATTTTTAAGCGGTGTTTAACACGTTGTCTACTTTTGCTCAAATGGCAGCTTATCCTCACTGCCGTTGCCTAATTTCCTTTATAGCATCAGTTTTGAAAGTATTGCTGGTACACGTAGTGGTCCAATAATGTACCACGCCTCTGTGGTATAATATCATACCAATATGACTACAGCAATGGTAAATGGACTGTGTAAAGTGTTTGTACACATTTGGTGCACGTATTTATCTGTGATTTATTTAGAATCTGTATATATTGCCTAGCAATATTTAATGTAAAAATTATTTGTAACAGGTTTTAAGTTATATATATATATATATATATATATATAAATATAAATATAAATATATATATATATATATATATATATATATATATATATGCGAATGGATTCCTGTTTCTGTTTTATATTTATATCAATGTTTTTAATAAACGTTCTAGTTATAACATAATTTTTCATAATTCCCACTTCTTTAAGTAGTATATGTAGATACTGCTATCTGATGAAATATTCTGTTAAAAAAGAAGTGCAATATTTGCAATGGTACAAACATTTAGATATACTTTTCCCGATTGTGAAAATACAAACAATGTGAAATACAAACAGCGAAGGGGTTTGGTAAGTACTTATGACAACGATATTTCTTTTTTATATTATCGATAGCATCATCATCAAGGCGTGTTTGTACGTGCTGTCAGCACTCCTTGGTTCTCTCTAACTATCCATCGCCATGGCGCTTGCAATGTCATCTAGACGGCACACAGTCCCCGCACAAAGCTAATTATTCGAATTTTTTGTGGGTCGGCTAACACTGGTGTGCTCATGTGTTAGAGTCAATAGGAGAACATCGCTTATGAGTTCGTATTTACTTTTCAACTCGTAGTCAGCGTGTCTACATGTCTTATTTGGATTGTTTATGAGAATGTATATAAGTGGCTGTACAGCTGCTGTTTTGTCGGGTGCTTCTTCCAGCATATGTTTAAAGCAGCAAGCAATGTCCATTAGAATTTCTCGTACATCGGTTTATCCATGATATTTTTTAGTTCACGTGGTACCACCATACAGTAGTACTGACACGGCAACAGCTTGGAAAAATGTCCTATTTTATTTCGTCAAAGAGTTCAAATTCCCATATGGTCGATAATCTCGAAATAGCAATCTATGTTTTAACAGTGCGTGTGTTGACATAGCTTTCAATAGATGCTATACTGCTACCAAGGTGTATGAACAGGTCTACTAATTTTAGAATCTTTCCATTTAATGAAGAGATATCTCCATCTGTTCTGTCAAGTAATCCATCATAGGGTTAATCGTAAGTAACTAACAGTATCCTTTGAGATTAGCACGCTGACCAATATACATAAACTATATATTCTATGGAAATGCTGAAAATAATTATAGGCATATATCGAAATAGGACTCCTTTGATACCCAGTCCAATTTGCAGAGAATTAAATATCGTAGATGAACACGCACAATTCTAACACACGTTAGCATTTCATAAAAAAAACGCTGAAAGTAATTATGGCAGGTCTCTGAGCAAGTATTACTGTTATCACCTTCTCCTTGTCACTGGGGAAGAATTATCATATATAATAATATTTCCTCGTGGGAATTCGAACGAAATCTCAAATAATGTAGTTCAGAACTAATGCAGAAAAAAGATTTCAAAAAATAATATGTTATTTGTCTGGATTTCAGTTATGAGTCCAGATGTATATAATTCTGATTTTTCGGACTTTTGTCCTCATCTTTATTGTGGTATATAAAAACACAGCGTTTCGGCCGCTGTATCCCCCGGCCTTCTTCAAGTGAGTTGGGTATGGCTGACCATATATGGAAGGAAAAGGGAAAGACTGTCTCCTAGTGTGATAAAATTAAAATAATATATAGGAAGGATGTGTTGGTATGTACTGACCTCCTCTGTAGACCAAGTATAGAGGTACACATAATTGGGGAAACAATCACTGAAAAAACTAAAACAAATTGGCTTTATTTTAAGTAAATAAAATATCGCAAATAACTGATTCATTGGATTTTAGTCTTCGAGTTGTAACTCGGATGGTTGGTGTGATAGGGGGCATGTGGTCGCACAGTTGCTTTTTTGTATGGTGCTGCTTTCGGTAATTGCTCAAGAAGGCACACATCATCCTTGTGTAGTTACTATCTATATATGTTTGTTATCTCTGCGTTTCGGTAGATTTCAATAGGTAAAGCTATACAGTAGGGCTGATACGGCTGCAGCTTGGGAGAATTAATGCTTTATCGTATCATAGAGATCAGATTTCCATATGGTCGATAATCTATCTTTAGTGGTCCATGCCTTTCGAATATGTATATTGACATCTGTTTCTGTAGATATGAGAACTCTTCTGCTAAGTCCACAGGCTCAAAATCCAGTGATGAGATGTCCTCATCTTGTTTAAAACGCATGGACTCTGTTTTATCTGATTTCACATAAAAGACAATGCACATTGCTACCATCTCTGGGCTATGCAGCAATGGTTCGGATTTTGCATTTTATTATGAACAGTATTCTCAAGCAGTGATTAAATTTGAATTCTGTGTAAGGCACTAAACTGCTTTCGTTGGTGAGATTACACGTCTAGCGATTCCAGGAAGTGTGGAGTTACCACTTCGTTACCCTAATTCCTCATACTTATGTGGTACCTGTTGGGTAGTACCTGCATCCTGCTGATTGAATACTATGGTTAATGAAAGGCACCCATGAAATAAAATAAAGTAATGTGAATTGGCGCGAGAAATATAGCAATAATTTTGCGAAATGTAATCTAATAGAATTATGTATATCCTATATGATTTTGAATAGCTTTTTTAAAAATCTAAATTCAGTAGAAGAAAATAGACTATTGCATTTTTCAATCTATGTTCCTGAAACAATATAGTGAAATAATATTATGTCTGTTTGGTTAATGAATTTGAAGTCTTTCCAGTAATGTTTATTTATTTATCGTAATACAGAATATCTATGCATTGTCGGTGCCTCTTTGGTATACGATGTGCGTGTGACGAAATAGGTTTGCTATGCAATATATCTGACCCTAACCCTGACCCTAATTTGCTTCATTTTAATTTATTTCAATAATTATCGATATAATTTTTATAATCTACTTTTATAATCTATTTTTATTTCTATTTCTTTTATGGTTGCCTATAAATTTGATAAATTATTTTCAAATGTGTATAATTGTATTTTTTATATGCATGTATAGACATAATATTTTATTCAAGCCATGATAAACAAATTATATATTTAGATCGCATGCTAAATTAGAATTTGACGTTTGTAGATCAATTTGGCAAGTAGATAACATGCCAAGATATCACCCAATAGTCAATCTATTTATCTATCGATTTATACGTTTCCAATATTATCTTGAACAGGTTTCTTATCATGTGAATTCAGTAGATTAGATATAAGTTCGATATTTAAGTTCACCTCGGTTGGATTAATGAAATATACAGGAATGTTCATAGTGTATGTATGATATGCACCCAATTATCTGTTCCTTAAGTCAGGTGTACATTCAGAATATCATGTGGTCTTTAATCGCTCAGAATAAAAATAATGATATTTCCACTTTTTTAAAGATAACATTTTTTCTAGTTATTCATCCAAAATTCCAACGATATGGAATAATTCTAAGTGTATTTTAAACACGTGCATTTAAATATTTGTATAAATCAAAATCCTGCGAGATTTGAAGTTCAGTGCTTATAAACATACTTCAAATAGACAGTTTCTGATTTGCAAACTGTATTTCTGTTTTGTTTAGCATTAACTTGCGAGAGAAATGTTATTCGAAAGAATTTACCCCAGAGGAGTATGGATTGAAAAATAAACTTGCATATATAATATTAATTGTAAAGGTGCCTATCCGTAATGGTCATCGTCGTAGGAAATAGGCACGGCGACCCGCATTCAAAGCAAGGATGAGGCTGTTTGCATTTGAAATAGCGTTGATACTCTTGGAAAAGGTATGCTTTCAAATACTCTCCCTCTAGCTATGGGTAAACTAGTTGGGTAGACTGGGTTCTTTAATCTTAGTATTCCAAACGGTCTGGGATGAGGAAAACTATGAGTTCAAAGCCTGTTAAATTCCTCTTACAAATTGACATTTTGTCACATCCTGCTCGTGCGGAGGAATCGGTGAATTCATAAATATATAATATCAATGATTTCTACACCTATATACATATCCATTAATAAGTGTATAATCAAGGTATGTAGATCTATTTCTTTATTTGTATCGGTAGTTAACCTGTGGTTCAGTGTACATTGCAAATAAGTGGGGATGTTTAATAAATAACAATGTCTTACTCGTTGTACACATCTACATAGTCTGCATTAATTTATAAAGGAATCAGTTTACATGAATTACTTTGAATATCCTTTCCATGAATTAAACGTTTTGCTTTATTTGCAAGTAAAATAAGGATGGCATGTAAAATGTATATTATCTATTATATCAATATTATTATATATATTTCTTTCTTGAAGTTTTACACTTAAAACAAAAGGAAAAGTAAATATTTTCATTTTCTTTAAAAACTTCTTTTGTTTATTCTTGTCAGAGATATTTGAGGAAACAGATTGTATAAGCGTTCGTTAATATGGAATAGGGAATAGCTGTATTCTGTACCATTCTATATGAAGATAAATCTTTTTTAGGTGGGTGGATATTCTATTGATATCAGATAAAAACGTTGAATAAAAAAGGAAGAAAATAGTAAATACTCACAATTTCCTGGCCCAATTTAACTACACAGCATCTGGGTTTTTGTCAAACATTCGCAATTGCCACACCAGGGATTATACATTTTTATCAATTATGCAAATCATCGCCATCTTCAGTATTATAGCCATCATTTCGAGGTGAGTGGTGCAATGGTTTTCATCGCAGGAAATGAACACGGCGAGACAAGTTTAAACTGGACGCGGCTATCTGCATTTCATATTGCGCTAATAAACTTGGGGGGGAAGGAATCAAATAATTCTCCCTCTAGCTATTGGTATATATTAAGGTAGATTGGGCTCTTTAACTTTGCTATGGCAACCGGTCTAGGTAAAGAAAAAAACTCTGAATTCAAACCAAAAGGGCCTATCGTCCACTTAGTCAAAATGAGAGTTCATCTCCTGCTTTCTTTTTTCTCTTTCTTTCTTTGTTTCTTTGTTTCTTTATAAATAAATTTTCTGTATTTTGCTTTGTTTTCATTCTGAAATTTAGCAACTTCCATAGGTGCTTACAAAGCAGGGCTTAGTTCCGATATAATGCCCATAATATGGGCCAGGAAGAGAGAATCGAACTCACAAAAAATGGTCTGCGAATCTAGCTTGCTAGCTTGGACAGGTGAGTTTTTCAAGTAAACTTTTGTCTCTAATTCTCCAAGGAGGACGAATTATAGAATACAAATATGTACTTATTAAGACAAAAATAATCATCAATATTTTTCTGTCGACTCCATCGTTGCGTATTTACTGTTGATCTCAGGATCAGAAGGTTCCCAAATGCTGGTTTTAAAAGAAATCTCAGAAAATTGTAGTAACAGACTTTACTCTGCTGAAATTTATCATCATGTTAAATCAAGTAAAGCCACTTAAATATGGTTTTATCGCCCGTGTAAGAGGTTGGTGTTTGATGTTAACCGTAGATCTTCGAATATTGATTGTGTAGC
Source organism: Doryteuthis pealeii (assembly GCA_023376005.1). Taxonomy (NCBI): domain Eukaryota; kingdom Metazoa; phylum Mollusca; class Cephalopoda; order Myopsida; family Loliginidae; genus Doryteuthis; species Doryteuthis pealeii. The sequence goes on from CM042139.1 coordinate 72,764,927, forward strand.
AATGCATGAAACGTCAGCACCGAAGATAAGTAGGGTGAACTTGCTGACACCTAGTCAGGTGGAACCTTCTAAGGATTAATTAGTCGTGGGCGAATCTGACAAGACAAGGACACTTGATTCATAGAGTTGACGATATTTTTCGACCGAAAACAGAGTCGGACAGCCTATCATGATTCGCAGATTCAACTCTTCGTGTTAAGTGTTGTTGTAAATAAACTATATTTGCTACAATTTATCGTCCGATATTTTTTCACAGGTGTTTTCTAGACGTATTCGGCCTTTTCATCTGATTATATATCCAGCCACAAGCGATGATTTTAGAAGCTCAATATGCAAAGCAACCTTTTGCTGTTCTAAGCCACAACGATTCAATTTTTCATAAAATTAGAATCTCTCCTTTATAAGATTGGTCCTTCAAGGTCATTATTCGGTATCTGTAGTCTGTGATAGAAAGGATTAGGCTTTTGTATTTTTTTAATTAAAAACAGCTTTGCTGGGGAATGTGGATTACTATATACTATAACTTGAAAAAGAAAGCATTTCCTTCCTGCTTAATTAAATTTACTTGCTTGAAAAAATTCGTGTTGCTAGTGAGACAATATAAACTTTCTATTCAAAAAATCAAAAAAATGTAATATTTGGTTAAAAAAAAACAACAACAATGAAGTAAAAACTGTTCATCTCCTTTGTTAAACCACTGTTTTTAATTACATTAAATGAATACATGACCATTGGCATGAACAGTTACATGCTTTCTGCTAACAATAGCACAGCCTCTGTTCGACTTCCTGTCAAATACAAATTCCCAAATAGAAAATAAAAACAAGTCTCTATATATATATATATATATATATATATATATATATATATATATATATACGCGAATACTGCCGACATTACAAGAAACACCACGCAAATGTCTTTTCAAAGCAATTACTTACGATCAGATTAACTTTTACCTTGAAGGATGTAAAAAAGAAAGAAAGAAATTAAGAATACTGAATTCGATTTCTTTTTCTGGAGAAAGTGTACGCTTTGTTTTGTTAGAACTGTATGTTCATTTGTTTGTTGAAATTCACGAGAGAATTTACCAAAAAATTAACTTCTTTTAAAATGGTCAATAATTAAGATACTCCATGTCGTGAAATCCGTGTTAAAAATACTAATTTTGGAACAAATTCTGTATTTTATTAGATGTGGGTGTAACATTGCAAAGTTTTACATTTGAAAGGAAGCATGTGTTTTTCTTTTCTTTGGTATTTGTACCTTCTTTAGTTTTTCAAATATGTGTGCGCTGAAAATGCTCAAGCACATGTGAAAGAAAACATTTCAGTGCTTACTCTCAATGGATTGCAAAAGCAGGCTGTTAACAACATTATTTATAGCACTGTTGCGTGTCAACATTGACAAAAATTACCATTCAGTTATTCAGTTTAATTACGGCATTTTTAAGCGTATTATAATTTTAAAATAAAATTGCCTCGTATCTTCAGAAGTTGGGTACTCATAGCTGTCGGCATTTTTCTTTCATCAACATGATTCACTTGGGAATTACGTGGCGGGATATCCCGTTTCGTCATCAAAGTTTAAACTTGGACTTTTCCTTCGACAACAATGGCTTCCCACTACCATTCCTTTTTCTTTTGTAATCTATATATCATAAATATATTGAAAATATGTTTTGAAGTACGAGGTTCCTTCAGTAAATAGATTGAATTTTGCGATCTAATGACTCCCAGTTCACCTGGGAGAAATATTTGCTTCATTTTTCAATACAATTTCCATTTTTCTGCTTAGAACTATTTTCACAGATTATTCATTACTATCTCATCCATAGAAGGCGATGTTAATGCATGCACAGGGAAGATATGGACTGCTATAGACAGATTATCACTCATATGGAAATCTGATCTCACCGATAGGTTAAAGTGATAATTATTCCAAGTCGTAGTTGTATCAGTGCTACTGCACAGCTGCACCACATAGATTTAGACGGCCCACACTGGCGTGCTTACTATTAGGCTTATACAGGAGAATGGTACTTATGAGTTCGTCCCTGCTTTTCCAGCCAGGACCAGCCTGTTTCTTGGTATTACTTGGATGGTTTGTGTGAGAGGGCGCAAGTGGCCGTTCAAATGCATTCTCGTGGGGTGTAGTTTCCACGATTTATTTAAAGCAGTGTACACAATTCTTGAGCAACTCCCATCTAGTTTACTCTATTGGTACTTTTTAGCATCTATGTGGTGCAGTTGTACAGTAGCACTGACACACCTACGATTAGAATTCCAACAGTTACATGATGAATAGACATAAACATTTTTAAATGAAGTATAGTTATATTTATATTCAACAGCAATGGAAAATCTCATAGATTTATTGACAAAATTCGAACCCTTGTTCATCCAAATTGACACTATAATTGGCTTAGGAAATCAGGTGGTCGAATGACCTTGGGAAAAGTAAGATGTAGAATTACTCAAATTTAAGCGAGAGTCCATAGGGGCCAGTCGTCTTGTATTCTGTGCTGATTCCCAACGTGCGTGTGGTTAAGTTGGCATTGGGGAAATATATTCATGTATCCACAGTATATATCACTACGTTCCTGAATTGATAATATGGAAGATGGAAGAATGTGAAGAGAGACAGCCGTGAAAAAGAATCCCCAGTGAACTCGATAATGCACGAGATGATTAGCAGACATAAGAACAAGTAATAAGACTATGTAACACAACAAGCAAAAATCAAGTGAACTATTCCAGTTAACCCACAAGTTTATATACTAGTATTTAGACTAGCATGTTGGCATTCCTCTCTGTAACGAAAATTAAAAAAAAAACTATTTATCTAGTTATTTTCATAATAATGTCACGATATACTTTTTTGATTTAAATTATACATTTCACTTCAAATTTCATTATTCATTTCAGAACAAAGTCGGCTCACCAACCTTTCTCAATACTATAAAACAGGTTTTACTATGAATTAATACTTTACATCATTGACCATGGCATTAGTTAAAATTTAATTCTCGAAAAGTAGTCTAATCTATTTTATATGTGTATTGACGACTGTATGAAGTTCTATCATTATTTATTAATTAATCCTTTTTATTTTTGGCTAAAAACATTTTAGAATTTAAAAAAATATCAGCACCACAAATAAAAAAATTGACAGAAAAAAATTATTTCCCGATATTTATAATCATTGAATTTTCTTTTGTTCACGTCTTGTTCTGAGTAAACCTTGAATTAAAGTGTACTGTCAATCTGTCAAGTTTACTAGAATGGATAATGAATCACCGGTTATTTTATTGCGCATGTTAAACCACAATTAATTCGTGTATTTTTTTCTCTTATTTTGGTTCTTTTAGTTTCATTCATTAGTTTAAATATCGGATGCGATTTTTTATATTTTTTGCAACTTTGTTGTTTTAATTTTTGATCTTTAAGTCTATTCTCGGAGTTGTACACATTATTTAAATTAAGACATTTATTCGTTTCTTTTACGCTTGATCAACTTCTATGTCCTTCGTTTTTCTCACATCAACATTGAATCAGAATATTTTTAACCCATTTTTATTCAAAGAAAAACGTTAGATGTCTTGTATGTTAAATACATTGGCCAGTATCAAAATTTGTAATAGTTTTCGTTTGTCTTTGTTTTCTTTTGGGGGCGGTTTAATACATTTTTCCTGTCTCCTAATGACTAAGTTTTAGACAATTCTCATATATAAATGTATTTTGCATATATTCTAATATTTTAGACAAGTGTCCTACCCTTACGTTCCGGCTTTATCGGTTCTTACAATATATATGATATACATGTGTTTATTCATTTCATTATGCAATAGGTATTTACTTCCAATCTCTTCACACATGCATGCAATGAAAATAGGGCTTAGAATGTGTCGACTGTATGTTACGTTGTAATACTCACGGTACTAAAACGATACATGCACCGTAGTCCTTTTTTCTTTCTTGGTACTAAAACTCCGATAAAAAATCATAACCCGAGAAACATGTCGTCACAACTCCCAGCCTTTATTAACGTGCTCGTCTAGTGGCTTCTACCAGGGAGGAGGGGAGGCAGAGAGAACGAGAGAGAGAGAACACTACTAAATTCCTGGGCTCTAATCAGGTTTGTGCCCCACGACGGACGCCGGCAAAAAAGAGAACGAACCCTTTCTTACTTCCCCCACGTCACCACGTGACTTCCGGTCAACACCCGACTTCCGGTCAACACCCGACTTCCGCTTGCCCCTCAATTCTTCGTTCGGGGTCACGCTACGGTCAAAACCATCGCTCTCCTCTTTTGGGTCATCACTATTTTTTAAGCCTTTGTTATTTATTCCTCCTCCTTCCATTAGCAGTTCTAGCTCACACAAGTCATCCTGCTACAATTCCTCCCTTACCATCATTCTAAAATTTTTACCCGTAAAAATTTTCAAAAGTATCTCTTTTTTTTTCAAGAATATGCGTAATTATTCATTAGATTTTTTTTTCCTTCTATCCGATATAGACCTTCCTCTCTCCGATAGAGCCACACGAGCATTCAATTTTACAATAATACAAAAAAAAACACATACATATATAAAGTAAAAAGAACATTTACAAAATCATTAATGCAGGTGATATTCTCCTCTTTGTTCCACAATTGTGCTCTGACCTTACCTACTTATTTGTTCATTTTTTCTTTTTCTTTTTTTTTTTTTTTTTTTTGGAAATACTCTCTCCAATTTGAATTAAAAAAAAAATTACTCATTTATTTTTCATTCTTATCAATTGCAGACCTATACTGATTTATAGCTTTTTTTTCAAGCAACGGCGTTATCGTCGCCTTCTTCAGCTGGTCAATAATTCTTTTCTCTATTATTCCTTCTCTTTTTGTATCTATTCATTTTAATCCTTTTCAGTTTTTCATTTATTTATCTTTTCTTTTTCCGTCATTATTCCATCTCATATTCCGTGTGATCCATATTTTCATTTACTCATTTTTTTTTTTTAATCCTTTTTTTTTAATTTTTTTTTTTTTGATCTATCTCTAATTTATTTCCGAGCGCCAAAAACTAGGTTTTTTGGGAAGGTATTTGCTGTGTAAATAAACATTTGAACCAAAGGCCTTTAAAGCTATCTTCATAGTCGCTGTCTGGTGGGGTATCATGTTTCCTTGTGGGCAGTACTGGTTGACCCCGGGTGAGCTCGCTGCTACTACCATAATCATTTGTACTCCCAGCGTTTTTAATGCTTTCTTCCATTGCAACTCTAAGCATAGCTATTTTCCTTTCCATTAGGGGAACATATTCTTTTATTTCTTCGTAGTTACTATCTGACGGAGTGGTATTTACTTTAGCCCTTACTGTTTTAGGGGAATCTTTTGTGATGCTATTCACTGTTGGAGTTATTTTGTGGTTTTCCATTTTAGCCATTTCTCCAAAATTATTTTTATTATTACCAACGTCCACCTGTCTGTTAAGTTTCTCTTTCTTTTTCTTTTTTCTATTGGGACACAGTTTTTCATTGTTCCTATCACCTTCACCCGTGTGATTCGTACCCTCTGTATCCAAATCACTATGTGAAGTATTAATATCCTTATCGGAGTTTTCTCTCTTAATAGCTGTATATTTATCCTTATTTTCTGAGATATGTTCCGAGGACGTAGAATGGACTTGTGTGCCCTGCTTAGTTTTGCCATTCATATTAGACAAAGCGTGGTGCTGATTTTTGAGGGCTATCCCATGCTTGTCTCTGTTTTTAATTTGTTCGGATGTGCTTTTAGGGGTAGGTGCCATCCACTTTTTATTAATTTTTACGGGACAATTTCTAATGAGGTGATACTTGCTATTACACCCCCAACAACGTCTAGTCTGGTCTCTATTACCTATCTGAGGATGCACATTGCAATTCCTCACTGTAGGTACGTTTCTACTCTGCTTGTTAAATTTTTTTCTATTGTTACTCATTCTTAATCTATCATCTAAAAGAGTTCTTTGATAGGCCCTATCCAACCCCTTTTCAACGCTTTTTAAGGCACTCGTTACAGAATTTAATGCATCAACCAAGCCTGCGGTGAGATTCTGCAAGAACTCTTTAATGGTCTGAGACTCCATTTCGCATAAACAATTTCAGTCACCAGATAATAAAAAAACTTACACTAATACGAATGATATTAATAACCAGTGAAGAGAAAAAAAAATACACAACTGTAGAACAAGAGAAAAAAAATTATCACCTACCTTTTCGTCACTTCTACGTATATTTTTCCTTTTTTTAAAAAAAAGTTCTTTTTTTTCTTTTGTAATGTTCATTAATTCCGTCTTTTCTTCTTTTTTTTTTTTTTTTTAATTCACACGTGGACGTATATTTTTTTTTTCTCCACGTGGGTTTCTCCTCCTTCTTTTATAAGTCTTTTTCTTCTTCTTTAAATCTTTTTGTTTTTCACACGTGGCTCCTTTTTTTTTTAATTCTTTTTGTTTTCTTCACACGTGTGTCCGTTTTTTTTTTTAAGTTCTCAATTGTCTGTTGACTCGTTGTTGTCGTTCATCTCCTTTAATAAGATTTTAAAAGGTTGCTCCCTTTTCTTTTTTCAAGGTGGGTCTTTTTCTTTGTTTTTCTTTTTTTTTAAGCCCTTTTTTCTCCTCAAATGCTCGATGTTGTTGTTTTTTCTTTCTTTTTTCTTTTACTTCTCCTGTTTTTTTTTTATTTTCTTTCTCTCTCGTTTCTCAACAGGTCACTCCCCTTTTTTTTTTTCGTCACACGTGGGTCCTTTTTTTGTTTGTTTGACTCGCTCTTTCTTTCGTTTACGTTAGTTTCTTTTACAATTACGGCCGATGTCTTTTCTTTTTTCGTATCCCCTCGTTGCGTCGTGGTAAATTGGTTCCTTATGAGTCCGTGTTTGAACTTCGAGGTCAACGGGCACCAAAACGATATATGTTAAGTTGTAATACTCACGGTACTAAAACGATACATGCACCGTAGTCCTTTTTTCTTTCTTGGTACTAAAACTCCGATAAAAAATCATAACCCGAGAAACATGTCGTCACAACTCCCAGCCTTTATTAACGTGCTCGTCTAGTGGCTTCTACCAGGGAGGAGGGGAGGCAGAGAGAACGAGAGAGAGAGAGCACTACTAAATTCCTGGGCTCTAATCAGGTCTGTGCCCCACGACGGACGCCGGCAAAAAAAGAGAACGAACCCTTTCTTACTTCCCCCACGTCACCACGTGACTTCCAGTCAACACCCGACTTCCGGTCAACACCCGACTTCCGCTTGCCACTCAATTCTTCGTTCGGGGTCACGCTACGGTCAAAACCATCGCTCTCCTCTTTTGGGTCATCACTATTTTTTAAGCCTTTGTTATTTATTCCTCCTCCTTCCATTAGCAGTTTTAGCTCACACAAGTCATCCTGCAACATGTAGCCCATACACTGGGCTTAGGTAATATTTATTGTCTGTCTTTCATGACCCATACATAATATCCTCCGGGTCAGAGTGAATATGAGATTAATGGTAATTAAATAGTGATCCACATTCTCTATATCCTTAGAACTGGAACCTCACAATCGGATGCAATTTTGTGTCATACCCAAGACACCTCTTTTTGGATGCTTTAGCTAAGCCCAGTGTATGGGCTACATGTTGCAGGATGTTGTGTAGGCTGGCGTACCTAGCGTAGATACTTTAAAAAGTATATTGTTACAAAACAATCGAGATATTATTTTTACTTCAAATAAGGTCTACAGTTTATTTTACATTCTGTCGGTGGGGTATACAATACACAGACAGTATTCTCTACGGAATGGATAATACCCCTACAAAAATATTTGTCATGGGCATGACTCTATGTTCTAAAGATATGTGGAGTGTGGAGTAGCCTTCATTGTAATTACTCTGTTGTATACTGGATCATACAGTATTCAGCATACTAGTATATTCAAACTAAACGTGCGACAGATATATAGTACCTAGCAACAGAGTGCTATAACCTCGAGGTAGACGGTTCACGTAATTACCTAGATGCTCTCAGACAGCCATGTATAAGTAGTCCTGGACCAGCGCATTTACTCTCTACGCTAGGTACGCCAGCCTACACAACAACACCCCCTTGACTTTTATTTCCTACTGGAAGTATATTCTTTTCTTTTGAGGTTAACGTCCAAACGTTTCTTTTTCACCGAACGCCTTTCTTAAATAGTAACGCTTTGTGGGGTTGGCACTTCAAATACATCATGTCTGGGTCAAGTAGATATGCTTAAAATTAATTCGTTTTATAGAGGACAGTGTGCCAAAAAGAAACCACTAAAGAAACAAACAAATGGAGATATGAACGTACATGAAAACAACCCAGATTGTTGATGTGACATTAAAATCAATCAGCCAGTATATCAATCAATCAATTAATCAAATGCCGTTTATTGTGTGAAGTCTTCAATATTTTTCTAAACAAAAATATTCCTCCAGATAAAGTAATGTTTATAACAGGTTAATAGATTCAACACAGTATGGTGGACCCTTGTAATGTGTGGAGGTATAGAAAAGAAACCATAGAATAACATTTTCTAAAAAAATACAATGAGAAAAATAGAAACAAAAATGTACATTCACATTTTACCGATCATGCAAGTGATGTCGGTCACCTGACCACCGGTTTTCAAATTTCCAATCAAAAGCCATGCTCTTCCTTTGTTTACGTTTTTATATTTTGTGTTTTTTTCTTTTGTTTTTGCCAGCAGTCTCGTTTGAGGGAGGACAATTTACTCTGTGGTTCCCCGAACATGATGATATCAAAGTATCACACAAGCAACGCATTTCAGTGATTCGTTGTTATGGCCAGTCGCTTGTATAGTATCTTGCATAACCCTTCACAAAAACTAACTAAACAGTAAAAAAATACGATGACATTTTTCGATGGAATATTAAACAAAACCGGCAAGAGAAAGGAAATGACACGTTAGCTTCTTTATTTTGAGAAGTGTCTTGAAATCACTTGAAACACACACAAGCAACACATATACCAAGACCCATCGTGGTGTGATAGTTAGCAAGCTAGTTCCACCGATCCATTACTATTAAATAGTGATTTCATTCCTCACTGGATGCTAAGTAATTGCGACATTGTGTCACATCCTACCCGTAGCGAATGTGTTGGCTAAATAACTACACAAACTAAAGGTGTCTCATTGTGACTCAATGATTGGCAAGCTAGTCACACAGATCCATTACAACTGAATAGCAAGTTTGATTCTCGCTAGATTCCTCATACTTGTGACCTTGTGTCGCATCATGTCCGGGTCGAACGGGTTGGGCAAATACGTACATAACCAAATCCATAGCATGTTTCTTAGTTGTTTCCATTAAAAACAAATAAGATCCCAACATCTTCTCTTGAATATATTCAAACGTACAGAGATGTAAACTACTCTTATCAATGATTGGCTGTAGAATTGGCCATTCAGATATAAGAGTTCGAGGATCGCGTTGACGTATTATAAGTTTTTTTTGTTGTTGACGTTGCACAAGGGTGGCGTGTTGGAGTTTGATCGTCTCCAACGGGGTCTGGCTGGCTGAGGGGGGTATTATGTTGGAAGACCCGAAACCCCCCTATGAAGCCGGCCAATAACATAACTGACGACGCCACCCTGTGCTAAGTCTACCGTATTTCAAACATATACATGCACAGAAACCTAAACTTAATGATGCGAAATAATGCATTCATTCAGACGCCAAAACATGTACTAATAATGGGTCGATATTGAATCCGAGGCCGGATGATCTATCGAATGAGCAAAATCCACGCAGTTATATATATATATATATATATATATATATATATATATTACGTTTCGATCAGAGATGAGAATTCAGTTGAGGTTCAGAAGCCTATTTGACCAGACGTGTTTTTCTATCTCTGCTGCCTCCCATAAACGTGTGGGCTAAGGACGTATCTGGCATTCGGAACAATAAATAAAACGTATCACAAGAAAATGTATTCGTGTTATTCCTGAAAAGTAACAGAGCATGATGGAATTCCCTAGCCAACGGAAAAACGATACTACCCGATTCGAGTAAGAAAAACAACATCGCGATACAACAAAGAATAACTATTTAGTCATAACCCCAATAGGCGAGTGTAGTCTGATTAATGAAGCAAATCTTAACAACACTTTAATCATTTTTAACTAAAACTCATTTTCTAACTTAGTGTATTTTCTGCTTTGTTAAGTTCACTCTTATCCGTCTTTCACTAATTGCATTTACTATTAAATACAGAATCATTGTTTTTCTTTAAACTCTGTCTTTTAATACAAAACCAGTCCATTTTTATTCTGCATTTGTATTCTGCCGTTTTGTGGTGTCTTCTCATATATCATCGTTCAATTTTCCCTATACTGATTTTTTTTTCTTGGCATTTAGTTTGTATCATTTATCTTTCCATAGAATAAGATATTATATTTGTCATTTTTTTCTGGAATACTGAATATCTGCATGATTTGTTTCAGAAATTATTTTTTTATTGCATCAAGATTTTCTGCATATCAAGTAATTTCACGTATTGGAGTGTATTCGGCGGAGAATACGTACGGAGCCTCATGAGAAATTTTCATTTTGTTTGATTGTGTTTGGTACATTGTGGCGAATAGGATTGTAATAGATGCTATTGTGGTTTATCACAAGGATTTTGCCACAGAGAATAGGGCTTTATGTTGAAGCTCTTGACATGTTTACGGTTTTTATGGTAATGTAACAGGCTACATATGGATTCTTTCATATATCATTTCTTCTCTGAATTTATTTTTGATGATAATTGTTGAATTCTCTTTTACTGGCGTTTCGAAATATAATCTGCCTGTTACGTTCGTTTTCATCTGAGCTCAATTTACAGATAAAACAAGAAAAATTAACTCCTACATAATTCTAGGGCAAAATGGTCAGATATGTTTTCATTACTTTCTCTTCCCAAATGATGCGAGCTATGACAGTAGTTTAAAATGATATTTTAAGTAAAGAAATATGTTTCATTACTAGGGTTGCGTTAAATTACCCTTTGAAGTTATTATTTTAGGAGGGTGATTTTTTTTAACCATTAGCAAAAATGAATGATAATTTACAATCTAGTTCATAGCCAACTTTTGAAGTGAACTTTCTTTTGATCATCGTTGGTTTAAAAGACATTTATTAAATTATTTTGTAGACTTAAATATAGCCGAAAATTAAGTGGGCAGTAAAAACAACTCAAAGGTAGAAATATTCAGGAATTAAAGTTTAATAAAAAGTTATATGTATAAGACATTTTTTGTTGGATAAGAGAGAAAGAAACCAGGACAGCCAAATAACTTTTGGAATATCATACATTAGTCAAAAGACAAATGAATTCGGCTAGCAAAAATTAAAGTTTGCTCTTTCGAGAGAATAATAATTCAAGTTCATTTAGGCAATCTCTCTCTTTCTCTCTTTCTCCATCCCTCCCTCTCTCTCTCTCTCTCTCTCTCTCTCTCTCTCTCTCACTCTCTCACTCACCCCGTCTCTCCCTCTCTCTTTCTCTCTCACACACTCTCTCTCTCTTTCTCTCACCCCCTCTCTGTCTGTCAGTCTCTCTCTTCCGAAAATGCACACAAAATGAAAATAACAGTAACGTGAAATTTCCGGCGTTTATGTTAGCTAAATAAATGAATGAATCTCTGTTATTAGAAATAAGCCTGTTTACTTTTCAGAAAAAGAAACTCAAAGGATAAGTTCAAGCCGAGCTTTGCAAACCCTGAGCATCCATTCCCGAAACAACCCCTTGACATAGCAATCCGAAACTGACAACGCAATGAACGCTTCTCTGAGGATAAGTCACACGGCCATTAATACCCCCCAAATTACCGAAAAAGAAGAATCACGGAGCCTACGTATATTTAATGGCTTGTCCGCGACGAAGGTGACTACAGTACAAATGTATGTTAGTACTGTGACTATACTACAAGAACTATATACATAAATATATTTTAGAGTTTATTATTCACAAAATATCACGTCTGCTTTTTTGAACGTAGAAGTCAACACGGCGTGGGAGCCAAGAGCGGCCATTGAAGAAGAAAGTAATAGAAGAGAAGTGCGACGAAGGAAAGGAAATGGAAGAGAACCACAAAATATCAGGTTCAATACCGGCCAGAAAAGACAGCAAATAGCTTTCTAACATCTATGTCAATTTGGTGTCGTATGAACAAGTGATATCGGTATGGAATAATTGAGCGAAAACTCGTTTACTTGACCGGGGGACAATAAAGAAACAAATTATACGAACAAAGGAAAAATAAAAATCATTTGTAAGGAAGAAAAGACAGAATACATATATACACGATAGAAAGAAAAGGGAAATAGGGAAATAATAGAATCGCCGAAGAAGAAAAAGAAGAAATGAAAATATAAGTTGATGTTACATACAACATGCGTAAGCATTTGGGAATAAGAGAATATGTATTAAAAGAAATAAAAAGACAATGTGAAAAAAAAAAAGATAGGAAAAACAAATATAGTCAGAAAGGAAAGTGGACAGAGAAAAGAAAAACTGTAACATGTAAGAGAAATAAACACTAAAAATAATATTCTTTTAGGATAGCTTTAAAAATTCGGCTACTCTTCAAAGGAAGAATTTATTTTTTTTACACAAGTTCTTTTGCTTGATTATAAATCTTTATTAATTGTAATGTGGCTCATTTGTTTTAAGTTGTAAAAGATACTGCGAAATTGTGTTGTTTCTTTTTAAATTGCATTTAATTTTCTTTTGTCAGAAGCCATTTTGGATATTATTCTTTTCTTTGAAAAAAAGAAGCCGCCAAGTGCGAAAAAAGTTACTTCATGTGCCATATTGCAATTCTTTTTTTTTTCAGTTTAGGTTTGAACCCGACTGTGAAATATTTTATTAGTTTTTGTTGTTGAAATATCGCTCAAATATTGTGCAGTTTATGGTCTTGTTTTTTGTGTTTTTTGTTTTGTTTTGTTTGGGTTTTTTTTCAAAATTTTACTTCCGTATTAGATTTGCTAGTGGTAGTGGAATTAAGAAATATATATTTGATTGTTTAAAAATGTTTAAATTTTCCCGACAGACTCCCAGTTCGATACAAAGAGCTTTTGGTCGATGCGTTTGGAAAGATTTACGAATTTTATTTAGATAATTGATGCCGACTATTAACGAAACGGAACGTGATATTAGGAGAAATTGAACAAGTGCACATAGAGAGATTTCCACCATTTCGAGAAAAATAATTATATAGGAATCGTTTTAAGGAAGATTTTCAGAAGGCATTCGAGTGTGTTCTAGGTGTTTGACGTCCTGAAAAACGAGATATGATGAATTTTGCATGGAAAAATGCAATGGAGACACAGAAATAGGTCTATTGAAGTATGTAAATATTAGTCTGGTAGGGGAGGTACAACATATGTTTTTTTATTTATTGTGTATGTTCCCAGAACATGGAAAATTAAGACATTCATCATACAGAAAGTGAACTAAGTGTATGCCTGACAGTTAATAAAGAGGTCATGAATATCGCACATATTGATAAGTATGCTATATCTTATGTTAGACGCGAGTTGTTTGGTAATTAGCTTGATGGAAAATTGATATTCGTTCGTGTTTGGATGTGGTAACTGTGAATTAAATCCGACGTCAATGGGTGGAATTTAAGTTTGATCAGACGCAAAACGTTTTTAATAACATTTTTAAGTGATCTGTGAATAATATATCGTTTCGTGTCGTGGTGTACGATGTAAACAAGTCATATTATAGGCAACAGCTCAAATTTTCTTAAAATTGATAAAAAGCAAGTGTAGTAAATATGGAGTACAGTCCTTATATCAATTAGAGAACAGTTTCAGTGTTGTGTGATTTTTTTTGTTGAAATATGGTTTGCAATTACATTTGATTATTTTTTAATATATGAATGATGTATTGTGTTTGGGCCAGCGAATCTATTTTGGAGATATTTATGTACACAGTTTTTTGTTGGGACGTTGCTATTCTGTTTTATTTTTTTAATTAGAAGGGAGATCACGTTGGTGTGTGAGCAGAATTTTGGATCAAAAGGTAATGTTCCCATTATGTTTTTATTATCAAGTGAGGATACGGCTGGCTCTTTGGTGTTATGATGTAAAAAATATGTATTGTGTTGAATGTATGCATGTCTCGGTTGGCCGATGTGATAAGTAGCATGAATGGGAAACATCCATGTAATAATAAATATAATTAAGTATCGGAATTTAAGGAAAAATGTATATAAAGATAAATCTATAAGATATGAATCCAAACATTATTCAGGTTCGAATATCAAATGTGGAATAAGCTGTATCTCTATTTAAAAAGTAGCATAGAATTTGAAAAGTGAAATAGAGACTCGGAGACATTAGGTTAAATGTGTTTCATTGACAAACATTGAAATCTCAGTTTTCATAGCTTGGCTGGGATTGGATGGATTCAGTCATAGGATAAGAAGACAATAGAACATTTTAGAAAAGACTGAATGGTAATATTTTGGCCCCAATATTTTAAGGTATACATTTGGTACCGGGATTTTTAGGAAGACATATGTGGTTCATTCATTTTACCTTAAGGTTGCCACCTCTCCAAAGTCAATCGGTTTATATTTAAATGAAGATATATCTTATCTAACAGAATAAAAAGAGCGTGCCAACGAATATGTTTTTGGGTTGTTGTTGTTTTTTATATTCTCGACAGAAGATAGACTCGACCAAGAAAAAAAGAAGACAACAGTAATTCGTTACATATTTTGTTTTATTTATTTATTTATTTATTTAAATTGATTTTTTTCAAACTCGACATTAATTTATAGTAAATATTTAGCTAACATGTGTTGGAGACTTAGCAGTATTTTTGTTTGTCTCTTTTTTTTTCTAGGATCTGGTCCATTCCTGTAAATTCACAATATAGAAAGATTCACTGAACACACTAATCTTTTAGGCTAAAAACTTTGATATATGAGAAGGCTCGAATAAAATAATCAACCATAGATTTACCTTATGAAATAGAAACTGGCGTTTTACCATTTCCTAGTAAAGTAACTAATTAGAACTAACGATATATTTGAATTAAACTAATATCGATAATAAATCAACCGAAATGATCACACACACACACACACACACACACACACACACACACACACATATATATATATATATATATATATATATATATATATATATTAGTAAATGGATAACTTGATATATAGAGATATATTTCAGAATTTCTCTGACATATCAGTCTGGCCTTTACGAATTCTGAGACCTTATACGTGGTCTCACTGATATGATCCTCCCATTTCATTGATTTTTTCTTTACTTTTTGAAATACTTCCCCCCGTTACCCTTTTCACGTTTCAGACTAACGAGGCAGAGAGGGGCCGAAATATACCTATATCTTCTCCAATATAGCATTTTTTTAAATGTATGTATATTTCTCCGTATATGTAAAAATAGACGCCAATCTTTATATGTACGTTTGAGTTATCAGTGTTGGTTGAATCCTATCAAGGAAGCACTTGATATCATCCCATATATATATATATATATATATATATATATATATATATATATATATATATATATATATATATATATATATATAGTTAAATAATGCAGCCATTTTTTGTCTGCAAGTTTTGTCCTTTGTTTTTTCGTATTGCCGAATTATTTTTGTAATATCTATCGAAAATTGGCTGATGTATTTGCCATATGTCATTGACCAAGTACTTTCTGCCCTATCGTCAGCCAATTTTCGCCAGATATTACAAAAATAATCCGGCAATACGAAAAAACAAAGGACAAAACTTGCAGACAAAAATGGCAGCATTATTTAACAATATATGCCTACAAGAAAAACTGCTGCCTAAACACAAACACACACACAGACACAGACACAGACACAGACACACACACACACACACACACACACACACACACACACACACACACACATATATATATATATATATATTAATGAGTTGTATTCTACAATCATCTTATGATAAATTATAAGGATTAGGGCGAGTGTGAACACTTCCAAACAATTATATATATATATATATATATATATATATATATATATAAAGCTTAATGCTAATGAGAAAATTTTGCAGAGAAAATGACCGACGCTGTTACAGCAGAGCAGAGATACAACCCAGATATATTAGATTATAGACAAAATAAATATGTTACTTTAATTTATCCGTGTTGTTTAAAATCATCAGAGATATGTGAGAAAAATAGCTAAACAATCGTGGAGTAAATTCTCGTGTTAAGATGGAAGAACAAGTGACACTCACAGCCTGGAGAAATTTTTTTATACAATATATATTTTCTACGACACGAACCATTAAAACACGTGCCCCAATTTTTTTTTATATTATATATATATATATATATATGTGTGTGTGTGTGTGTGTGTGTTGTGCGTGTGTGAGTGTGTCTGTCTGTCTGTCTGTCTGTCTGTGTCTGTGTGTGTCTGTGCCTGTGTGTGACTGTCTGTGTCTACGTGACTGTCTAAATAGAGGATAAATACAATAGAATTACTCAGAATTACTCAGAAAGGGAATTAATTAATGCGTTTGCACTTTTATATATATTCGCTTCTTTTATTTAACAATTAGGTTTCAGCATACCATAGATTTCGTTCTAGACCCCCACAATAAAATTACAATTGATTAACCACTGATCTCACTTTTTTCACTGATGATTGTGCACAACACAGGAAACTTGAAGTAACACACTTGTAGGGTTTAAAGCACTATCATGAAATTATATTTAAATCTTTATGTTGAATAGTTTTCTGTGTAACACAAATATAAAGCATTAATCGTATTTAATTTTTTGTACTATCTAAACACACCGTGGAAATTCCACAAATATTACAAATAATAACAATCGTGATACTAGCAACGCAGATGTTGAAACATGTAGAATTAGTCATGACTCCGGAAATATCAACACCCCTTGCGTGAAATAGTGTTAACAGGTAGTGTAACAACTGAGCGTGAAATGGGGAACCAAGCGTTGAATAATTGCATTCGCGGGAAGAGTCGAAAGAAAGTGAATGTAATAGAATTACAATAGTTTAAAGAAGACAATGCTAAACCCTATAAAAAATGAACTTGTATAAAGAATATTCAATACAGTTGCCAACCGGACATTAACAAGTAGCGTGCATAGGAATTTTAACTCTGCAAAGAAAGAAATACGCCCATGTGAATTTTTAACGAGTTTAAAATTCGTTATAACTAATTTTTGTGTAGCGTTATATTTGTTTTCAGAACTTTCAACTACATATAATAATTAGATAATATGCCTAGAATGGTAGTAATTGTAGCCTTCAAGTTAGGTATACTTGGTGTCAAATGTCTATATACATCTCATCCCAGCTTTAAGTAACTATTCTTAATAAAAATAATTTAGACTCAGTTATACGGTATCAATACTATTAATTTTCAAACTGGTCTCTTTGATGCATAGATGGAAGATTAATAGGTGTTATCAACCTTGTACAGTGTAGACTGGGGAATAATGACAATTAAAGAGCACTTAACACTCCTCAGATCTACAGAAATGGAGCATCACCATTAGACATGTTTAGGGACATACAAAGATCAAGAAGTGTATTATCAAACATCTATGTTCAGATATTTTAGTACAGAACGCTGGTGTCTATAAAAAACAACAACTTTTTATCGCCACTATAATGGTTTTAAATTCAAACCACGTATTCCTTTACAGATATTGTAACACTTGATCTTTGGTTGATGCTTGGGGATTATTATATATCGTCTTACACAGAAGCTCTCTCCTTAAAGCCGATTATATTATTGCCATGATTATTTAATCATGGGCATTGCTAAAAGTTGTCCACTACGAGAAATCATATATAATCAAGTACCTTGTGGTTTATCTGCTTCAGCTTAAATATCAGCGTGTATGTGTAGTTCACGTGATATTGTTGAAACTTATTTAATTAATAATTCATGTCTCGTAGCAATTACAATGATATCGATATCAATCCCAGATTCATTATTCAATGTATTTAGTTTGCTTTATAACATTAACTTTTACACTGATATCTGGTTATTTTGAAGTTCATGTTCATTTTTTTCTCTTTGATATTAGTTGTTGTTATTTTTTAAGTGCATTTCATTAAAAGTTTTGAATTGAGAAATATCACTTAGAATATTCAAAGCTTTCGTTAAGTCGCATTGCATATTGAAATCAACCATCATGTTTCTTTTTTTAATTCTTCAATGTTAATGGCGTCTATTTAGAATTAATCAGAATATCATGTTTACAGATATAATTACTGATAATAGGAGAACCAATAATTAGAAAAATTAATACATCAGAAATTTTCAATTACATTTTTTAGGAAATTCTGTTTTTGATAAGATTGCATGAATTTTGATGTGAAATACTACTAGCATAAACGACATTCAGTTATAAATATTAGGAAAAAGATCTGCCTATTAACATTATTTGAGAGCGTCTTGTCTTTTATAAAATGTGGTCTTTCTTGTATGCAGAGTTTGAATAACACTGATTATGCTACTGTTTAAACTTATTTTATATTAGCTTCTTCTAAACTGTTTGAAACGGATGTATAAAATCTGAACACTGATAACCATTCTCTTTCTGGTCCCCCCTAAAGTCGTCGAGACTTACAATAGGCTGACGGGAACCTTGTAGCATGGTAAGACATATCTATCTTGAAAAAGGCTGAGTCTTAGATAAACTGAAGCTGATTGTGAGGCTGAGGTTCTAGCGAATGTGGCGAAACTGCTTCCATGAGATTACCTTCAGATCCACTGTGATCCTGAGTTATATTACCTTTTACGATCCGATCCATGATTCAAAAATATATTTCTGAAAATTAGTATTAGATAGGAGTATTTGATCTGATATTACTGTATGCAAGCAAATGACTATTATTAAAGAGAAATACTTACTGAAAACCTTATAACAGCGTATGAATTAGCATCAGATATGAACACATAAAACCATACACTTATATTTAGATGATTTGAATTAGATGGTAATGCCTGATACCATAAACTGTACGCAAAAAACTAATGTAAAAACTACAAACAAAATGTGAAAATAAATGTGCAATAAACGTGATTCCTTGAAATATTGGCATAGGATGACCCTAAATGAGTTAGCATGCAGTTAATCTCTATCAATCAATCACTCACTGAATAAATCAATGAATATTCACTGTTTGAAAACCTTCGAAAAATGCAGAGCGATTGCCTAAACGTTATATAAAATGCAAAATACAATATTCCAAATTAAACTGTTTGATTAATTCACTTGCACGTTTGAACGCTAAGTTTACTATCATAGTTCCCATTCATTTAAGTTACTCAGAGGGCATATGAATAAATATAGTTTCTTACATTGAAAATAACAGTTGTAAATTAAAAGCTTATTTTCAAAGTATTAACATTGTGATGTGTATGGGTTGGAAACTGATTACAAATAATTAAGGGCGCCCCGGTAGTTCCATACGATATTGATATATTTCATTGGTATACTTTCATTGTTTGAAGATCCTGGATGATTAAGTCTTATATAATCTATTAGTGGTAAATTCAGAGTTAATGTCTATGAACCAAAAGTTTCACTTATGTGAGATCAACACACTGACTAAAATATTTATCTGAAACTTTGAAATAATATTCTTTAATAACCAATTGGAAAGAGTACCGTTGTTTATATTCTAACAGGTGAGAAAAGTCAGATAACTATTTGGATTTTAGTATTTCCTGATATTATTTATTTTTCAATAGATATATAACCTACGTATGATATTAACACTGATACATATATCTTTAATTAAATAGTTTTGCTATTGTTCCCGACTGATAGGTCCACTAACTTTCTTGACATTGTGAGATAATGTATAATTTAACTGGTTCATAGAAATGATGGTGTGGAGTCTCTTTCCTTTGAGAAATTACAATGTGAATCGGACTTCCAACCCTTTTCCTCGAAGGGGTAACAGTTTACAACTGACACAATACTTTCAGTAATTCTAACTTTAATATAATTAAAATAAATAACTAATAATAGCATTTAATGTTTGTTTTAATCATACATTAATTCGAGACATTAATGCAATTACGTTGACAAATTCAAATAAAATAGATTGTAAACATACTAACAAGCTACTTTAAATTGTTGCAGGGCCGATATAGGATGCCGTCCCCGAGTAAGTTTTTGAAAAGGAGTAAATGAAGTGACGCCAATCGGACAAAGGAGGACAAAAACGATGTTTTAGGTTTAACAAGACGACAGGCTTTTATTCGCGTGAAAATGGGAGAACAAAACAGGATAATGGGTGGGGTTGTCAATGTCTTCCAGTAGATAGGTCGTCAGTATCGCAAGCCAGGATGGTGAAGCTGGTCGATATCCTGAGATGGATCTTCCGGAGGCTGGAAGCGGATGGACAAGGTCGATAGTGACGTCTCATTGGGATTGAAAGTCTCTGGGCTGGAATAAATTCGTAGTTTGTAAGAAAGGACTTTATACTGAAAAGGGCAAATGCTAAGTTTTTGTCATAACATCTGGAACTATAGTAAAAAGCAGGATCATAGTCGGCTGGAACATGGACTGCAGAAGCAAGATCGTCTGTGGTTCGTAAGCAGGATCATGAAACGCTGGGACATAGCAGAAGGCCGGATCGTGGTCAACAGAAGACTGGATCGTCGGCAGGTTGGGTCGTGGTTCTAGGTAGGCCGGATTGTCGTCAGTTGAAGACTTGATCGCTGGCAGATTGTATCGGGGTTGGTAGATAGACCGGATCGGCGTCAGTAGAAGACTGGATCAACGACAGGTTGGATCGTAGTTGGTAGAAAGGTCGTATCAGGGTCAGTAGAAGACTTAATCATCGGCAGGTTGGATCAGGATTGGTAGAAACGCCAGGTTGTTGTCATTAGAAAACTGGATCGACGGTAGGTTGTATCGTTGTCAACAGGAGTCTTGATCGAGTGTAGGATGGGTCGTGGTCAGCAGAAGATCGGATTGGCGGCAAGCTGTGACGTATACTTCACGCAACAGCACTTAGAAAAGATATGGATCCATATATACCCCCACAGATATTATTGAATAGTAGGACAGACTGTGTTATCTTAATAAGACAGCCAGTCTAAGAATAGGAAATTTAAACCAGTAGTACTTTACTTAGAAATTGACCTTGTATCGCATCCTGCGCGAGGCGGAGGGGTTGGGTAAATATATATCCTGAATTATATCTTAGAGTATGAAGTGTAAGAACATTTTAAAAAAAGACTAGAGCAAATGAAATTTAAAGGTATTTGCATAAAAGTACCCTAACCAGACTGTTATATTTGTGCGTAATACATATGTGGAAGAATGATATTTGGTTCAGTACATAGTTTCCTTCTACGCCATAAATGTGAGAACAATTCACGACGAAGAGAGATCATGAATATTTTGTTGCCTTAGAAAACTTAACAGAAAAGAATACAACATGACAGGAAATACAGGAAATACAGGAAATATCTTATTCATTCTTGTATGAGAAAAACTCCCTAATAGGAAAATAATCTTGTAGTAGAGAAAGTATTGAGTCCTTACTATGTAACTTCTAGAAGAGGAAAGTGTGGACTTATATGTTGCGAATGTTTCGTGTGCTATGCGACACGAAAATAGTAAGAGCCCACTGTCCCTAGAGAGGAGATGCAACTGTTGTGTTACCTCTATCAAAGCTGAAGTGAAAGTGGCTTTGATTTTGTCATTACCACTTTTACTATGTTACTCGCTAGTGACTACTAGAGGTAATTACTTCAAGTGAAGTAATCCTAACGCATCTTTGATAAGTCATTCGAGAAAACCTTCTGACATAAATGACTGTCCTCTAGCAAGTTTTGAAACCCGTGTGGGCCAAATTCAATATCAATGGTGTAGTAGACCAGTGTTTCTCAAGCATTGTTACATATGGATCCCTTTGATTCATATTTTACTCTTGTGGATCCCCGATAGTCATTAGATATTGAAATGCTTCTCTGGAACCAAGAAATGTCATATGGTTCGCGGGAGACCATAATACCCCCGGTGGAGAACCACTGTACTAGACTATCATGTTAACTTTTATAACCCACAGCGTTACCTTCTCATAATTGTACATAGGGTTTAGTTACGTAGAGACCAAAAGTTGTAAAATAGACGAGCAGACACTGGTGAAAAAAGCTTCTGTTTCGTATTATGCGTGTGGCAGTAGTTCATAAATTAATTACATCTGGATCAACATATATATTTGGTTAGATGCAGCTATGAATGGAGAAACATTACTAGATGTATAATAATATGGCTCTTGTGACAAAATATTGTTACATAGGAATTTTTAAAAAGAAAGAATTAAGACCTTCATCGAATTATTAATAGGATAGTAAAAAAAATCCTATGTAGTGATTATATATATATATATATATATATATATATATATATACTCACCGTACGAGCGGGGTGCGACACAAGATCAATTTCTTAAGCAGAGTTGAATAGGTTCGAATTCAGATTTGTCCTTCTAAACTAGTTATCTAGCCAAGGGTTCAAGTGCTCAATCTGCCCTACTGTTTACCCTAATTGGAGGTAGATAAATTGTATTCGTATCTTTACCAAGTGTATTAGCTCTATGAAAAATGCAAACGGCCTCGTCCAGCATTTGATCTTGGGTCGGCGAATCCATTTACTACCACTCTAACCATTATACTACGCGATTTTGAAGTTATTATATGTTGAGTACTCCCAAAATATGTAAATGGAGGCGCATGGTGTAATGGTAATTAACGTAGGAAATGGAGACAGCGAGACGAGTTCAAATCCTTGATGTGGCTGTTTGCATTTCACATAGTGCTTATACAATTTGGGACAGCTACGAATCCAGATATTCTCTCTCCAGCTATGGGTATATAGTATGGCATAGTGGGCTCTTTGACCCTGCTCTGGCAAGCGGTCTAGGAGAAAGACAAATCTGAATTCAAACCAAAACAGCTCTCTTTTCGTTATCAAAACTAATTTGAGAGCTCCCCCTTCCAAAAAAATGTTGAGTTGTTTTTCAAGGAATGAGTTTGTGTATTCAACGAATCGTAATGTTAAGTTCGGTGCATGGGAAAATGAACATATGCCTTCTTAATGTTTTCATAAAACTTATCTCTGTATTATATAAGCATAGATACACATAGAATATTTCCATACAGAGTATCCTTTTTAATTAGAGATATCAGAAGAGATAAAAAAAACGAGAATCAGCATCTTTGATAGAAAATATTAGATGCGAGAAAAGGTTTACAAAGATAAAGATGAGCCCTATCACACATACTCTCTCTCTCTCTCTCTCTCTCTCTCTCTCTCTCTCTCTCTCTCTCACTCACTCACACACACACACACATACTCTCTCCCTCTCTCTCTCTCTCACACACACACACGCACGCACACCCACATACACTAAATAGATGCTTCAAGTTGTAGATATGGTGTTAAAAGTTAATGATTAATTTGTATTCCTGGGTTTTCTAAATACAGACATTGCGGTGCCATTTCCGGCTTAATGAATTCAAGTTTGGAATATTGAAAGCAGACAGAGGCTTTGACCTTACGAAATGAAATTTCCACCACTTTTAAATTGCATTCCAGTTGTATAATAATTATTTGTTTTTATTTCTAAGATCTGTGGCATCGAAGATAACACAGTTTTAGAAACTGAAAATTATGTATGTTATTTAATAAAAAATGCAAAATGAAATAATAATAATAACAATAACAACAACAACAGCACCAATAATAATAATAATAATAATAATAATAATAATAATAATAATATAATAATAATAATAATAATAATAATTATTATTATTATTATTATTATTATTATTATTATTATTATTATTATTATTATTATAATGACAAGAAGGTAACAAGAAGTTTGTGGGCTGCAATGTGAAAATTAAAGAATCCCAAATGATAGACAAATACTTGTACCTTGTCAGAGAACTGAAAAAAACTGTAGAACGTCAGTGAAAAGATATCGTTGCAAGTGGAACGGTCCCTAAGGGTTTCGAAAAAAAAAAGAAATCGGTGGGAGAATAGGCAACATAAATGTTGAGATCAGCTAGAATACTTATAAGAGTCTTGGAGACTTGTTGTCATTCAGACGCCAGTGAAAGGCTATCAACGATAGTTCGTTTTAAAAACTCGCAATAATAATAATAATAATAATAATAATAATAGTAACGATTTCAATGACAATTATTGTAGGTTTCTACCCAACCCCTTCACTACGAATAGAGTGTGACACAAGGTGACATGTATGGGGCAACCAGCGAGGATCGGATTCATTATTCAGTAGTGATATATCTGCGAGAATATTTTGTTAGCCACTACATCACGATGGGACGCCCAACTAACAAATGATGTATGCACAGACATGAAATGGCCCTAAAAACCGAGAAAATATTCTAGGGCCTGGAGAACAAATCCATGCCAGAAGATCGAATTTATTTGTAATAAATAAAATAAGTAATATGTAATCTCTAGGAATTTTAAATTCCAGCAAATCACAAAATTTGAATAAAGGGAATTTTAAAAAATCGAGAAATACTTGGACCATGGCAGAGCTGAATAGATGATGCAGAATATAAAGGTTACAGTAATAACAATGATAGTTGGAGTACTCGGAGCATTCAAGTTGAAACTAGAAAAAAACATACAGCAAATAGAACCTCGAGGAAGAATTAAGACTATTCAAACAACATCATGGCTAAAATACTTAGAAGTATTCTGAAGATTCAGTCTTCAGTGGAAAACCACCAGTTTCAACCGGTGTTAAAAAGTATCAAAATTTAAATGCACATCAAGAGAAAAACTAAATAAATACAGATAACCTGGACAGACGGACGAAGCGTAAACCTGAAGAGAGAAACCGAATTTATATTAATAGCAGCACAAAATAATGTCACAATTAATAAGAATATAAAAATAAAAATTGATAATAAGCAGAAGAATGGCACGCGCATACTATGTGGTATAGAAATGAAACAAATAATTACATTAACGAATGCAGTACACTGGTACAAGAGCAAGCATGGCTGTATGGGATAGGTGATTCACTTTTACGGAGAGAGAAAAGTTTGACTATACTGAAAAAATCGTTTATGCACAAACAAGAATCTCTTGTGGAAAATGAGATATATTATACCATTTGCGACCTTGTATACATACGGATAACACAATGATGGCATGAAGACGAAACCTAATTTTAACTAACAGGATTTAAAAAATTAAAATGGTGGGATCTGTCGTTCGAGCAAGCTGCAGTGAAAATAGAAGGCGTAAAAATAGTCAAATACTTGGTCTTTGCCAATGAACTAAAACGGTTGTAGCACAGGAAGGTGACGCTGATACCAATCATAGATTGGTCCCTTGTAACTGACACTAAAACCCGGAAAAGAGATTGGGTTATCTGAAGATCAGAAGAAGAATCAACCCATCCAGATCACAGCATTGTTAAAACCAACTAGGCTACATATGTGTCCCAGAGATCTGAGGAGATTTTCAGTCACTCAAACTTCAGTGAGAAGTGACAAAAAAGGCTGGTGTACAAAAATCACAACAACAACAACAATCACAATAATAATAATAATAATAATAATAATAATAATAATAATAATAATAATAATAATAATAATCCTAGAGAATGAGACTCATGAGTGGGGAAGGTGATAATATCTGTAGTTATTGCCAAGGGGTTTAAAACAGTCTGGGGGTTTGGAAATCAGAATCAAGCATAGATATACTCCAAACAACAGCATTGTTAAGATCGACTAGAATACACAGAAGTGCCCTGGATACCTGTGAATACTTATTGTCTCTCAAACTCCAGCGAAATACTACCAGCTGAATCTGGCATCAAAACCTCGCAAGAAGTGAAATAATATAATAATAATAATAATAATAATAATAATAATAATAATAATAATCATTGTTTGGAAGTATTCACACTCGTCCTAATCCTTATAATTTATCATAAGATGTAACTATTACATTTCACTTGTAGAATACAACTCATTAATATATATATATATATATATATATATATATATATATATATATATATATTCTTTTTTATGATATTCGAATGATATATGGTTCTGTTATTTAAAGAATTTGAGAAAAGTTATTTGTTAGCAGACCTTCTATACTGCAAAATGTTGTTATTTCAGATACCTCTGACTAAAAAGCGCTGGGTAGCGTCGTCAGTTATGTTATCATCGGATTCATTGGGGAGGGGGGTTCGGGTCTTCTCACCAGTTAGACCCTATTAGAGATGATCAAACTCTAATGCGCTACCCGTGTATTGTTCAACGTTAACAGAAAAAAACTGGTTTTAAATGGAGTTTTGCCAACGCATAACTCGGCTTCTGAACATCTGATTGGTTAATTCAATCAGCGTTCAGAGTAGGTGTTAAAAAAAGTGTTCAGGCGACTCAGACTTTTTTAAAGAAATAATTCATTGCGATTGCATTGGCCTGCCATTAAGCAGACCATTTTTTTTACTAAAAGAAAATAACAAATACAATTAAGTTAGTTGAGGCAAACGGGGTACGATTTAATGGAGAAGAGAAAAATATTTAGAAGAAAAAACAAAACAAAAAAAAAAAAACAATGCACGAATGTGTAAGACAGAAAGGAATATGAGTAATAACTAACTTGATTTTAACTATTAAATTTTGCCTAACTAGAATGATACAAAAACAATATTTTTTATTTTATTTTATTTATTTATTTAGTTTTTGTTATGATGGTCGAAATTGATTACGGGATTCAAGTTTTGAAATTTACCAAAACCAATGCGGATGACTAATAGCATATACACTTGGGTACAACAGATTTTCTAAAGGAGAAAAACGTTTATATGTTTTAAGAAAAAAATTTCTAAAGAAGAAAAAGAAAATTAAAACTAATTCGAATGAAAATGAAGTGTAAGAAATTCGTTTGTCAAAACTAGTTTAACAATTCTGTAAAGTAAATAATTGTCTATTAGTTAAAATATTTCGTTGGTCGAAAGTGAATACTGAACTTATATGTCTTACGAAATGCAAAGGGCCTAACAGTATGTATCCATAGTTGAAGAATGATATGCTGATTAAAAAAAAAAGTTTAATTTAGGTTTTCTTGACTTGTTGGGATAAATTCCCTCTACAATCTGAAACATTCTTTTTCTGGAGTTTTCCCCTTCTTAAACACAAGTGACCGTGACTTTGATGAGTTGAGGCGCATTCTGGCCCACGTAATAAGATTTTTCAGACCTTTTAATACCCATCCCGCGCCGATAGTGGACGTGGTAGTTATCGTCATATCACCCACATATGCTCTTATCGGTGGTTTTGTCAGTCCTGGCCTGGTGACTGGACCCCTTGAATTCCAACTCTGCAGTTTTTGTTATTAGATTAATAGCTAATATAAATAAGGTAGCTGAGATACTGCAGCCTGTTATAATGCCCCAGTCTAAATTATGCCAAGATATATGTTGACTCTTTCTAGACCGTTCTTATTTTGAAGGTTTGATAGTAATCCAGAATTAATTTGGATATCTTGTTGGGGATATGGTACCGTTTGAGCGCTTCTGTCACTACGTTATGGGGAATGGATCCATAGGCATTTTTTTAGATTC
This sequence comes from Doryteuthis pealeii, assembly GCA_023376005.1. Taxonomy (NCBI): domain Eukaryota; kingdom Metazoa; phylum Mollusca; class Cephalopoda; order Myopsida; family Loliginidae; genus Doryteuthis; species Doryteuthis pealeii. Next base: position 72,792,653 of record CM042139.1, read on the forward strand.
AACCACAGTACTGCCAAATCACCCTTGTTCGAATTGGCTTCTATTAACAACTGCGATACGACTCCTGTGTACTCCATGCACCCTGGAATATCTGGTAGGCCACCTTTTTGTACCGATATATCTATATAGTTTGTTCTCCGTAAATATTCAATTAGTCTCCGGTTAAGAATGCTATAAAATATCTTCCCTTCGGTGTTCAATAAGGATATGCATTTGAATTGATTGATTGTTCTTGCTCCTTTCTCTTTTGGGATCCAAATTCCCTCAGAGTGTTTCTATTGCTGTACAATTTTACCTCTTCTCTAAATTATCTTTATTAACTTCCAAAGGGTGGAAAGGAGCCGAGGACAGCGTTTCTTAACATTATAGGGCACAACATTTGAACCAGGAGAAGAGGCAGACCTTGATTTTTTTATGACTGCCTTGATTTCTTCCCAGGGTTTGTTTAATTTGAAGCTCGTTGTTGGAGCCTCCGGTATTATTAATGTTGTATTTTCTGAGAGTTCTTGGCCTCTGTTCGGGTCGTTTAGGGTATCCTGGAAGAATTAGTCAATTTCTGGTGGGGTACTTTCCAAGCATCCGCATCGTTTCTCCCCTAATAACTTCTTTGTGAAACCATAGGTTTTTTTTAAATCGGACCGTTTCCTTGCCCTTTCTATCCTCCGTCGGCTGTGCCATTTTGCCCTCCTCAAGGATCTCATTTTAGTTCGAATAATATCCCTAAGTTCCCGTAGAGGTTCTTTTTCATCTGGTTTAACTCACCAAGACTAACTCCTGTGCGCTGCAAATCCGTTATTTTCACCTGCCATTTTGTTCTGGCCTGGAGGATCTTTAGTCCGCGTTCATTTTAACATATCTTCCCGCGTGAGCATGACAATCTCGATATGGTGTATTTAAAGCCGTATTCGTTTCCGTAATATCAATAATTTCGGGGATCTCATGCCCCCCTCCTCTCGGAATCCCCTTGGGGTTATGTAAATGTTGTGGTTTCTGTAACGATGAATTTTACATAACCCGGGTTGGTAGCCCAGACTTATGTGTTTTAATAATATTTACTTATAAAAGGACCTTCTTTATAATAGAATTAACTTGAACATATTACAAATTCATTGGTCTTATATTTCAGACATTCATACTGTGAATCATGAAAAGAAAAATTGTGTAAAAGATAAATAAACCAAATTGACATGGAGTTTTATTTTCCAATAAGAAGTTGACTCAATATTTGCATTACATTTATTAAATAAAAGGTGATTTTCATTTCCTCCTAACAAATCGTCATTTTCATATTGTTTCCTGTAATGTAATAAAATCACATCACTTCATAATTTGTATTCAGTGACATTTTTTCTCTAATTGACCGAATATAAACTTGCCGCCTGTACTCCTAGAAGTAATCTAAATGTTCAACCATTGCAATGGAAAAAAACGAGAGACATCTGCCACACAATTTTAAAGGTTATTGCATAGACACGTTAACTCCATATGATCTAAATGTATCAACAGTTTATTGATGAAATAACTCAAGATAAACTATTACAGGGTTCAGCGATTATTTTTAAATTTTGTAAACATTTAATCAATACCTCATAGAAAAAAAAGATAATTTTAGGTGTTCTACATCAAAATAAATCAAAATAAGAATGAGAACAATAATAACGTAAAATAAACATAACCTTATTGATGACTTTCAAGCCAAAATTGCTAAGATAAATTTGGTGGTTCACATATGGGTAGGAAGTTGTTTCACTTGACCCTTTTAAATGATGAATGCCTACTCTTATCATAAAGATCAATAACTACTTAACATAAAATTGGAGTTTTAATAATTATTTACATATATCATTTACTAGTATAATCTGTTTGTAATAGCTTATTTTCTAAATTCACAATCATATGGGTAAAGGGTTAAATAATTAGTATAAAAATTCAATATAAAAAGTCATGCTTTAAATCATCATCCATCCGTAAGTCCATCCATCTGTTATCATTGCTATGTTAGACCAGATTTCAAACACTTTCCTAGGTAGTCAGTCATCATTGAAAAAGTTTTAAACTATATTCTATCAAATTTATTTGATGCTTTAGTCTCTAAAATGGAATTAATTCTGATATTAATAATCCCTAAAGTTAACGACATGATTTGAAATTAAACAATCGACATTCAATGAGAACTGACTTCATTTTAAAAGCTCTAAGCTCAAATAGAATTTAGATTATACAACCAAAGTTATCATACATTTAGTTTATAAAACCCTGAAACCGAGTTAAAATGTGAAAAGAAAAATTAAATGCAACTATATTTTCAACGAAAAATACACTATGTACTTGCATGAAAACATACACAGATAAGCTTCCAGTTTATATGTGTATCTACCTTATAATTGCAAGATCTGCAATCATAAATAAGGACCTAAGATGATGGTTCAATTTTTCATTATATGAACATAGTAAATCCAGCCCCTATGCAAGAGAAAATTTCATCCGTTTCAACATTTATTAAATATACTAAAACGTTAAATGCCATCCTTAAGTCAATAAACTGAAGATAAGTTAGTTTTAAAAAACAGAAAAAAAAGATAACTAATACAAATAGCTGTGTTGGTATTCGATTTCATGTGTTTATATTTAAAATGTCACATTCTATGAGTTAATTTAATTGTATTTATTTTTTATGCATTTCTCACTCTCCAGTCATATGTACATGTAAACATTAGTCCTTATCTTGCCAGGTTGCCTGACGGGAGATAATTTATTATTTTCTAAATTTGTTTCATGAAGGATTAAATTAAAAAAAACATGAAATTCACTAATTGAGAATTAGATAAATGATTTGGAAATATAAAATTGTATCATTCAGGAAACTATATCCTTATGTAATTACGATATACTGATAGTACTGGGGTAATCGAATATCAGAATTATAAAATATCGAAGATGATAAATTTTTACACGAAATATACTACATTCAATATAACATGACGACACCTTATAGCTTGTATTGTTATTAAAAGTTGTACCTGGTTACTGTGTGTCCAAGGGTATCATGGAATTTTCCAAGACCTGCATATGTTGCTTCTACTTAAGGTGAGATACAAATTTTATGTATATAAATAATTGTCGGAGCTTACTACTACACCATCTATTTCCATTTGAAAAATCTCCAATTGAGGTCTCAAACAGTCGTTCCAGTCCGTGCACGGCATTGTATAAAAACATAATAAAATACAATGAAATAGATTGTGTACATTATTTTAAATGTTGATTTCTTTTATTAAGACTATTTTGCTTTGGAATAATACATTTGGAAACTTAAATGTTTTTTTTTTAGTGAACGGATTAATGTATGCATATTAGAAGCTCAAATTTTAGTTTTGAACTCAAAGCAAAAACTCAAAGTTGAGGGTCATCTTTTTAAGAATATATTAATTGTGAAGATAAATGTAAATTGGTTTTCTTTATAAGAAAATATCCATTCTTTTATTTGACGAGTGGAAACCTAAAAAGAAAAAAATGCATTTTTTATTTTCTCGACTTATAGAAATTCAATATCATGTAAAATTTAAAAGAAAATTCATCTTAGAGAATCAAAAGAATCGGAATTACTTGCTTGTAGATATTTTTAGTTATGTTATCAGATTTGTGGAGCGTCCTCAGAGAAAAGAAAAAAAATACAAAAACTTAATAACTGAAAAATAGAAAATATGGCGAATAATCTTGGCATTTTTTGTTTGTCCACACGAGAAGAAATGTTGTCTCAATCAATAGAAGGAATATGTAATGTGTATTTCGTTATACTCCAGGCACAGCTTTAAAGATAAGGAAAATGTATTTTCCAGAGAAAAAAGTACACACAGACACCAACACAGACACACAGACACAGACACACAAGCACACATATACACATATACACTCATATATATATATATATATATATATATATATATATATATATATATATATATATATATATATATATATATATATATATATATATATATATATATATATATATATATTATGTACATATTATGTAATATATTATATATTTTATATTATGTATAAATTATATTATATATATATATATATATATACATTATATATATATATTATATTATAGACATATAAATATATATACTTTATATATATTATAGACATATAAATATATATATGCATATGTTATATATTGTATTATATGCATTATATATATATTATATTTATATATCACGTTATATATATATATATATATATATATATATATATATTATGTACATATTATGTAATATATATTATATTTTATATTATGTATAAATTATATTATATATATATATATATATTATATACATTATATATATTATATATATTATAGACATATAAATATATGTATCTACTTTATATATATTATAGACATATAAATATATATATGCATATGTTATATATTGTATTATATGCATTATATATATATATATTATATATATTATATATATATATATATATATATATATATATATATACATATATATATATATATTCAATACATATAATATTATATATATTATATATATATATATATGGGGGGGGTAAAGAAAAGTAAAAATCGGTCATATTATCAGTTATAGATCTATTATTAATCGTACCTATATGTATACATATGATTTCACCAGTCCCCTAAATTTTAATGAAATGGTTAAAGAATTCATGGGGCATTTTATATATTGAAGTAGGTTTCAGAATGAACCCTGGTTTTTGCTCACCACATCAATAGCCAATTAGGCAGGTGGTCTCCTTTATAGGTGGGTTAGTTTGATGTCCATCTCATTATAATCTCCTTTAGAGAATGGGTTAACCTGTCCCAGCTATCCATTTTTATAACAGCATCCAATGACAGTTGACTGTTTCTTTTTTGGGGACTTCAGTCCCTTTCCTCAAAACGCCATTGATTCAAGAATTCTTAAGCCCACCATTGAATATTAAGAAAATTAGATCCAGTGGAAACTAACAAGAAATGTCCCGAGTTTTTAAAAAAGTAGTTGGTTTTGTATAATTCATAGAACACACACACATACACACAAACACACACACACAGACACACAGACACACAGACACACACACACACACACACACACACACACACACACATATATATATATATATATATATATATATATATATATATATATATGAGTATAGATAAAAGGATATGAAAACAAAACAATATGCTGTTAACGTGAAAACATTTTCTATCATATTCATAGCTAATAATGAACAATATTTTGATTTATAAAAATATTAGCTATGAATATGATATAAAATGTTTTCACTTTAACACCATATTGTGTTGTTTTCATATCCTTTTATCTATACGCATATCGTCGGATTCATTTCCTTTCTCTTAACTTGAATTTCGGGATTCGATCTCCTTTCCTGTTTGGTTCTTGTGATACAAACGGCATGAATTGACCAGGAACGATTCAAATAAACGATAAGAGATTCTCATTTGAAGGACGGTGGAGTCTACTTCACTTCAGGTTCTTTCTATTTTTACGGCTTCAGAGACAAAGCAGAGATACCACAACAACGAATTCCCAAACGCTAAAAAAATTAATAGTGTTTTTCATCTCCATCTGACGAATAATCATCACCGATAAGGTTTCTCTTCAGTAACAATGTTGCCGTATTTTCGAACGTCACCATGAAAAAAGAAACATAATAAGACTATTAAGTAAAGAATAGTTAATGTAAAAAATATATATGTCATTTCTATATGGAGTATATGATGAATTACACCCAAACATTCTTACAAATTTTAGTTTATTTAGCATATGGTGGAATTTAAATATATACAAGGCATGTAAAAAAAGTATAATTATTTTTTGTACTATTTGACACACCTTGTATTCTGAAAAAATAACGTTCCTTTCATTCTTCATTTCTACGTTTGTAAAAAAAAAATAACGTTCCATTCATTAGGTTTTTTTTTTAAAGAATACAAGGTGTGTCCAAAAAGTATCGAGATTTAAAAAAAAAACTTTTTAAACACCTTGTATTCTGGAAAAATAACGTTCGATTCATTAATTTTTTTCAGAATACAAGTTGTGTCAAAAAAAGAACCAAGGTTAACGTTGTATTTAGATAAATTGAAGAATAAATGGAACATTTTTTCAGAATACAAGGTGTGTCAGCAAGTACAAAAAATCTCGATATTTTTTACACACCCTGTATAACAAAAACGGAGACACAATAAACAAGCGAAAGTTTCAGAAATTAAATGTGGTTTCATATACTGGGACTCTTTCCAGATGCATTACATTTGCGCAGCGAGTGAGAGGAGATATAAATTATTTAAACTGGGTACAGATTTGGCCGACAACTTGCGATCATTAGTATTCCACTTTCGCGGTAATGCCAGAAATCTCCGTGTCAAAGGTCATAAACCCAGGTTTTATAATTAATCTACAATAGAGTTCGTTTAAGGTCGGGTCATTCAAGAGATCCAGATGATTACTTACTTACTCTGGCTCAGCATTGCGCATTAAAATGTGCGAATCGGTTGGCAGCAGAGTTCTAGTCGTGTAGTTGTTCGTATATTAGAGGCTTGTATCAGGCTCGGCAGGATTAAATTGGGTACAATCCAAAAGCATTGGGTAAACATATATGTCGTGGTGGCAATAGTTAGGGCAAATCTAACATGTTAATAATTATTGCATTATCGCGCATCTTACGCTGCCTTTTAATCATGTGCATTTTGCTTATGTTTCCTGTTATTCCTAAGTAGAATCGATTTAGATGTATCTCCGTTTGGCAAACGACACTTTGGAATGTGTCGCTTATTAAAAGAGGCAAAACAACTTTTAAAGTAGTGGAACTATGCAATTATTTGTATCTGCGTTATTATTGGTCTCAATTCATTTCATTATTATCGCTCTTGAATTTATCAATCTAAATGGTCCAGACATATTATTTTCAAATTTGTCGAAAGTGTCGGCATCATAATATAGGAATGTGTTGGTCGTGTTTGGATATATACAGGTACAAAAATAACAAGTTTAGTCATATTTTCTTCTCATAAAGATGATTATGTGTCAGTAACTTTTTAAGCGAAACTACACCCTACCAGTGTCATAATTCCCTTAGTTATTTACGTCACAATATCCATGATTTTATTTTTGTGTAATCTCAAATATTAAGAAAATTGTTTGATAATAATAATAATAATAATAATAATAATAATAATAATAATAATAATAATAATAATAATACTTTTAGCCGTATCGATACATTTACAACAGATAACTGTATATATATATATATATATATATATATTATATATATATATATATATATATGTGTGTGTGTGCGTGTGCGCGTGCGCGCGTGTGCGTGTGCATGTGTGCGCGCGTGCGTGTGTGTGTGATGCTTCTTTCTTCAATGTTGTTGGTTATTTTAAATGTTTATCAACCGTATAAGTATAGTAAGTACAGTTAAGTAATAATCAAAGCAAAATACGCCCCCCCCCCGACACACACAAGTAAAATAAGAAAATAAACTTCGGTGTACGCGAGAATATAGTGTTTTTGGTGTTTCTTCATTGATAAATTTATATATTCATTTTTTGTCAGTGTTTCTTTTAATCGATTCATTATGCAACCTTTTTAATATATAAAGAAATATCGTAATTAATTCAGTGCTTTTAATTAACATTTATTCTACCACAAATCGGGCAGTCAAAACACATTCCATTCCCAGGCAGACCCCGCTTCCTTAGTTAAATTGTCTAATCGTAATTTATTAATTTAACTAAATTAGAAGCAGACAAACAAGTACTTATTTAAATTTAATGACTCAGTTATGTATGTGTGTGTATGTGTGTGTGTGTTTGAGTGTAAATAGATAGATAATAATTTCATTATTCAAATCCAAAGAACACCTTATTACAAAAAGCCTCATGCACGTACCTCACCATGTTAGCGGGGCTTAGAATACGCCGTCAATATCACCTGCAAAGGAGTAACCCCATACCAACAAAGAAGAGGTCTGTATATGACACTAAACTGCATCTGATGGTGATTTTCGAGTGCCTGAGGCATCGGCAATGTTAAGTACTCCATTACTGGCACATTAGATAGGAACGTATGAAAAAAAAAAGAAATACTTATGTAAAAAAAAAAACAACAGAAAATAAAAATACTGATGCAGAAGAACGTGATTCCTTAAAATGTACACATAAAATAACCCGTACTTGAGTTAGAGACACATGTTTCTTGTTTAATAAAATGATTCAAACGGACAGTTGTACATTTGAATAATTGTATTGACAATAAGCATTTATTTGAATAATTGTTGACAATATGAAACATTCACTTGAATAGATGTGTCGAATAGAAATTAGCTATCACCGACTGGATAAAAAACAACAAAAAATACATTATATATATATATATATATATATATATATATATATATATATATATATATATATATATATATATATATATAAGAAAATGAACATTTATATCTGTTTTCAATCTTCTGTTCCGTGTGTGCATATATATATATATATATATATATATATATATATATATATATATATATATATATATATATATATATATATATAAAGAAAATTTTGAAAAAAAAGTGTTCAGAAAATGGGATGAATTTAATTATCGATGTTTAAACATTTCGGTTACATTGAACCTTCATCAGGATGTATCTTGGGGTGAAGAAAATGATGGATGTTTTTATATGTGACAGGAGATGAAAATCTTTTTAGTTATGTAACTGTATTTGATCAGCGTTTTATTTTTGAAAGGCAAGTCGCGATCCACACATGCGAAGATGTCATGACGCATGACGCGTGACGCAACTCGAAGAGATGCAAAAGACGAGAAAAAGTATTAATGGACTGATTATTTTTAAGAGAACAACGGGAATAAAATGGGAATGATAACTAAATAAATAATTAAATAAAGCGTAGTATTTAGTAATTATTTAACACTATTTTATCTAGAAACGGAGATATATTAAGGAATTCATGTTGATTATTAAGGGAACAAAGTGGGAATGATAACTAAATAAATAATTAAATGATAATTTAAATTAAATTTTTTGTTCCCATTTTTTTCGCTGTCTTCTTTTACTCCCATTTCAATTGTTTGGATGGTTGTTGTTTTAGAAATTGTGTTTAAAAAATTTGAATACCCAACGAGAATGAATAAAAACAAAATGTCTTTGACATAAAATAAGCAAAGGGTTGACATGCCGCAAAAACCACCCAACCCACCCGTGTTGCATAAGGAATGATGGTCTATTCATTTTGTGATGAAGTGTAAAAGTATTTGAATTTGAAAATTACCGATGATTATTGAAAATAACCGTAGTTTTGATTGACAACTTTTACCTCATGTTCACATTTTTGCGTTGCATTCGTTGGGAGTGCCATGTTTTTGTGACTAAATGTATCAAATAACAATATTAAAGATCCGGAAAAGGTTTATTAGTTTTTGTACAGGAATATAAATAAGTCAACGCGCACTTCTACAACAGTATGACAAGCTATTCGACTAGTAGTGATTCGACTACGAATACTACTACGTAACTCGACTAAGAATGTGTTGTTATAGTTGAATGATATTTTTTCAGTCCAGAATTGTTGGTTCGTAAGCTGATAGTTCAAAATAGGCTTACAGTCGAATTCTTCTGAATAATGATTTCCATCATTTTCCACTGTGAGGTTGTTGAAGTTTCATGGACGGGGACAAAATTTAAGGCCTTGTTCAATAGTTCAAATACATATATACTGAATTTTTGACTACTTAGATTTACAAGTCGTCCATGTGTGTCATTTCAAAATTGACAAGTTTTTCGAAGTAGCTTCGTAAAATTTCAAAGGATTTTATTATTGTGCTTAATATGTTTTATGCCCACCCTCCAAAAAGTATTGATTGGGCGGCTTCCTCATTTTTTAAGTGGCTGTGTATATTTCTTGAATTTTCTGTCTGACAAGCCGAGTTTGGTGTTTTCAGAAATGTCTTTCTTATTTTATTATTAGTCAGTTTGTTATTAGTTTTTCTATCAGGGTTAATTGGTGTTGTGGATATACTTTCATTGTTTCTCGTTAGAATGGAAACATTGGAGAAACTGTTTAGTATCTAATCATCAACACATAAGATACTTTTATCCTGATTAATTGCTCCTTATTTGTGGCCTTATGCCAGACTAAGCAATGTTTAATTAGTATTTATAAATGAGCCTTTCCGTTGAGTAATGTTTAACAATGTTATATATTGATTGGGTTACCGTCACTTTTGGACTGTTAGTGTAGAAACAGATTTGAGTTCAGGTTTGTTGAATTCAAATCTGAGCCGTTAGAGTGATTGACGCGAGATAACCTTAGCGTAACCTTCGATTTCTGGTTACAAAACTAGAAAAGGTTTTTAGTTTAGAGTCAGTCAGCCGCTAGCCCTCATGATGAAAAGACGGCTCGGCCCGACTCCCGCATGCGATTGAGAAAATTCTAAGATTTAAGGTCTGAATGAAATGTGATCACGAAAACACTATACGTCTTGAGTTTGACTCTAAAAACTATGACAACCTTGACGTATCTTAATAACCAGAGAATATTACCCAGTATCTTAAAAGACCAGAACTAGAAGTAAAGAGAAGTTAACAGAACCAGACCGATAGAAGAAATATAGAAAGTAGAATACTGGCCCAGTTACACACAAGAAACAGAAAATAGAAGAAACACCAATGCAATGTAATTTTCTGTGTCTTGCAGATTTGATATGATGGAGTTCTTTGTTTGTATCCGTTTGGTATTTGATTATTTCATTTGTCTGTGTCCGGTTGTTTATCTCTGGGCCTCCGGATTTTTTCGGTAAAACCTTGCGGTGTCCTTTATGCAGTCAACAGAGAACTGCTCTATGTTTTCATACCAGTTTAATAAAAAAAAAAATAAAAAAACACCAATCGTGCTGCCGAATGAAGGGTCCAACTCTATCTTGGTTGTTGGGTGGGATAAGCTTTTCATCGGTGCAATTTTATATATATATATATATATATATATATATATATATATATATATATATATATATTATTATTATTATTTGCTTTCCATCATATCCGATGATGACACCACAAGAATCCTTTTCCTCCAAATTATTCGGTCTCTGGTTGCGACTATTGACGTTTCTGTTGATGTTGTCTTTGTACCTGAACTTTGGTCTACCCATTAAATGTGATCCCCCTCTTAGTTAAGAGAACATAATCTGCTCTGGCAGTCTGTCATCTCCAAGTTTGTTTAAGTGGGCACCCCGTCTGAGGTTGCTTTGGACAAGTATTTCGTGCATGCCAGGAAGTCCAGTTCTCTTCAGGATGGTCCTGTTTGAAACATGTTTCCACCATTTGACATTTAATAGACTGAGCAAGAGACGCCTGTAGTAGACATGTAGTCCGTGGGCATCCGTTTTGTATACCGTCCAGGCTTTAACCCCGTACAGGAGGGTTAAGAGAACTATTTATAATATGTAATTGTAAATAAAGTGTTATGCTTAAATCGTTCATAATCAGCAAAATCTTTTGTGTGCTATATGCATTAAATCGAAGAAAAATATTACAATATACTAGATCACCTGAATATCGAGAGCATAGACCACAAAGCCGCGAGTTCTTTCATCCTATTGTTTTGTCATCCTATTTTACAATATATATATATATATATATATATATATATGCCCACAGACTACATGTCTACTACAGGCGTCACTTGCGCAGTCTATTAATATATATATATATATATATATATATATATATATATATATATATATATATATATATATATCTTCTATTATTATACTAAAGCTTAGTTTATCAATCTTTTCTAGCTAAAGGATTTGTTTCTATTTATGTTATGGACACAATATTTATTCTTAGATATTCCTTGGTGTTAGCACTACAAGGTGTATGAAAAAAATTCAGTTTAATTGGATTTAATTAAGCGTAATTAGCAATTAAGTCAACGACCGACCAATCCCTGTTTCACGGACTAACTGTCTCTCTTCTCATCTCCGTTTGTCAGTTAAGTTAACTCTCCTCCCACTCTCTATTTGTCAGTTAAGCAGAGTGAAAAAAGGGAGTAAAAAATCCAGCAGCCAGTGTTCAACCCAACCCACACCACTAACCCCCGTAGATTCGCCCACTTCCCTTTCTCCAGGCGAATCTTATTCAAATGAGCAAACGTTTTGGTTTGTTTTAATATAAATCAAAAGTATCTTTTTACGGCATGATTTCAATTTTAGTTGAGCGTAAATTTTACGAAATTGAAATCATGCTTTAAAATAGATTTTTTTAAATTACTTGAATTATTAATTCATAGAGTATTAAACTTACTTTAAAAAATATTTCATGTTGGGTAAAAAAAATAGTTATATATTTAAATATTATGGAATTCAAATGAGCAAACATTGACTACTCCCACTATTTAAGTTTTCTTCGGGCTTAAAAAATTGTTTTACTTAAAACTAAAACAAACTAGACTGACTTCTTATTTAGGTCGGTAAAATTAAAACGGAAAGTTTTTTGCTGGTACCAAATGACAGTTTAACTGCAGTCTATGAATTAACATTTTGCGAATTTGGTTACTGTATTAGGGGATTAAGGTTGTTTTTAATTACGTATTGTTTAAAAAAATAACCAACAAAAAGCACAAATTACTATACATTTAATGTTGAAAAATATTTTCTAAACTAAGTTTAATTGAAATTATACATTACTATATTAACACAAACAACTGTCTCAATAATAGATTCAATAATTAATTTCAATGGTTAATTAAATGTATAGTAATTTGGGTATTTTTGATGTTTATTTTTTAAAGCAATACGTAATTAAAAACAACCTTAACCCCTAAAACCGTAACCCAATTCGCAAAATGTTAATTCATAGAATGTAGGACTGACTTCTGACTTAGGTTGGAAAATTAAAACGGAAAATTTGTTGCTGGTACCCAATGACAGTTTAACTACAGTCTATGAATTAACATTTTGCGAATTGGGTTACGGTTTTAGGGGGTTAAGGTTGTTTTTAATTACGTATGGCTTTAAAAAAATAAACTCTGTCTTTAGTCTTTTTATTTATGCAGAAAATAGTATCAATCAAATATATACCACTCCGATATTACAGTCTGAATAATACAAATAATTTTAATCTTTGCGGAGTTCCTCAAGGCCTCTTGCCTCAAAACATGCTTGCCGGTGACTGCGGAAAAAACAAAAGAAAACACCAGCTACGATTGAAGTCCGTAGCGGAAGTGGCGTGAAAAACAAAAACAACTAGGGTTTAGGGTTTAGGATTTGGGGTTGGGGTTTATGTTTAGTTTAATGGAAAATAAATAAATAATTTGGGCTCTGTTTTTTCTGAGTGACCCTGTATACAGGGTGACCCAGAAAAACAGAACTTTGTAATAAAACAGTTGATTTAACTAGGGGGGTTTAGGGTTAGGGTTGGGTTTTCAGTGGAAAATGCCCTAAGTTGGTTCTTTTTTTTTTTTTTTTTTCAAGTGATACCGCTTCGGATGCAGGAAGCCATGACGGAACTCCGCAAAGATTACCATTATTTGTATTATTCAGACTATTGTCCACGTCTTCATTGTTATCTGTACAAAGTTTCGGCTGATGTCCCTCCGGCCTTCTTCAGGTATTTCTTGTCGGACTCGGGAACCTTCTTGTAATTGGGAGCCATCACGGAACTTTGAACCCAACCCTTTATTAGGTCCACGGGGGTATCCTGTTCTCATTCCACTAACCATAGCTGGGGTACAGGTGTTAATCTGTGTTAATTATTATTCTATGTTACTGCTGTCCCTGACCAGGATTGAACCTGCAGTCTAGAGATAACTGGCATTTAGAACTGTCTTAATCTAACTCCTGTATCTACTAGGATATGTGTTCAATTGGACAATCCATTGGGAATTTTTTCAATTGCAAAAATTACAATTTATTTTGTAAAAACGGATTTTAAGTAGCCTCTTGGCAGGCATCTTGCTCAAAATGGACGAAAAAAACGTTTTAAATATATCAAAAATAAATTATATGTGTAATATTATTTTGCTTTTTTACTGATGCCATTATGTTACTACTTTTCGACTTAGACAAAAATTTGACCTTAAATAATCAATTTAATAAATTTTAGTTCGTTTTTAAAAATGAAAAGCAGATGATATTTGGCAGATCCTACTCTTTTCCCTAATCATCTAGCGAGAGCTTAATGGGTGACTCAACGGGTCACGTTTTGTCTAGTATATATATATATATATATATATATATATATATATATATATATACATTTAATTGGAGCGTACAGCTTTTTTCTAAATAGTGTCAAGAATAAATCTACATATTTCAAATAGCAACCTATATTTTTAGGCATTGATAGTATCAGACATCAGTGGACTTTATAAAAATCGTATCATGAATAGTCTGCTTCTGATTCCATTTTTTCCTGTAAGTGCAATCGTTTATTCAGTATCTTGTTAGCGATATGACTTCTAAGAAGTTTTCTTCAGCAAATACTTTCAGTATTTTTTAGTACATAGTTGTTTTACAACAGATGGTCTTCTTGAATTGTAAAAACTTTTATTGTTGCCTCTCTCCCCCCCTTCAACACCTTCCTTTATGACTAGCAGTAATGTTTCTGGTGATAATATTATTTATTACAAAAGGAAAGAAAGGTGTCAAAAGTAATACAACAAATATAAATCGTAAATCGCCGACTCCATTTCCTAGGATAATAGCCATTACACATGGCACCTACGCATGTTACTTTAAGAGCAAAATAAAAATTTAAAAATATCGAAAACTTTCTTTGTATAAAGCAATCAAATAAAAATTCGGATTGTATAACGTATCATTTTTTTCAATCAGGATGAGTATCAAAATGACACAACATTTCCCCTATGGCATGCAACACTCCACAAAGGCCAATACTTGGAATAGACGGGCGGTCGGAGAAGCTGCCTGCAATCAACCGGCTGGTCACATCAAACCCTAGGACATATATGATAGTCCTGAAAGTATTGCTCTTATGGCAAATCCCCAAACTTGTTTTTATCATATATGTTATATAACGCGGTGCCTGAGGGACTTAGTGTCCTGGGTATGATATAAAACTGGATCTAGTGGTGAGGTTCCAGTTTGGAACTCTGGGGATTGTGGAGTACCCCTTCATCGCCATTACTGCCAAGTACACTCTCACTCGGAGTATTAGTAGCTGTTAGGTTCTCATCTATGAGTTAAACAGAAACAAATGAGTTTAAAAAATGTTTTAAAAGATTGATTTTAGGGTGTTGTTAAAATAAGTGATATGTGATATGCTCAAATTAATGCCTCATATGTATTTCTATGAAACTAAAATAAATAGTGTGAGTATGTGGCTAATCTTTTTTTTTTTCTTTTACTTGTATCATATTGTTCTGAAGAATTTTTCATATAAACCGAAACGTTTGAACCTCGACATTGCCACCAATGATAAACTTCCATACAATATAACATCCCATATTTGTCTACATTTCTCCACATAGTGTGAGTATATATTGTGTATCAATTGTTTCATCATCACAATCCTGTCGTGGTGACAGCAGTGATTCACATGAATCTGTCTCTGTCTCTGTCTCTGTCTCTCTCACTCTCCAGCAGTCCCTATCACTTATCCCTATTGACAGGTCTTCCGCACGAAATCCCTGATCCGTACGGAGTTGGTTGATGTAAATTTTTGTTGGCTGGCCTACACTGCCGTTTCTATTTATAGGTGTCCACGCGAGAGCGTCATTTGTGAGTTCGTCCTGGTCTCTCTAGTAGTGTTCAGCATGTCTTCTCTCTCTTTGTTGTTGGATGACATGTGAAACAGGACGTGATCTTTTGTTGGATGCTGTTTCCAGGATTTTTAAAGACTGTTTCCATCTAGATTTTTTTCTCAGCGTTTGATAAAATTAAAACTATTCGTAGAAATTCCTTGTCAGCCAAATAGTATCAAATTCGTATAATTTCAATATGTAATGAGTTCAACCCACAGGTGTGTCTTTCCATCGCATTTAGCTCAGTCAGTAGAGCATCAGCTGAGGAATTGTAAAGTTCCGGGTTCGATATTGGTCCACATCAACTCAGCACACTTACATGTGCGATAAAGTATCTGTGAGCTGTTGATATATGTGTTGCTCCACCTCAACAAGAAACAATTTCCCTGGTCCAGAGCTAGCAAAAACGGGTTAGACCGCCTCGCTGTTTGGTTAATACCGACAATAGACCACTCCACAGACTTGACTACCTATGGTATATATCTAATATATGACTTTAAATGAAGTTTTACATATAAATATATTTACTTCAGCTTTACTAAAATCGGCACAGATCTATCTAAAAAGATTGTTTGATTTTCATCTCTAAGGGAAGTGTTCTTTTCAGAAATCGACATTAAAGATCCTAAATTTAGACTCAATTATGACATAAACTACAAGTAACAACGGCAGATATGTAACTATTAGAATCCCAAAATTTCTTCCTACCTAACGGACAAAATATCTTCAGTTCTGGATTTATAAATATACGCACATATATCGGCGGGAAAATCAAGTATCTGTACAACAAAGTAATGTCTTGTTTGATAGAAATAACTTAATTAAAAGAAATAAGTTGAGGTAAAAAAAATTAACGTAAGAAGAGAAAAGGCAAGTGTAAGACAATGTAAAATTATGGCTCCTTTTGATCTAATTCATTTTTAATGGAACTAATTATGAAAATCTGCGTAAAACATTAGCAACGTCTGTAATATTATCCTATAACGCACTGTACTTAACCTATACTTTATTAATTATGTGCTATATCTATATAATACAAGCTACATTCAGTATGCAATTAATTTCATCTCTTTTTAACGATTCGAAGCTGTATTTGCCACGAGCGACAAATCACTCATTATTCGTGAATTTACAGCAGAGATGAAAAAGAGAAGTTAAGCGTAATTACTATTTTCAGACTTACACATTGAAAAGCCGTTTCTGGAGGCTAATGTCGATAAAAATGTTTTGGTGAATTACATGATAATGATAATGTACGTACGAGGTTAGCTCAAAATATATCTTGTCTTCTTTATTTACAACAGATTTAATATGTGAATCGTCTAAAGCATATAAACATAAACCAATATTATTTCTAAGAAGTTTTTAGATGAGGTTTGATCATTCGTATTATGTAGACTTTTCGAAATTTTTTACTTTATATTCACTCGAGACATAGAGCGACGTATATAAGGATCGAGTTAATACTGTTGTAAGTGACAATATGATAAAAAGGGTTGGTTGTTTGCCATGAAAGTAATGTACAGAACACTAAGTACCTGGGACCCAGACTGCCCAACAAGCACAATTCTGTCCTCAGGCATTACGAGTCACCACGAGTCGACATGTGATCACATTAATGGGTCTTATCCCTCTGTAGAGGTGCACTTAGTGTATTCTACAGTCCCAACCGTCAATGCAGCAGTTTCCTGTTTTTTTCTTCTTTTTTTATATAAACGTTGCCACGTTCTCCTAATCAATGGTGAACAGCTGTCTGACGAGTACGTCCTAACTGAACCAAAACTTATCATAGTGCCAGATAGTTTACTTACATTATTCATAAAACCGTTAATGAATTAGAATTCAATAATTTAACAACAGTTATGGGTATTGATTTCATAAACCGTTACGGGTTGTTTACTTTAGTGAGAAACTTACGGACGGTAAATATTTTTGCATTAAAAATTCATTAAAATCAATAATTATTATTCATTAAAATCCACATATTTTATCTAATATTTTTTTTTAAATATTTATTAAATAAAACATTTTAGATTTAAAAACATCTAACCTTAGGTGCTTGAAAACATGCACCTGCTAACGTCATGTTTTTGTTAATTTAATTAATTCCTGATTAGCTCAGTCGTTAATGCACCTACAAAGTAATCGCAAGGTTTCTTATTCGATACCAGACGAGGACATAATTAGCACAGCTAGAGTAATCAGATCTGTGCCATAAAGTGGGGGATCTGACAGTAGGTGCGGTGCTCCACCTTAACAACACAAATCTCCATTCTCTAGTGCTAGAGAAAAACGGTTAACTATTTGGTTGATACCGGCAATAAGCCGCTACGCCAACTTACTTATTTAATTCCTTGAAATCGCTTAATTATCGACTTTTCATTAAATATTCCTTATTAAAGCAATAAAATCTGAGCTTTCTTTTAACAGATATTTTCCTGAATATACTGAAGACAAGATGTTTTATTTAAATTTTTTGTTGTTATGTTCAAACAGAACACTACCCTCAATCATTTTGTTAATCTTAATTCACTAATGTAGGCGCAGATAAATGAAATTTACATGTTACAAAAAATAATTCAATGAGATTTCGTTTACATTTTTTGTATTTTTTTTTCTATTTTCCATTTTCTCTTAGATTCTACAGCCAATTTACTTGTGAAAATTGCTATTGAGCAACGCATATCTATTAATTATGAAGATTTTGTCTTCTTTTGTCTGTAACCGAAACCAGGTCACTGCTTACGTCACAATACCGAAAATCGTCAATGCATAAAATAAAGAACAACTCTGTAACCAGTCTTAATCATTATTTCTTTCCTTCTTTTTTTCAGTAACAAGATGTTTACTAAAATGTTTAAAAATAGATAAATACCTAAGATTTTGTATAATATGTATATGTAAAATATTCAAAATAATTATTCAATTAATAATTAATTGATGAACGCAATATTTTATTTGAGGGGGACAGAACTATGTGTCAATTTCAAATTGTTTTATTTTTTTACTCCGTTAATAAGTTTGATGATTTTACTTACGATACACACACTTTAACATTGGAGTTGTAATTTCCACTCCTCTCAGGCAATATCTTTCAATTTTTTGTCGATTTACTGATAATGAAAAGAAAGAAATCAAGGAATAAAACTCCCCTATGAGGAAAGTATCAATCCACTTAGAGAAAACGCAAACTATAAATATCAGTGAATATTAGATGAAGATATTATAAAATAAAAATAGAATAAATAAGAACTTGAGAAGGAACAAGAATACTTCTTGAAACCAAACTGTACGGCAGAAATATAATCAAAGGCATAAATATATTGAAAGTAAGATACTCTGAAACATACAACATTGAAAGTTTCAAACCCGATGGATGACGTAAATAGACTCTATGTTTCAAGAAATGAAGGAAACACTTGCAATCATTAAGTTTTGCATAATTGCAATAATTTAGGGACTTGATGAATTTAGCAGGGAAAAAAACAAGAAATTGCTGATTACAACAGTCAACATCTGCAATATCAACGGCATTAACCTTGGGGCAAACAAGAAAACAACAAAAAAGTTCCAGAAGACAAAGAGAAAAACTCAGAAAATTGCACATTAGTTAACCTGGATATGGCTAAGAAGGAGAAGTCCGAAGAGTGAAACTGAATCAGAATTAATAACAGCACAAAATGGTGAAGGCTAAGAATATCTAGACACAAATGATAATACGCTACCGTATACAAACTCACAACCTTCGCAATATTTTAGAAAGGGAACGTCGACCTACCCTATTGCTCATTTACTCTATCGATGGGGATTAGAATATGCTGACTGTAACCCCTAAACTATTTGCCTGCCAAATTCTCCCCTCGGCTGTACCAAATTTTCTTGGTATTTTTCCCTGTATGATGGAATACTTCGCAGTTCCTTATCTATTGACCTCAGAACGCATTCTGTTCAAATAAAGTCCTAATATTATTGTAATCTAAGTACTTCTGCTTAATTATAATGAACCGTTATATACCCCTTTTGTATCTGGTATGTAAATGGAGAGAGAGAGAGAGAGAGAGAGAGAGAGAGAGAGAGAGAGAGAGAGAGAGAGAGAGAGAGAGAGTTCTTAGGAGGGTTCTATTTCACCGACTGACCATCTTCTTTTGGTCTGATTTCGTTCGTCTCTTCCTCTGGTTGATACGGTTTTCTTTTGTGCTGGCTCCGGTTGTGATTTGTTTGTGTTCATTCTCTTTGTCTTTAAATGATGACGCCATACTTAGTTTATTTTTCTCAGACGTCTTTATTACCCGAAAGCTCAAAAGGGTTCAATAGCGGGGTGAGATGATGGCTTACTTGGGAATAGACGACCATTAGCTCTTTACCAAATGTCTCCTACGTAGGTTGTTTGTTTGTTTGTTTTACGGCATATCAACATTGGTGGGTCTTTTATGGCCGGCAAAGTTTAGAAAGATTTGTAGCGATAGTTTGGTAGAATTTTCTTTAAAAAATACTTTTTTATGAACAATTTTTCTATTTAATCCATAGATAGGACCCTAATAGGTACTACCACTCCGGATCAGAGTGGACCAGTGAGTATTGGTGATGAAGAGGTTTTCCATATTTCCCATACCCCCAGACCTGGAACATCACCATCAGATAGTTTAACGTCATACCTAAGACATGAAGCCTCTCAGCCACCACCTTTTAGCACTTATATAATAAAAAGGGTTGTGACTTGCTATGAGGCCAATAGGTTTGGGTATCATATAGGTGCTGGGGCTTGACGTGACCAGCCGATTGATCTGAGGTGACACCTCCGACCGCCCGTCTACCCGAGGTAATGGCCAAAGTGAAGTATGGCATGTCATGGACCGCCCAGCTACCAGGATTCTGTCATTAAGTATCACGGGTCGCCACCTACAGTCAACAAGTGGCCCCATTGAGGGGTCTTATCCCTCTGCAGAGGTACAGTCTGTGTATTCTAAATCTCAAGCCGATGGGACTTGTGTACGTTGTGTGGAGACATAGATAAAATGGTCTATCACATAATAAGTTAGTGCATCAATCTGGCACAATAGGAATACAATAGAAAAGTCTCTATAGTTAAGACGATTCACTAAAATGTGTTACTGGAATTTTGCTATGGTCACAACTGTCATATGATCAATCTAGAATAAGTGCTAGAAAATGTGAGGCACATAATTATCGGGTTATTTCAAACACCTATCAGAAGAAAAGACATAGTGTTAATTAATAAGAGAAAAGAGCCTGTATTCTAGTGGACTTTTCTATTCCCGCACACCATAGAGTAAAGATTAAAGAAAGGGAATCGATAGACACATTTTTGGATTTTGCCAGAGAGCTAAATAACCTATTGACCATGACGTTGATGTTGATAAAAATTATAGTTGAAGCCCTTAAAATATTCACAAGAAATTGCAAAGAGACTGGGGAAACTAGAGATGGGAAAAAGAATCGAAGCTATCATAAACGAATGACTGTTATAATCATCTAGAAAACTTAGAAAAGTAATGGATCCCTGAAATGATTTGCTGTCAATAATACTTTAGTGAAGAACTACCTGTTAAAACTGGTGTGAACAACTAGCAAGCGGTGAAATAATGATAACTGTGTATCAATGTATAGTATTCAAACATCTGTATATGACTGAAGCTTTTATGTATACTGTTTAAAAAAAGTACTTTTTAATGAATCCTTATATAACAGTATCATAAGGACTTTTCGAGTTAGATTTGAAGTACAAATTTCAATCTAGATATTCTATCAGAGAAGCAATACGACTACAACTTCTATGGAGACTAATGCTCAAATTATTTTTCGTTTAAAATATAAATAAATTCATTTCACATTTCTTGTAATATTACAAATAAAACCCTAGTCATAACCTCTTTGGCAAACTTTGTTAAGATTCGTTGCTGCAATTATTTGTTCAATGGAATAAATTTGATACATGGTGAGCTAGATAGTTTATAACCGAATCTTCTTTAATTTCTACTAACGTATTTAAAGAAAATCAATCTCCTGAGATCGGATTAAAGTATCTAATAATTCGATTCTGTTAAAATGATGTATTTCGATTAAAATGATTAATTCAGCACGTAATAGTTTGAGACCTTTTCCAAACAAGAACATATTTTTTATAAAATGGATTTATATCCTAAATTTAAACTTAACTTTTCATAAAATCATTTCATTGCTAGAAGTGGTGTAAAATGCATACTAACCATGTTATTAAATAAGAGTTTTAAAAAAGATTATTCATTTGAACAAGTAAAATATTTATGTTAACTCTGCCTAACAGATTTTTCCCACGGCTATACTAATTTTCTTGTTATTTCTTACATATATGATGGGATATTTCAACGTTGACTATCTATTCACCTCAAAACTCATTCTATTCAAGTACAGTCCTATTTTTATTGTAAGCTGTCGTTCTGTTCAATTATAATGAATTAACC
>CM042139.1:72819963-72862463 GCA_023376005.1 Doryteuthis pealeii
TAGACCTACAATCAATTAACAATAAGAAAAAAAAACGTATCATCTTGAAGATTTTGCCGTCGCGGTGGATCATAGAGTGAAGATGAAGGAAAACGAAAAGATAAAAAATTCATGGACCTGGCCTGGGATCTGAAAAAAACTGTGGAAAATGAAGGTGAAAGTATTATAAAATCGTAATTAGGGCCCGGAATGGTCCCCAAGAACTTTGGAAAAAGCAATGTTAAGATCAACGAGAATACTCAGAAGAGTGCTGGAGACCTGAGGAAACTTTCTGCCCCTCAGCCTCCAGTAAACCACCAGCTTAGGCGGGTGTGCAAAACCAAATAATAATAATAATAATAATAATAAAAATAAATCTGCCAGAATACTCAGAAGAGTCCTGGAGACTTGAGGAGACTTGCTGTCACTCAGACTCCAGTGAAAGACCATCAGCTAAAACTGATAAGAAAATTCAAAAGGATTAAATAATAATAATAATAATAATAATAATAATAATAATAATAATATATTTATATAGTTCAACATATACTTAAAGAAGTTAAAAGTAGGCAAAATATATTGCAATGGCATGGACTGACTACAGAAAAGATTATGACATACTTGGATTTTAGAATGTCTAAAAATGTACAAAATATCCAACAACATCATGAAATTTATCAAAAAAGCCATGAAAAACTGGCGAGTCCAATTAAATGCAGGATGACAATTCCTGGGAGAAGTTAAAATCCAATGATGTATTTTCCAAAGAAGACTCGCTATCACCACTACTATTTATTATAGCAATGATGCTACTCAATCATATACCCAGAAAATGCACAGAGGGATACAAATTCACTAACTCTCAGGAAAAAATAAGCCACCTTATGTACATGGATGACATAAAAATTTGTGCAAAAAATGAAATCATGGTACAAACAATCAGAATATATAGTGATGAAATTCGGAATCGTAAAAGGGAAAGGAAATTTAATGGACGGAATACATCTACCAAATCAGGACTCTATAAAATCACATGAAGAAAAAGAAACTTACAAATACTTAGGTATTTTAGAAGCAGACAATATCAACCAGAGATGAAAGAAAAAGTTAAAAAGGAATAGTTCAGAAGAACAAGAAAGCTCTTAGAAACCAAGCTCAACAGCAAAAATCTTATCAAAGGAATAAATACCTGGGCCTTCTCAGTTATAAAATACTCTGGGCCAGTCTTATAATAGACAAAAGAAGAACTCAGACGGATCGACTAAATGAATAGGAAATTAATGACGATGTACAAGGATCTACACCCTAGAGATAATAAAGATAGGCTATGTGTACCAAGAAAAGAAGGTGAAAGAGGTCTTGCCAACATAGAGTACTGCCACAATCCAAGGACTCGAAGAATACACAAAAAATAACAAAGAAAGATTTCTTATGGCAGCATGCAACAAGAGTAATATAAGTACACAAGAAAAGAAAACAACAAAACACAATGGAAAAAAATAATGAAAGGAAAAACGAGAAAACAAAACTAAAATGGAAAAAGAAGGAAATCAAAAAAGATAATAAATGAAAAAAGAAAACTGAAACTAAATGATAACAAAATAATGAAGGAAAAAACAAGACGAAATGGAATTATGACAACGCAACAAAGGGTGATAGGTAATGTGATAAAAGTATATATAGTAAAAAAAAACTTATACAAGAAATACAAATGGCAAAGTGAAAAAGATGGAATTACTGGGACAAACCATAACTAAACCAGAATCTTTTGGAATGCGCTGGTAAGAAACAAATATGAGAGTGAAAAGGATACCAATTGTACTTGGTGCACATGGAACGGTCCCAATAAACTTGGAAAAAAGACTGGAGGATCTGGAAATCAGAGAAAGAATAGATCATCTGGACTACTGCACTGCTGCAATCGCCTAGAATACTCAGAGGAGTCCTGGAGACCTGAGGAGACTTGGTGTCACTCAACCTCCCGTGGATTGCCATCAACTAACGCTGATGTGAAAATCTCAAAAGGGTGATATGATAATAATGATAATTTATGTGCAATTATATTACATCACGTAAATATTTCTCTATTCAATAATGATTATTTGATTGGTTATGTAGCTTAAATATGCTGGTTTAATCCTAAAGATCTGTAAAGAAGTATACGGTTTCAGATCTATTTTTTAGCGGAGCAAAGCTGTTTGAGTTTTCCTTCTACTAGACCATGTGCCATGACAATTTTAGCGACACTCATTTGACTTAATACTTAAAAATTCTGGGGTGAACAGATTAATGCATACCTTTCTTACACCCGGAGTGAAACACATACACTATCGTCCAGAAAATGAAGTAGGGTCAGCGATTCCATTTCTAGGATATCCAATTATATAAATTCGGTTTATCACCATGGAAATAGCAATTCTTTCCTGTAGTTTATATTCTGTAATAATAATTTGTCTGGACACAATACGGTTTAAATAATTCCACATTCAATTCAATCACTACAACACACATTCTATTTGTCTGATATATTATATATATATATATAATTTATATATTATAATTATATATATAATATATATATTATATATATATATATATATATATAATTACAATTATTATAGATACGTTTTAAGATGTCTGATTCTGTAGTGTGACTCTTTAGTGTATGTAATTTCTTGTGTGTCTTGTTCTATAAAGGCGCACTCCCGGGACTTAAATAAAATCAGCCTTGTAAAGTGAAAGTTGAAAATATTTTTCTTTAAATTTATTCTATTCATAGATTTCTAGACTTGGAACCATAACTGTTCAATAAACACTATTGCTTCCTTTGTCGCCAATATATTCTAATCAACCAGCGTTGTCAATGTTTTTTCGTTGTTTTCTGGCATACATTTTTTGATATATAACATTCTATCCGGATTAATTGCTTTTAAAAATTCAACCAGTCTAGGGTTATTTCTTGTAGTGAGGGAATCTGGTTCATGGCATTTGATTTTATCTACAGTTATCTCTTTTTTTTTTTTTGCTCATGGTTCTATCAAATACATTCAATTTTTTAAACATATACATTTGACCCATAGATTTTATCCTCTAAGAGGCGGTTTCTGTTTAACTCAGTTGACCTCTGAGTAATGACATTCGCAATCACTGGGATACTCCAAACCCCCATATCTCCAAAATGGCCCTTTTCTCCACAGATGCAGCTTAGTCTCATACACGTAACTCCTTTGTGACTTGTTGGGTCTTACTGCTCTTTAGAGGATAAAGTGATCGTATTCTAATCCTCGACATCAGGACGCTATTGAATACGATCTAAAAAATGTTTCAGCGACAAAGAACATTTCTTTCTTTTCTCAACCTGATTAAGAAAGTATTTTTGTGGACACATACTAATTCTGCGTGTTCTCGGAGACTATTAAATTTCACTACTTTACTGCGATGTAAGAAATTGCCTGTGTATGAATATACACAAATATTAATGTGTGTGTGTTTCTCAAAGTCCCCAACATTGCGGCTTTTTTAGATTATTGAATGTTTACACGTGTATGATTTAGGAAGATCAATTTTTAATACAAGATAATCCAGTGTCGCAACGTTTACATTCTGAAATCTAAATCTGGTAAATCTCAAGAGAAAGAAATGTCTACAACGTCAATCCCAAAGCTGAAGCAAACAGAATCAATAAAGCAAAACTTGGAGAGATAATTTATTTTAGCAAGCTGATATGGTTTAATTAACAGAAAAGTTAACTTGAGATAATCTTATATCTAAATTTGGATCAACTGTACGTGACTAATAGTTACACATTTCTTTGACGTTCATAAAAACGTCTACATTTTTTAAATAGCATAGTTGTCTGGGTCAGAATTATAATCATGTATTGACCATGGTCCATTGAAATCATTATTATTATTATTATTATTATTATTATTTTTATTATTATTATTTACTCCTTTTGAGTTTTCACATCAGTGTTAGCTGATGGTCTTTCACTGGAGTCTGAGTGACAGACCTCAGGTCTCCAGGACTCTTCTGAGTATTCTGGCAGATTGTAGCAGTGCAGTGTTCTGAATGGTTTCAATCCTTCCTCTGATATCCAAACTTTCCAAGCCCTTTTCTAATCCTTTTGGGACTGTTCCAAATGCACCAACTACAATCGGTATCACTTTGACTTTCATATTCCATAAATTTTTCAGTTCTCTGGCAAGTTCCAGATATTTGTCTATTTTTTTCATTTTCCTTTAGCTTCACCCTGTGATCTGCTGGCACTGCAAAATCCACCAGTTGACAAGTTCTTTCTGTTTTGTTTATCAACACTAGGTCCGGCCTTCTTGCTGGGATAAGGTGATCCGTTTTTATCTCAAAGTCCCAGAGAATTTTATGCGTTTCGTTCTCAAGAACAGATTCTGGTTTATGCATATACCATTTTGTTGTGTGGTCAAAATTTAATTTTTTGCATAATTCCCAGTGGATCACCTTCCCAACCCAGTCGTGTCTAGTTTTGTATTCTCGTTGTGCTAGTTTGCTACATTCGCAGAGTATATGGTTAACAGTCTCATCTCTATTCCCGCAAAGTCTACATTTACTATTTTGTTGGGTTTTATCAATTTTTGCTTTGATGTAGTTTGTCCTTATGGCATTATTTTGTGCAGCAATTATAAGTGATTCTGTTTCTCTTTTGAGGTTTCCCTTTCTTAACCATGTCCAAGTCTTTTTATGTGCAACCTCTTCTATTTGTCGTTTGAAGCGTCCGTATAATTGTTTTTCTTCCCATTTTTGTTTTCTAGTCTTTGTCGTTTTTCTGTTTGTCCATCTGCCGTTTCTACTATTGTTGGCCGCCATAAGTAGTGTGTCTTTGCTCTTCCTTGTGTAATCTTCAAGTTGCTGGATTGTGGTTTATACACATTCCTCTATGTTGGCAAGACCTCTTCCCCCTTCCTTTCTTGGCACATACAATCTATCTTTATCATCTCTAGGGTGGAGAGCCTTGTGCATTGTCATTAATTTTCTCGTCCGTTGGTCTATCTGTCTTCTTTTGTCCATTTTAAGAATGGTCCTGAGTATCTTATAATGGGGACAGCCCAGGTATTAATTCCTTTGATCAGATTTCTGCTGTTAAGTTTCGTTTCTAGAAGTTTTCTAGTTCTCCTGAGATATTCTTTTTTTAACTTTTCCTTTCATTTCTGCTTGCATGATATTGTCCGCTTCCAAAATTCCTAAGTATTTGTAGCTTTAATTTTCATCAGGAGATTTTATAGTTTCCTGATTTGGTATTTGTATTCCATTCATTAGTTTTCTTTCACCCCTTTTTATTACAAGCATAGCACATTTTTCGATTCCAAATTCCATCCCTATATCCTGGCTATATATTCTAGTAGTTTGTACTAGGCTCTCCAATTCTTTTTCATTTTTTGCAAAAATTTTAATGTCATCCATGTACATGAGGTGGTTTATCTTTTCTTGTGAATTACTAAATGTGTATCCCCCGGTACATTTTTTCACTATATGGTTTAGCGGCATCATTGCAATAATAAAGCGTAGTGGTGATAATGAGTCTCCTTGGAAGATACCTCTTTGAATTTTTACTTCTGCCAGGGATTGTTTTCCAGCTTTTAATTGAACTCGCCAGTTTTCCATGGCTTTTTTGATGAAGTTTATAATGTTGTTGGAAATTTTGTACATTTGTAGGCATTCTAAAATCCAGGTATGTGGGACCATGTCATAGGCTTTTCTGTACTCAATCCAGGCCATTGCAATATGTTCCGTTTATTTTTTACTTCTTTAAGAATGTATTGGTCTATATAGTCTCCTCAGGTCTCCAGGACTCTTCTAAGAATTCTAGCAGATTGCAACAGTGCAGTATTATGTATGGTCTCAATCTTTCCAATCCTTTTTCCAATCCCTTTGGGACCGTTCCAAGTGAACCATCTACAATTGGTATCACTTTGACTTTCATATTCCATAACTTTTTCAATTCTCTGGAAAGGTCCAGGTAATTGTCTATTATTATTATTATTATTATTATTATTATTATTATTATTATTATTATTATTTACAATATTTTTTTGTTGAACGAAAATAGGAGGTAACATTTATTCTGTTCTGGATGTTCTCATTTTCCAGTATTTCCGGATCGATACAATCGTCAAAAATCACTGTTCATCAAGTTATGCAAAAGGCAATAAAGCACAATACGGGAATTCGTCCAAGTGTTAGCTGTGTAAGTACAAATATATGGTTGCTCTACTTGAACCCTGAGGAAATGCTTGAGTAAAAACATCTATCTAATTCCATTCTGTTAATCTGAAATCAGTTTGAATGGATGAACCTATTTGTTAAAGAAGAAATTCGTTATATTAAGGTTCATTATAGCAGTTGTTTAGGTCAGTTTATTGACTTTAAAATTCCATAATATATGAATTGAGCTCGAAATAGTCTTTCAGTTCGCATGTTTATGTTGCGTTGCTGGTTCTCAACGAAATTTGACTGTGAGATGAATCGCTGATGACGAGTTCATAGGAAACGAAGAATCAGACACGCGGTCACAGAACAAATAGTGTCGCTTTATGGTTAAATAAAGAATTAAAGAAAAAAAAGAAAATGACAATCTTAAGAGGTTCCACAAACAAATAAATGAATATGAAACCCCATAAACAGAGAGGAATGAAAACAGTGCGTCTGATCATCCTTAGTTCAGAATTGAAGATTAGATCTAAGAATGTTTCTTGTAGATTTGGAAAACGCTTGGTGTTCGATCATAAAAATGGTTCACAGGTGGTCTGACCGGAAGAAGAATATGTTCGGTAGGCATATGTATTCGGCCAGAAGGAGTCAGGTCCAACGCGATATAAGCAGTCCGAATTAGGAGGTGGCAGATTGAGATCCAGTTAGTCATTTAATACAAGCAGTGCACTAAGTGATTTTCTTGTGGTTAGCAACCCATTTGGACCGATGCACTCTCTTCCAGACCCCACAAGCTTATGATTCGAAATTTATCCGTATATTTTGTTTTTGGTGTTGGTAATGTAAATAGGTAGTAAAGGTGTATTAATACGTGAAACTTCAACCGTCGAAGACGATTCGACCCAGAAGGGCAGAGCAGTGACATCGAATGAATGCTGGTCCACTTAGATGGAACCACGTATACATATGCAACACCCAGAGATACAACTATTCCCAAAGTAGTAATAAACTGTAAAATAATAGTAC
Organism: Doryteuthis pealeii; assembly: GCA_023376005.1. Taxonomy (NCBI): domain Eukaryota; kingdom Metazoa; phylum Mollusca; class Cephalopoda; order Myopsida; family Loliginidae; genus Doryteuthis; species Doryteuthis pealeii. The sequence goes on from CM042139.1 coordinate 72,827,152, forward strand.
TCACCTTATGTTATTGCTTAAATCAAGCTCATGGAAAGTGGTATATTTGAGTCTGAAAGAATTGCTACGTCGTAGCCCACACCCAATAAGGCAGGGCCCCAACATTTATATCTTTACTTATCGCTCTGCCTGTAACACACTGACTGGCCTTTTCAAAGTCCCCAAGTCTGGTGTGATCGTTTCTCAAAATTACCGCGGGAGGTCTTGTGTGTGAACCTTTTTGTAGGCCATATGCCCGGTCACCATCTTCACCGAGGGAGCGAGGCGGATACTACATTGTATTTAAAACAGTTAAATCATTAATAAAGAACTAATCCAAATGAGTAGAATAAAAGTGAGAAATGGGATTGGCATTTACCTTATTCTGCAATTGTGTCAGAAATTACTAATCAACGTAATAGGTCTCACATGATGTCCGAATATCTTTGAGGTGGACCGATTCCCATAACTTTGAATAGTGGTCAAACAGTATCTTCCTTTGTTGAATTTTATTCAATTTTCTTAATATAATCTAGTCGTGGTCCAATGAGATGAACATAACATTTTTACCATCATATATGTTAGTGATCCTGTGGTATTTAAAATCTAGATGAGAATTACACAAGGAAGCTACGTGTTGTTATGAACTTTGTCAAAGATTTGTAAAAGTTGTATCTGTTTCAGTTATTGCACCATCCTCCAGTCTTTTATAATTATTGAAAGTTTCAACCGAAAAAACCCATGCATTTTCATTATAGTTAATATAACCAAACAGCCTCAAACCTGCTTAAAGAAACATCACAGACACATGATTAACAGCACAATATACCGTTTTCTCCTGCATGGAGGAGAATAAAGTGTTAGGTTTCCAAATAGCATAAACACTGCACAGTCAGTCCCCTAGATAGTTAAAATAGATTAATACTTTTCTTACATAGATAGGATTTTCTTCTACCAAAAACATTCGCTATAATGAATAGATTGCATGAAGGTAATCGTCAAAGCAGAAAGGTCATTAGCTATGAGGGGTGCTGATTGATTTATTTTAATGGCATTCTAACGCGTCTAGGACTATTTTATGCTACATGTTATGGAATAGCGTTCATTGTACGTCCATATTTACATTTTTTGTAGTTATTTCTTTAGAGTGTTTTTCTTCTTTTTTTAAACACAGTCATATCCAATACGAAATAATAATTTTAAGATAGATCTTTTTGTCACAAAGATGGGAGAATATCAAGTACTGCCACACCAGTTCGGGTGGACCTGAAATTAAGGGCAATGAAAGTGTACTGCACAATTCCCAGATATCTATAGCTGGACCCTCACCATCAGATGCAGTTCAGTGTCATACCTAGAATACTCTTATTCAGTTCGGGGGGTGGGGTACACCTTTGCGTTGTATACAGTTAGCGTATTCTATGCTAAGATAAAAGGGCCCGCAGAATTTACAAGTATACTGTCTAGTACACACACTCACAAACATATATATATATATATATATATATATATATAATATATATATATATATATATATATATACTTTTTAACATATATACATATACTTTTTATATAGCGCTAATACCCTTGAGAAAGGTATGAATCTAACTATTCCCCCCTGAGCTCTGGGTAAAATACAGGGAAAACTCTTTTACCTTGGTATAGGAGAAGGAATATTCTGAATTCAAGCCTGTTAAATAGGTTTGAATAATTGACCTTGTGTTGCATCCCACTCGGGCGGAGGGACTGGTAAATATGTATACTTTTTTAAATCAAGGAACTTTAATGTCATAATAAATGTCTATTATTTTTTCTCGTTGAGTAAATGTTCATGTTTCTACATTAAACGTGCACGGGAATAATAGCTTTGAAACATATAATTCATCTAACAATCCGGCAATATGTATAAATATAATTCTGTAGGAAATACTGCATGTTAATTTTAATAAATACCATAGTCTGTAATTTTTTTCTTTAGCATAAAATCAATGAAAGGAAATTAACCAAAATATGAATTGTGGATTGGAACCACGTTACACTTCCATATCATCGTTCATTTTAGTGTTATTTCAAAAGAATAAATTTCTTTGATTGATCAACAATTTTTCCTGTTGTTATTTAATACTGATAAAAAAAACTTTTTATTTTTTATTTTATTTTGTTTTATTTTATGACCTAAGAGAAAACAAGATGACGCCAACGGTGCTCATGAAAACCTCCAAATATTACGAACAAAACATAAAAGAAATGTAATAAAAGATGTTCCTGTTGACCGGCGGCAACGAGTGACTGAAAATAACCTTTGACTTTCATGAAATGGAAGCCGCGCGGGGATTTGCAATTGTTTCTTTTATTCAAGCAGCATACTTAAATTTTGATGCGTGTTTATTTTTATCTAAAAAAGAATAAGTTTTCTTTTCGTTTTTTATTTCTTTTCTGAATGTGAGGATTCTTAGTTAAACGTTATTTTTCTTGTTAAAATAATTTTTTCTATGACCAATGTCTCAGATACAATGACAGGGGGGGGGGCAGTTTTGATATATAACACCGGACCCATGATGACTATAAGCTATCCATCGTATAGAAAAGAAAGGGGTTACAGAAAGCCTAGTTAATTATTTCATCTTTTTAATTTCTTCTTTTCTAAATGCGCTGAGATGACGGGGACCAGTATCCAATCCGGAACCACATGATTCCTAAACGGATCCTCTACCGACTGAGCTAAGTATACATTTGATATTTATTATCCGTTATATAAGTTCAATTTTTTAGTCATTGAACTTTAATGTTTCGTAATTCTTTGTTTATTCTAAAGATGTTTCCTACGCCTAAAGCATTATCTAATCAAATAGATATAAAACTCGCATTTGAAGCCAATGGCACTCATTTGAGCATTTGTCCCTTAAAGGATACCCAAAATACAGTTTTCCCTATTTAATGTATTCTAGAAGTGGCTACCCCACGTCGGCTGTATGGAGGAGAGTACAAAAAGATCAATTATTGTTGAATCGTGAGTTGGACCCTCACAGGATGCCCCTTTAAAATCCCTATGTAAAGAAGACGTTGCATTGATCAAGACACCATGAAAAGAAAAAAAATGTCTCCTATTTAAAATATTAAATGCCAAAAAAAATCAATGCTGTTATCATTTGAATTTTATTTTTTTCTGATTATCTTCATGAATATAACTCAAATCTTCATTACTTTTGTTAAGAAAGCAAGATCTAATGATAGTGAATGTGTATATATATATATTTAGTTTGTCATTGATTGTTTTATTTTCTTAGTTTCCTCCGGACATACGTACATACATACATATATACATACATTCATACACAAAACTTTATGTATGTATAAATGTTTTAATATATCTCTACGCACACTCAGGATGGAACACACTCTGCCCTACTATACATCCGTAGCTGAGGGTCATAGTTGGATTCATACTTTTCTCCAATAGATTATCTCTCTTTGACATGTAAACAACCTCATCTTGGCTTGGAACTCGGTTTGCCGTTTATGTTTTTAACGATAATAGCCATTACACCACAAGCACATCATATTTAATGTAGCGAATATGAAATTGTCAAAACATATCACAAATATCAATTTTACGAACTTTGAAAAGTTATATGAATAGAAAAATATAAGTAGCTAAATCCATAGTGTCCATATGGTGTGTACTGTTTGGATTAATTTCTTAGAGATAAAATCACTTCATCATGGAAAAAATGCATCGGTTTAAAGAAAGGCATGAAGATGCAAATTGATAAATCCAAAAAATAAATGTTTGTGGATACCTGAAAATATTAAAATATGTTTCTATATATGACAATATATAATGTGCCTGATACATGGCCACATTAAAATGTATCTGAATACATAGCATTAAAATGTACATGGATACATATCAATTTCAACTGCATCTGGTTTTAAGAGAATGATAATAATTCCTTTGGATTTTTGACAATATTAAAATGTATCTGGATATATGACAACATGATTTTTCTGGGTACAGGGCAACTTTAAAATTTGTCTGGATACATTACACCTTAAAAATGCCTGTTTACTTTACAATATAAAATGTGTATGGATATATAACAGTACTAAAATATGTTTGCCTATATTGCAATATAAAGTGTGTCTGGATTTATGACAATATTAAAATGGGCCTGGATACATGACAACATCACATTGTGTCTGTATACCTGACAATATAAAACATGTCTGGATATATGACAATACTAAAATGTGTTACGACACATGAAAATATGAAATGTCTGGATAAATGACAATGTAAAATGTGTCTGGATATATGACAATACTAAAATATTTCCGAATGCATGACAGTATAAATTGTGTCTGGATTTGTGACAGTACAGTCCAAGTGATTAGATGACAATATTAAATCGTGTTTCGATATATGTCAATAAAGGGGTCTGGATATATGAGAATACTGAAATGCTTTAGGATATATGAAAACATTAAAATGTTTACAGTATAAAATAGTTCTGGATATTTTACAGTACTAACATGTGTTTCGCAACAAAGTTTCTTCGATGCATGACAACATTAAAATCTGCCTGGATACAGAAAAACGTCAGAATCTGTCTGGATACATGACAATATAAAATGTTGCTGGTATATGACAAGATTAATATGTTTCACGACACATAACAATATAAAATAATTATGGATTCGTGACAGTACTAAAATTATCAGGATACATGTCAGTAAAGAATGCGACTGAATATATGAAAATGCTAAATCTTGTCTGTATACAAGGCAACATAAAAATGTGTCTAGATGCATACATTATAATATAAAATGAGCCTGGATAGATGACAACATATAATGTGTCTTGATATATGATAATATACATATGTCTGCATATATGACAATGCTAAATTATGTTGAGATATTTGACAGTATCATAAAGTATCTGTATACATGACAACATTAAAATGTATCTGTATGCATAAATAAAACATGTCTGGTTATGTGAATATATAAAATGTATATGAGCATATGACAAAACTTAAATATGTGTGGTTACATTAAAAAATAAAATGTGTCTGTATACATGACAATACTAAAATGAATCTGTATACACGACGAGAGTTAAAGTTTTTTAAAAAGTTTTTAAAAGGTTTTTGAACTTTTGAAAATTAAAATCCTTTTGAATATATAACAACAAGATTCATATAGATTTAAGGCAACATTAAATTACGCCTGACAACGTGTCAATATTATACTTCGTATACGCTCATGGCAAGAATAGAATAAAACAATATATAACAAAGTTAAAATGCATTTGGATAAATGACAGCATAAAACTCACTCTATATTCATGAAAACGATAAAACACGTCAGGCTACATCACACAATCAAAATGCTTTTTTCATATATGACAAAATTTAAAATGCACTTCTCTAGAAAAAAAAAAAAGATGCATTTCGATAGGTGGTAACATTAAAATAAATTTGCAATTACGACAACTTTAAATCTTTTTGATACATGACGACATTAATGTGCGTCTCTATACATAAATATACTGTAGATGAAAATACATTTTGATTTATAGCTTAATTTAAATTCTATTTCATAGGTGAAATTATTTAAATGTACATATATGTCAGTGTTAACATATCATCGTATAATCATTATCATCATATAATTATCATTATGGCGTGCGCGTGTCATAATGGTTAGAGTCGAGGGAAATGGTATCGTCAACCCGAGTTCAAATCCTGGCTCCCTCCAGCTATGGGTAAATAACAGGGCAGACTGGACTCTTCAACCACTGTTAGGCAACCTGTCTAGGAGAAGGAAAACTCTGAATTAAAACCTATTAAACTCCGCTCAAGTGATTGACCGTGTGTCAAATCCTGCTCGTGCGAAGTGGTTGGTATATATATATATATATATATATATATATATATATATATATATATATATATATATATATATATATATATATATCATCATCATATTCGTTATCCTTATTATTATTTCACTCATTGTTACTGGTGGTCTTTCACTGGAGTCTGAGTGACAACAATTTACGTCTGATTATTCTAGTCCATATTTACAATGATGGATTCTGTATAGTCGAGATCCTTCCTCTAATTTCAAATCCCCCCATTCTGTTTTCTTAACTAATATTGGTATCATTTTCGCCCTAATATTCCATTTTTTTTTTAATTCTCTGGTAAGGTCCATGTATTTGTCTGTTTTTGCGTACTATTATTATTATTATTATTATTATTATTATTTATATAGTGGGTCTTAATGTTACATAATTATTGGATCCCTAATACATTTTTAAGGTAGTGTAGAAATCGTTATGGCGATTAGTGCAGCTGATGGCCTTGAGAGTCAGTGACAGCGCTTGACCTCATTCTGACCTTGCTTTCCGGGGATAAATCGTGAGAACCGGAACCCCCATAGAAGGCCCTCTTCCGGTTTAAGAAGTAAGTAACTCAGTTAGTCAGTTAGAAGTTAGAAGCCGAGCTAGTAACATGTAAGTCTCATCTGCGCAGAATATCTGGTTGGGGATTTACAAATAAATAACATCAACGTAAATCGAAGTCTTGTTTTTATTACCTAAAAACTAACAATAAAACTTTCTGTTAGGATTTCTCCTTATCAGAAGCCTTTTCTGATAAGGAGAAATCCTAACAGAAACCAGACCCGAAATCCACATACAAGAAAGACCAGACCTTTAGAAGATATACCAGACCAAGATGTTAGAAGATAGAACCAAAGCCGGCCAGAAGAAAATACGACCAGAGTAAGAAGTAAAAAGGGTATACAAAGTTATATGATTAGGTACTGTGAAAACCGCCAATATATAACATTAAGTTGCCATATTTTGTTGTTGAATTAATCGATTATTAAAGGTGTTTAATCTAGTTCGATACCGGTCCTCGCCAATTCAGCGTATGAGTAGCAACGGGATCTGTGCGGTAAAGTAAGGAGCTCATGGTAGGTGTGGCGCTCAACCTCAGATGCTAAAAAATCTCCTTGGTCTAGCGCCATTGAAAAGGGGATAGACTCCCTCGCTGATTGGCTGATACCGACTTTAGGCCACCCCGTCGACTTTTTTAATAATGAATATCGAGTATAACATCGAAACTATTTCATATTGAGTTTTATATATAACACATCATGAAATGCAAACTGTTTTCAGTTGTATAATTACTCTGTCGATTAATAATCCCCTCAAGAGAGTATTACATCTGATCATTCATAAATCACTCATGAGACCTCTTGTAACAATCCCGCTCTATGTATTTTGTGAATATGTTGAATATTTGTTAAAACATTTCCACGGTCATATATGACAACGTTCTGAGTCTATGCAACATAAACAACGTTGTAATATTTCTACTCAATTCCTGTTATAATGTGGTGGCAGGATAACGTAGCTCAAGATAATCAGCTTTTGAGATTTTAGCTCTTGTACTTTCGAATATCCAGGAGGCATAGCAGAAAAATAGGTATCCTAAAACGTTTGCTGTGAGAAAAAAAGAATTTATTTCCGATGATGTCGTGGATTTTGAGAGAAGTGGTAGTTCGGATGTATTTGGATTGCTGATGGCAATACTTAATCTTATTCCTTTGTCTAACAGGAAGATGCTGAAATAAAGAAAACCTGATATTCATGAGCAAAAAAAAAATAAATAAATCCCTGCCATATAGCCTTAATATAATCCTCTCGGATGATACATTGTAGATGCTAGTTTATTTATGTATAGAAATCGCAAAGTTGAGCTACAATAAAAGCGACACAGATTAGAAATAACCATAATCCGAAGATTAATTAAAAAATGCGTCTAAGGAGTTTTAGTAAAAGAGATAATATTTTTCATACATAAAGATCCCTAATGTAGGAGCAGGATGTGACACATGGTCAATTTCTCATGCGCAATTTAACAGACTGGAATTCAAATTTTTCTTCTCCTAGATTGGTTGCCTAACCAATGCTAAAGAATCCAGTCGTTCCTTCATATACCCATAGCTGGAGGTAGAATAGTGGGACGCAAACCTTTGCCAAGTTTATTAGCACTATATGAAATGAAAGGATTTGAACGCGTCTCGCCAACTTCATTTACATCGATGATAACAATTAAACAACACGCCTCCCAAACATGACAAATATGATTTAAGTTTAGATTGATCATTTTCATAACAATCTCTAATAAACAAGATAATGGAAAAAGCGTGATATTAATTTTGTAAATGAAACTGCAACAAGAGAACGCTTCTGTTATTAGGTCCCTTTGTGGTTCAATACTAGTCACGGTATATGATGAGGGAACTTGTTCTTACTACGTGACTACGAAATATGTCGCCAGAGATTCTCTGGTTAGGTCGGTCGGTTTTTGATCGGAACAGGTTGGTGGGTTTTAGCAACTCAAAATACAAGGAAATCTATACGTAATTTATAACAAATATACGTTGAAACAACATTGTGTAACAATACGACATATAAAAGAAAATATCACCTTTATTTTTTTAGATAGGAGACAGTAATTAATTCGCCTGATGCTATTTTGCGTAATTGCCAGTGTTGGTGATGGAACTTTGATGTGTTAGGCTTTTTAGGGTTTTGGTGAGAGTTATTTCGTGTCGCCTTAAGGTGTTGTGGTTTCCCTACTTTTTCACTCTCGCATTTAACAGTTTATAGGTGGCTCCTCCTGAAACAACCACTTCTGATTGGCTAACCAATCACAATTCCAATCCACCTGTATGGAGGGTACCCCTCCTACACATCAGATCCTCAGTGGTTATACACTCATGCCAGAATATAGTGGCTTGCTTAATTAAGGCTCATCCTCCACGCCTTTTAGGGAGAGTATTGAAAGAGCTGACTCATCAATTTGTATAGCAACTTGAACAAAAACATTCATTGGGCAGAAATTATATTATACAACACAATTTTTGATAAATAATTTCAACATTACCAAGACCATAATTCATTAAATAACATTCTTGTTTATTTTGACAATAACAATAACATATTCTTCTAAATGGCATCATTGTTTCTTGATGTATATATCATCTTAACTTTCAAATTTGATATTGAATCATTATTATGGTAGTATTTTATTCATCGAGGTTAGAGAATCACGTATATTGTAGGTTAATATTTACAATTTCTCTGTGTAGTTCTATATGATTTTGCACATGATTACATGATATCTATTACACTAATTTGCAAACATGTCGATTTGACACATAGATCAAACCCAAGCATTTCGGGTTTAAGTTGGCGTTGGAATAATTTCATTGAAAGTGTACTCCCCACTCCCCACATCAAGAACTAGAGCCTCACCACCAGATGCAGATTAGTATTATACGAGTTACGCTGTTCCTAAACGGTCATGTACCATGCTAGTGATTTGCTTCATTAAAGTGAAAGTCTACGATAATTATGTAATAAAGTCACTTTGTCAGGAAATAAATGAAAGACTACGATTAATCATTGGTCGCGGTGTTATTCAGGTTCTATGTAAGGTTTTTAAATTGAAAATTCGCATGGCTAAAGATAATACTAACTTAGGATATTGGGTGCTGTTTTGAACATATATTAGAACCTGCACCCTTCCTTTCTATAACACAAACCATTCAAGTAAGATGAACTAGACATGTTGGACGCTACTGGAAAAGCAATAGCTATCTTATAAGTGACATTATTTTGTAGACACCTACATATTAGCACACCAGTGTAGGCCGATCAGCAACACCCTACATCAATCAACTCGGTGTGGATTCTGGAAGATGCGTACAAACCTGACAGTTCAGTTGACTGATAGGGACGGGTGGGGAGAGCTGTAAGCGCGACCTGATGGTGATAATGATAATGTTTCATATTTTTCAGTGATTGTTGAAAACTAAGATTAAAATGCTATAACTTAATAATTTTTGTTCAAATTTCATGAAGTGTGAAAATAAAAATAAAAATACGTTTACACAATGTTAGTGTTCAAAGAGTCTAGATTTATTTCATAGAAAAATGAAAAACATAACGCTATTCAAAAAAAACATTTAAAAGAAAACGCTTAACTTTATCAAAATCTAATATTCACAATGAAATATTTTCAACTGTTTTTCTAACGTAATTTCTTACCGTTCAATCATTATTAAGTCATGTCGTCACTTGACAAAACACAAGCTGATGATTATAGTGTCTGCAAATTATATGTACTAGCTCCTCAACTGCTAAATATGTCATTACTCATCTAAAGAAATAATAAACAAGACGGTGTAAAAGAATCGATGTTACCTCTTCCAGCACGGAAGGACGTTCTCGTACTATAGCAGACAATTACTACTGATATCGAATTTGTATGGAAGGAGTCATTGTATTAGAATAATATCAGACAGTCAAATGACTGTTCCCAAGAAACACTGCTAATCAGTGAGAAGTGAAATGATAGAATTGAAAAATATGAGCAAGTCATCAGCGTCAGTTTCGTATAAAGTACAATGTTTGTCAGAGATGTATGATAATCAGATGAAATCATGTTACGTAATTAATATGTTGCCTATAAATTATGTACAGTAATGTTGAAATTAAAAACAACGGTAATTAACATTAATGGGAAAAACGTATATGAAATTGACAGGACTTAACTTTTACTAACATTGTAGTTAATCTCTGATTGGCTAGAACAAGAGGAAAACAGAAAGATAGTTAGAAAGCCAGTTTTAGCCAGGTGACTGAACGGAACAGACGCAAATGGTGTCTGCCGTCCGTAGGCCATTTCTATACGTGTGTGGTTCTTAATTTAGTTAAATATAGACGTTGAAAAACAATATGATGTCTTGTTGTCGTTACTAAATTCAGCAACGGACACATAGATGAAATGTCCCAAGAAATTCCAAGAAGAAAGATCAGAAGAACAGAAAGAAGTCACTCTAGATACCCAGGTAGCAGGTACACGAACCTTAATCAACCAGCCTAGAAGAAGATAATTATTATAAGATGAAAACATAACGTATTATAAGATGGTTTCATAACACGGTAACAATCTATCTATCTATAGACATAGTATTTTTAGGTCCGCTAGTTGGCATTCTGCATCCGCTAATTATGTGTGACCTAATGGAGGAAAGATGTTGCTGTTTGACCAACAATTTTGTGTCCTTGAGTGGGAAGGATTTCATAGGAGAGCATTGTTTATGATTACTTCCTTATTACTCAAGCAGTGACCAGTCTGTCATACATGTCTGACTTGGATATGTTGTGTAGATTAGATATTGCTACCGAGGCATAAGAATTGATATATTAATTTCAGAGGATTGACATTTTATGTGGAAACACTGACATCTTGATTTTCTATGGCATATCTTATGAAATAATAAACAATGGAAAACTCTGTGAATGTTAAAAACTATTTCAAATTAAAAATTATATTACTTTAATACACTTCACTCTATCTTACTTTAACACACTTCCTAAATATATAATCACTTTATGGAGTTTTGTGGTTTAAAGGTTACCATCGTAGGAAACGGACTCTGCGAGACGAGTTCATATCCTGAATGATGCTGTTTACATTTCCCATACCAGTAATACCCTTTGGAAATTTATAAATCCAGCCATTCTTCCTCCATCTATGTGTAAATAGTAGGGCAGAAAGGTCTCTTAAACTTTGGGTTGACAACCAGTCTTGAAGAAGGAAAACTCTGAATTAAAACTCAGCATAAGAAATTGAGGTTGTGCCATAACCTACTTGTGCTACTTGGTTGGTGAAAGTACATAATCATTTAATGTAATTCTCCTATTAATTCAAATATACCCTCGTGCATAATTCATGTACAGTACGATCAACACCCGCTGAAAGCAGTGGTTCTCACCAAATACCCGAAGTTAAAGAGATTATGAGACTTCAATACGTCATTTGGTTACCACTTCAGCAACAGCATGTACTGTAAGCAACCTGAGTCTTTATTTATCCAAATGACTTGATTAGGCCTGAAATGACCTGAAAAAGTTTTGTAAGCCGTAAAACCAACAACCAACATCTTGTACACGCAAGCACACACAGAAGCACAAATACATGCGCATAATGCATACTTACGTGCATGTATGTATTATGCTTACAGACACACCTATATGCCATTGTTGCAGCATGTTTCTAAATTCATATTTTTTATTTATATAAATATAACCTGAGTATGGCACAAAACTGCATCCGGAGATGAGGCTTCAGTTCTTGGGCTCTCTTAAATACCCTTACATTGCTATTACATCAAGAGCCATTTTGACCCGGAGTCATATTTGTTCGGGTCCCATATATGGGCCCGATTTTTTAGCAACAATAGAGACAATTGTTTATCATGTAATTGTTTATATTTCCAAAACTATTTTTCATGATTCAAAACTGATAACATACGATTGTAAAACTAATTCTTTAAGAAAACTTAATTATTTTTATTCTATTCCATATGCACGTAAAATTAAAGGAGTTAATCCTATATAGAATAAACAATGCCATAAAACATTGATAGTATAGTTATGATTATGATAAAACATATTCAAATAAGTCAAACTTACATATATATATATATATATATATATATATATGTGTGTGTGTGTGTGTGTGTGTGTGTGTGTGTGTATGTGTGTGTTTGTGTGTGCGTGCGTGTGTGTGTGTGTGTGTACTACAAAATCAAGGACATTGTGCAACTGAATGTAACTGGAAGAAAACATTTCTCTAGTAAATTATGGAGGCAGAAACATTACAGTAAAAAGGTAAAAAAAAACATGGCATGATCCCTTAAAAATAGACAATAGAATATCCGATTTATGTTCAAACAACTGAAAAAAGACAAAGCAATAGGAAAAAAACGTAATGCAACTGAAAGTATTCCCCACTTATCAAAATGATTTAAACATCCGAAGCATCTACGGACCAATACCATGTTTGCTAATAATTGGAATGATCTCAGCATCGTGAATTAAAGTAGAAATCAACTCTTCATTCAAAAATCACGGATAAGTTTGTGAAGATCAGAAAAATGAGAAAATGTATCTTGGAGATCCGAAAAGATTTGATGCCACTCAGACATCACTAGAAATATCGCAAAGAGAATTGTCCTGACTTGAACTTGGGCAAAAATTTAAAGAATTATGAACAATTATTAGGGATTCTTAAAAACATCATACCTGGGCATTATAATATATTCTGGGCCATTCTTAAAATGAACAAAAAGGAACTCAGACAAATTGACCAGAGGACAAGACAATTAATGACAATGCACAAGGTCTTACTCCTTAGAGACGATAGAAATAGGGTATACGTATCAGGAAAGGAAGATGGAAAAGTTCTTGTCAACATAGAGGATTACGTAGATGCCATAATCGAAGAGGAACGCACAAAAAATAGCAAAGAAAGATTACTTAAAGCAGCACCTGCAACATATGGACAAACAGGAAAAACAACGAAAACAAGAAAACAAACATGGAAGAAAAACAATTATATGAACACTTAAAATGACAAATTGGAGAGGTTGCACATGAACAGAAAAAGAAACCTCAAGAGAGAAACTGAATCGCTAATAATTGCAGCACAAACAATGCCATAAGAATAAATTCATGAAATTTTACCAAAGGAAAATTGATAAGAAACAACAGAACAGTAAATGTAGACTGTGTTGTGATAGAGATGAGACTATAAACCATGTTTTAAGCGAATACAGCAAACAAACACAAGGAAAATACAAAGCTAGGCACGACTGGGTTGTGAAGGTGATCCACAGGGAATTATGCAAAATACTAAATTTTGAACATACAACAAAATTGTATATGCATAAACCAGAATCTGTTATTGAGAATGAAATGCATATAATTCTCTAGAACATTGAGATAAAAACTGATGACATCATCACAACCCGGAGACCAGACCTAGTATTTATTAACAAAAAAATAAAATAGAACTTGTCAACTGATAGATTTTGCAGTTTGAGGAGATCACAGGGTGAGGCTAAAGGAAAACCAAGAGATAGATAAATACCTGGACCTTGCCAGAGAATTGAAAAATCTTGGAATATGGGGGTGAAAGTGATAACAATTGTAGTTGGTGCTCTTGGAACGTTCCCACAAAGCTTGGAAAAACGACTGGAAGAACTGGAAATCAGAGAAATTAAGACCATCCAGACAACTGCATGGCTGAAATCGGCTTGAACACTCAGAAGAGACCTGGAGAACTGAGGAGACTTGTTGTCACCCAGAATCCAGTGAAAGACCATCAGCTCAATGCTTGTGTGATAAACTCGCATAATAATAATAATAATAATAATAATAATAATAATAATAATAAAAATTACAGATGTCACCTCTGTTAAAAAATCAGTTATCGGAGTGTGCTGAAGTATTGTTATCATTTAATCTTTAGGAAAATTCTTCCGACACTGAAAACAAAAATTACAGTAAATTTATCAGTAACTTCTAGTGTGGAATAGTAATGGCTACAGATAATAATAATAATAATAATAATAATAATAATAATAATAATAATAATATAATAATAATAATAATAATAATAATAATAATAATAATCACCAGCACCATTAGCAAACCACCAAAACAACATCAGCAGTAACAAGAACAAGAACAATAATAATAATAATAATAATAATAATAATAATAATAATAATAATAATAGATTGCTTTTATGTGTAGAAAATAATAAGCTACCATTCTTAATTTATAAATCTATTTCCTTCTCGATGAATTTAATTGATCGTCGATCATTGTAATTTCGATTGTACAACGAACCTTGATTTCTTTCTTTTTTTATACATATATTTTTTTAAATTTTATTTATTTAGTTTCTTGACTATTTTCAATTTCTTTTTTGTGTGGCTCGGTGCGCCTCCATTAAATAGCAGCCTATAATTTAGTCGCCGGCAGACTGCCATGATCTCTGAATGCTTCGGTGAAGTCTGTTCACGGTCTCTTTGCTTTTTCGCTTCTGATTGGAATGGGAAGAACAAACACCAAACAAAAACAAAACAAAAAAAAAAGAAAGCAAAAAACCAAACAAACCTAAATTAAGAAAACTACAATAATTTTACCCTGGCATTAAAATAACAAAAAAAAACACAAACAAAAAAACACACACACAAAAAAAAAACACACAAAAAAAACGGCGCAATCATTTGGAAATCGTTTATATGCTGAAGTCGTTTATAAATGTTATTTCTGTCTTACACATCGACAGAAAGATTGCTTGTGAACACGGATTAAAAGAAGAAAAAAGTTTTAGAAAATCAAAGGAAACGTTCGCTTCTGTAGTGATTTGCAAATACTGTAATTTCAAATGAATATGGTTTGCTCATCTTATAGCTACGTCAAATATTATATACTGTTCGTTTTATATTTAGTGGTTCATATTCCAATTTTACATAAAAGTCCTAACATACAGAACAGATTTTCATACTACGTATTTAAGAGGTGAGTTGGAGAGTTCCCGTGGTTTAGTGGGTAACGTTCTGGACTGCGAAATCATCGCCAGCAATTTCGGACTCCACCCACGCTATTTGGTTCCCTTTTGGACTAATACCATTGGGATAGGTATGAAGCCCCTTATACTCGTAGCTATGATTTAAATATAACCACCATTGTTCTACAAGGATGGCGTCGGTAGTGAATAATCAATTAAGTTCGTGATGGCATTAACAAAGAAAACAAAAACCTAAAACGTAAGCATGTTCATTTGCTCAACAATTGCGAGCTCAGATATTTTATCATATTCAGAATATATATATATATATATATATATATATATATATATATATATATATATAAATGGACTCTCCTGTCGATTTTTGACGTATGAGGGTTGATACACACAATGAACATTCACACAGGGATTTGTTTATAGTGGTGTAGGCTTGTGTTGGACCATCCACACTTTTTGGCACAGTCGATAGGAAAGAATTGGTGCATCAAGGTTTGCCACAAACCCAATCAACGACCGACCTCAGGAATTTTGAATTCAGAGTTATCCCTCTCCTAGACTGGTTACCTACCCAAGGCTGAAGAGCCCAGTCTACCCTACTATTTAACCCATGGCTGGAGGAGAATATATGGATTCATATCTTTCCCAAGGGTATTAGCGCTATGTGAAATGCCAACAGCTTCGTCTAGGAATTGAACCCGAATCGACGAGTCCATTTTTCACGACACAAACCACTAGCCCACGTGCCTCCAATTATATATATATATATATAGTTAAATAGTTAATGCATGTTAATTTAATCAATAATTAAATACATATTAATTTCCTGTCATCATTTAAATATTTTAGTCAAATAACAAAATGCATGTTAATTTTGTATATTAATTTAACTCTATAAGTGTATGTTAATTTAGACAAATATACAAATACATATTGATTTTATGTAATTACACGTACCATAACTCTGAGTCTGGCGAAAAGTATTTTTCTGACCATATTTCAAACGCCTTACTCCACCTGGGATACGCTTTATGAGTTTGTAAAACACTTTGCAATCCAGTTTTCAGTATTCCAAAAGACAGAACATTATCATGTAAATCTGTCTTCTGTGATGTAATTCATCTAAGGATTTTTTTTCAATCCTTAACCTCATTGCATATTCCTTTCAGAATATATTCCTTCTGCAAAATTGGTGATGTTGACGTCATAACGACATCGCCAAAAACTGGAAGCTCATTCAATCACTTTTTATTCTTCTGTCTCATTAGAGTGATAGTCATTAACTACTCAGCCATCAGGATCCCATCCATAAACATCACTGGTCCCCATCCATGGTCATCAGGCGACGACACCTCTGTAGAGTTGCAGTTTGTTTATTCTACAGCCTCAACCAACAAGAAATAGGATATGTCATTAAGAAAAACGAGTAAAATATAGTTGTTTAGTGATTTCGTTTTTAACACTGCTTGAACACAGACATCTGATTTCGCTGGATACATGGCTAAGCATTTTTGGCGCGAAGTATTTAACGCATGATATGTGCTATTTTCTAGCAAAGATCAGGATATCTTATAGGCATCTAAGATAGGTGTTTGGTTGATTGGATGACATTCACTTGTGAATATGCGTTCAAAACAATCATTTTCTTGCGAATAACACCTCTTCTAAATAAATTCAGTTAGAAACGTACGTGCACGTTTAATTTAAGTATGTAACGCTATTAGATGTTTGAAAGTTTAGCTTCGCGTAAAAGTCATGAGAACAAAAAAAAGGGTTAACTGAATCTGAATAATTGCACAGGCTACTTATCATAAACTTGTAAGAATACTAGTAAAGAAAGCATGAAAATATTTCTCCTATACACCATGAATATTTACAGAATGTTTCCCCGAAATGAGTTTGTCAGCCCGTGAATAACGGAACCCCATTCTCATAAGTACTATTCCTATCAACAATTATGTAATTAGAACACCTGCAGGATATTCAGCTTGTTTTTTTTTTGTATTTAGCTGTAAACAAACTAATAATAGGTGAGATGCAAAACATTTGTACATGATAGCTGATCATTCTGGCTTCATAGATATACCTTAAACAAACTGGAAGAAATTATTAAAAATGAGTGTATAGTTAATGATCTGTTGTGCATTAGCCAGCTCTACCACTCCGAGTTAGAAGAGACCTGGAAATAATAATCTGAACCTCACCACTAGATGCAGTTTATCGTTACACCAAGGACACTGACTGACAGCCGCCATCTTTAGGACAAATATGATAAAACGCAATATGGTCGGTAACATTGTATAGGGGCTAGAGTTTGACTTGACCTTCCGAATTGATCAGTGATTTCGTTTTTAACACTGCTTGAATAAATATATATATATATATATTATATATATATATATATATATATATGGTGAGAAATCTGAAATATCTTCAGAAATATTTTGAGAAATTTCAAATATGTTGATCCGTCTGCTATTCTATATATATATATATATATATATATATATATATATTATATATATATATATATATATATATATATATATATATATATATATATATATATTATATGGGAGAGAGGGGGTATGGATTTATAAAATGTACGGTAGAAAGAGGGAGGGATAAAGAGTGGTATCTGGTTAGTGTTTACTTGATACCACGCAGAAAGATATATATCCAGGAACACGTGTTGCAACGGTTATCGTTGTAAGAAAGGAATTCGGGATTCAAATCCTGGTAGAGACTGCTTGCATTTTCCACACCACTAATACCCTTGTTAAAGATATACACTATTTCCCTGCACCTATGGGCAAGTAGTTGGACAGACTTTGCTCTCTCACCTTAGTATGTCAACCGGTCTATGAGAAGCAAAACACTTGAGCGAGGCCATTTGTATTCCCCTTAAAAATTTTCCCTTGAGATTCCCCCTGATAGTAGCGGAAAGGTCGGGTGAATACATATATATTTATCATTGCTAGTAAAATATGTTGCATCTAAAATATCTTCAACATTTCTAACAATGAGTAGGAAAAAAACTTACATGCCTGTAAGTAAAGATTTTCTCAGTCACTTTGTAGACAGAAGCGGAAGTTCTTATATACGAAACATTCCATTATTCCATCCGAACTTTTGATTATTATCATTATAAACATGAAATAAATTATTATAAACATGAAATAAAATCACAACATTACCTCCATATTGCTGCTATCTACTGACTTAATGACATTCAGAGGAAGTTCATTAGAAGAATTCAAGAATCCAGACGGAGAAAATACCCCCAAAACATTACATTTGTAAACTCTAAGATGAATAGATACAGATGGAAGTAAGGTTGGCGCCAGTGAGTATTTACTACATGACAGTTTATTTGGTGTATGCTGCTAATTTTATTAGGAAACGAATCCTCTAGAGTCGGATCGACTATACTCTGCGGATGAGTATTATGGTGCCGAAAACAAATATTCTACATAGACCAGATCATAACAACATGTAATCAACTAAGAGAAATGGAATATTTTCAAAAACATGTTGGTTATTTCCTATTACTCCAACCTAATAAAGGGGAACAACTCGGATTTGTGGATTTACTGATAAATTATTTATTTATTTATTGATCTACTAGGAATAAAGAAGACATGTGGTTATGGTTAGGGTTAGGGTTAGGGTTTGGGTTTAGGGTTAGTTTAATGGGAAAATAATGGGTAGATTAATTAACAGATAAATTCCTTTAGAGTGGTTCCCCTTTTTAGGTTGGAGTTATAGGAAATAACCAATATATTTATATATCATAAAAGGAGAAGGAAAATAATAGAATAAAGAAAAATGTATAAAACGCGTGAAAAAGACAGAAATATCGCTAAAGATATTGTAAATGATAATACGCCAATATGATAGGTGACATATGTAAGCAAATGTAGTTAAATAATTTAAGAAAAAGAACGAGTTATGTTACACAGTAGCGATATGTTGATTTGTTTACTTTAAAGAATAAACAAGTAATTTTATATATATATATATATATATATATATATATATATATATATATATAGTCATCCACAGATACGTGTTTCGACTTATCAAGTATTTTTCAGTGTGGCTAGACATTTTGTAAGCTACTTACAGTCGGGATTGAAATCCGATCCGTTCAGCATCAGTCAGACACCTTAACGCTAGGCTATAGTCACCCACAGAATGCGACGGGGATTTTAACAGCTTTTAATACATATATCCCTATGTATGTAAAGACTGCCATATAGTGCTCACATCCATTATATAGGAGAGCGTTGCGTTTACGCTTTATTTGGCGGTCGTCAGCGAAAGCTCCCCAAAGTACTCAACTCTAGGGGGGTGGGGAGCATATATAGTCATTCACAGACACGCGTTTCGACTTATCAAGTCTCTTCGGTGTGGCTAGACATTTTGTAAGCTACCTACAGCCGGGATTGAAATCCGATCCATTCAGCATCAGTCAGACACCTTAACCACACATTGAATTTTAACTGCTTTTAATACACACACATCCCTATGTATATAAAGACCGCCATATAGTGCTCCATCCCTTATATAGGAGAGCGTTTTTAATAAATACAGATTACAAGACAATGTTGATTCTACTGGAGAAGAAATGAAGTAAAGTTTGTTTTTTTACATTACTGTCATGAAATATCTTCAGCCTTTTCCTCATACAGATATCGTAGCAGAAATTGTTGAATAAAAGGCAGAAAAAAACGATCGTTCTTTTGAAAGTAAGAATACCTACCAAAAATACTCAGTAATTTAGGAAACTTGTTAAAAAATGGTTTAACCGGTATTTACATCGAGAACATTGAGAAAGCAACATGTGTTGAAATAATAATTTCATCAAATTATCTATTCGAACACAGGAGCAAAACCTGAAAATGAACATGTTTTCGGGAAAAAAAACTATTTGGCTTAGTTCTCAATTCCTCCCCAGTAGACGACTCTGTTTGTTTTTTTTAAATACACACAGAGCACAAGAATATAAGTAAGCATTAAAACTCATATGAATATTATTTTCTTTCTAGTGAGAGAAAAATTCAATTTTTATCTGAAAAATAACTTCCTTTTCAAGGAATCTTAATGTTTCGGAATTTTCCGATCCATCAGTCGCAAAATTGTTTCTTTCGGCTGCAGAAACCTTCTTCGTCTCATCTCAATCAATGTAACTAGCTTTCTCCGTTTTATCTCTTTATTTTCTCAAGCACATTTTCCTTAAGATGTCTTTCATTGATTTAGTGAAAAATGGGGTGGGGGACCTCTTGTTATTTTAAAATTTGATTAAATCTTAAAATAAACACATACTGTAAATTACCTTTTTTTCTTTCTTCTTTTTCAACTATTTAATTCTTAAGTTATTAATTCGTATAACTTTTTTTACAATTATGACAATTACTTACGATCCGAGCTGAGCTTGTTGGGTCGCCAATAAAGATAGGATACCATTGTTCGCATATTTACTTATCACTAAATGCTTCTGACAAGTTTAGTAAATTCATATCCAGAATTCGGGATTAATACTAATAATACTAATACTAATACTAATACTCTATGCTAGTTTTTCTCGCTTCTTCCAACTGGTGGATTTTCCCTGAAGTTTGCCTAAAGGCATCTCTTCTGATTTCCAGGATTTATCTAAGTATTCTAGCTGATTTTAAAAGTGACCGTGAAAAGGGAAGAAACTTCAATTGTCATCACGGTCACTTTCGTGTTCCACAGCTTCAGATCAATGCTAATATTTAAGTATGTGTCTATCTTTTCGCGTTCTTTCATTTTCTTTCTACGACCAACTGGGATGGCAAAATTCAATTGTTCCTCTCATTAATAATAAGTCTGGTCTTCTGTGCAGGATAGGGTGGTCTGGTTGTATCACAAAGTCGCAGATAATTGTATGGCTTTCATTTACTTTTGTGTGAATATAACTTTTTTTCAGCATAGCCAAATCTTAATCTCTTGCATAATTTCCCCCAGACTATTATTATTATTACTAGCTAAAGTACCCGGTCCATGACCGACTAAAAAAAAAAAAAAAAAGAGAAAAAAGTGGTGACTTAATTTGGCGGACCTGAACTTTTGGACCCACGCCCTCTAAAATTTTTCGTTTTTAATTATTTTTTTTTTCAACGGATTATTATCGATTGCAAACCAATCTATCCGATTGTAAAAAAAAAACTAAAAAAAGTTATTTATTTTTCGAGTTTTCAGGGGTGCTCATTTCCCCGTATAAGTTTATAGTAAATCGAACCCCCATATCGAAACCGCTCTATCTTAACAGTTGGGCTGAATTTGCACTAAGGTATCAAAATTAAGGTGACACAGAAAAAACAGAACCCCAAATTTTTTAATAAAACTGTTAAATTCAAGTAGGGGGTTAGGATTTGGGTTAGGGTTAGGGTTAGGGTTGGTGTTGGGGTTGGTGTTTAAGGTAAGTTTAATGGAAAAATAAATAAATAATTTGGGTTCTGTTTTTCTGGGCCACCCTAACTTTGACACATTTGCGCCAGTTTCCTTTCGAGCAGTTCCGATATGGGGGTTCGATTTACTATAAACTTATACGGGGAAATGAGCACCCCTGAAAACTCAAAAAATAAAGAACTTTCAAGAATTTTTTAAAAATCTGATTGATTGGTGTGTAATCGATAATAATCCATTGAAGGAAAAAATAAATATTTAAATAAAATTTTCTTTTTAGCGGTTCCGATAAGGGGTTCAATTTACGATAAACTTATACGGGAAACTGAGCCCCCTGAAAACTCGAAAAATAAATAACTTTTTTGAATTTTTTTACAGTCTGATAGATTGGTGTGCAATCGATAATAATACATTGAAAGAAGAAAAAAAAATTAAAACAAAAATTTTAGAGGGGTGTTCCAAAAGTTCAGGTCCGCCCTTAATTTAAAAAAAAATCTGCCTATTTATTTATCATTAGAATTATGATAAATTAAAGAACACATTTTCTCATTCAAGTTACGTACATTAAAATCATTTTTATTTTATGTTTAAGGTAAGAACATATCATACACTGTTTTGTTTATATACGAAATGTTAACTACATCGTATTTTTATTATAATTTTTGTTTTATTTTTATTACAATACGAATACAACTATGTTACTTAGTTACGAAATAAGTAGTTATAATTTAACTTCCTATTTTGTAAAGGCTTTCTTTCTAAAATTCTTTTGTTTTAATTTTCGTATATATACAAAGTTGAGTTATATTATATTTAAAATAAACGAAATAAAATTTATTAAACAATAATAAGCGCTTATTATTTATTTAATAAATAATAAGCGCTTATTATTGTTTTTTACTTCGCTCTTTCTTACAATAAATATTTGTAAGATAGATTATTTCATTTCATTTCTAACTAAATTAATATTTTAAAGACAGGAATAAAAAGATTGCGATATGAATAAGATTTTGATTTTTCGTTAAAACATACTTTTGCTGTCCGAAGCAAAATATTTTTTTCTAACTCGCTATAAAAAATAATTCAATTGATAAAGACTCGTACAAATTATAAATTGAGCAAGATTATTTTCTCTTCTTTTCACGAAAAGTTTCACTGAAACTCCAGTTTGAAAATATAATAGTATTTGGGACAATTTTAAATTCAGTTTTTAATTGCTTGATAAGTTAGAAATAGATTGTAATTTATTTCTATGAATTTTTTCTACATGACAATTCAAATCTAGTTCTTAACGATTAAGAGAATGCAATATCTATTTTTGCTTACATTTTAAAACGTCTTCATTAGTTCTCTAAACTATTAAGACTTTTTTTAAACCATTAGTATTAATTACAAAACAACTCGTTTTTATCATTTTTTTTTATTTACATTTATACAACCCTATACTGGTGACTGATTTTTATTGACATTTAAAATCATATTTTAAAAAATTAACCGTAAACTTGTGTTTTGAAACAATTTTCATTTTTCTACAATTTTTGTGTGCATGACAACAATTTAAATTAAGTGTGTGTACATTGTACAATAAAGTTAGTTTCAAAAACATACGATAAATATAAATAAATATTTAGAAAGATTATAAAAAAACGAATTTATTTTACGTTAAAATTTAGTTTGTCGCTAACATTTTCATTGTTTCTTTCTTTCTTTCTTTATTTCTTTCTTTCTGCTGCTAAAAACAGCCAGGCGAGTCGCTAACATTTTCGTTGTTTCTTTCTTTCTTTCTTTCTGCTGATAAAACAGTCAGGCGAGCCTCCGCTGATAGACCAAGTATTAGCAGCAGCAGCAGCTATGCTATGGCTTTCGAAAAATCGTTTGATTTTGTTTGATTAATCGATTAAATCCCTTAATCAGTAAAAATCAATAACCAAATTTGGAATTTTCTTAGTTAGAACGATATCAATGTGTATGCAAGATTTTGAATCTGAGTGACCTCCCGTTTTTTTGTTATATGTCGACACGTACATACCAAAATCTCTGTTTTATATATTAGATTATTATTATATTATTATTATTACTGTTGTTGTTGTTGTTGTTGTTGGTGGTGGTGGTGGTGGTGTTTCTATTCTTATTCAGATCTTGTCGACGTTTTGCAAGGTATTACGATAAGAATTGCTAGCATCACAGTGAGTGTATGTAGACTTGTCACATCATATCACAAGTTAATTCTTCTGGTCTAAATCCGGTCTCCTGAGTTTTATTGTCAAATCAAAAAAGACCAGAGACCTGGAGTGCGTGACGAGATTGAATTGCAATATTCTGCCATATCTGTCTTGATCTATTCCCGTGACATGACCTTCTGGCGTGTTTTGTTGGATCCATTTGGATCCAAAGTCAGAAAAGACTGCTTATTCTATTCAACAGATATGCTCTCCTGGCCTGGATTGGGTGATCAGGTTGACTTTCCTTATTCAAAGGAATTGTTATGTTCTATTTTCAGAGTCAATGTCTCAGATGCAAATATACAGTTGTTCTCATCTTTAAAAGTTCAGTTGATTTCATATTTCAAACTGCTTCACATTTGCTAACAAATTTATTTATGTTTGTAATTATCAGTTAATGCACTACGTAGTTTTGTGACATATATCTGCACCTCTTGTGCATTATCTCTAAACTGGCATTAATATAGATGGTTCATATAAATAGTAAAGTCGCAGATTGGCCTATTGTCGGTAGCAGCAGGACAGCGAAGGAGTCTATCCCCTTTTCACAAGCGCTTAACCATGGAGATTGTTTTTATGTCTGAGGTGGAGCGCCACACAATAATATGTATTCAGCTTTTTTTCCGTAACTATTTCGTAACTATTTATTTTCCATTATGAATATTATATGTGTTTTGACGTTGTCTTTTAAGTTTGATTGTTAAATGCATTTGATTACATCATTTCAGATATTCCTGATTTATTTAATGCCAAAGTCAGATATTTTTCCAGAAATTATTTGGTTCCAAGAAATTAATCATAATCATTTGTAAACAATGTTGTCTTGTAACTACTCCCATATGGTGCCAAGTAAATATATATTGATAATAATAATAATTTTCTTTTGGAATTTTCATTGCTGAAATGGTCATCGTTTTTGGAGATGGGCACGATGAACTGAGTTCAAACCCTGGATGAGACTCTGCTCTTGTAAAAGTTATGCATCTAAGTAGTAACCATCCAGCTATTGGTAAACTGGGCTCTTTCTCTTGTTAACGCAACCGACATTGGAGAAGGAGGAATCTGGATTTAAACCTGTTAAACTCCGCTTGAATATAGGCCTAGAGTCACATCCGACTCGTGTGGAAGAGTTAGGTAAATATATACTTCCTCTATTTTTTTTTTAGATAATTGCAGCTTTCATCTTTATTCAGCTTTCCGTTTTTTTTAAATAATACTTGAATTGAGTTATTTATATTTCATCGAGTTTACTTTTACATCATAAACAATGCTATAACTCCTATAAATACATTAAAATCCTATAACTCCAAATATTTTGTACTTTTTAACTAGACTATAAAATTCCAAAAAAAATAATTGTTACAGTAAACATGGTGATATATACTCATAATATATTAGCTGTATAACATTAAAATTAAGTCAATACTAACGGAAGCATAGCTGTTAAGAAAAGAACATCTTGCAAATTTACCCATATCTCTAATGCAGATCAATTTTGTAAAGCACATCTCTAAGATGTGCTGTGGTGCATCATCAGGGATGCTCTTTAGTTCATTGGGGATCTCGGATCTTGCTAGCATCATACACCCTCGCTAAAATGATTCGACCAAGATTGACCACGACTCATTCAACGTAATTGTTCGTCATTAAGTCCTGCGTCACTCTCAGCTAACAAATCGCCTCGATTTTCCCCCTAATATATGTGGTCAGTGAACAATTATTTCCGGTTTTCTACTTTGGTAACATTCCCTATAAATATATTTACTACAACTTCCAAGCAACGAAGTACGTCAACAGCAAGATACTTCGCCGATAGCTTCCCAGCTGCGAACTACTGTTTCAGCTCCTTGGTAGGCATGATTCTGAAATTGCTTGATAAACATAGCAGAACACTAAGTAGCTATCTTCTTATATTCACATGCATGATCATTGAATATCTAATATTGATAGTTTGTCCGTTGCTATGACAGTCGACGAATGGTAACCAACACATACTGTGTAACGATTTCCCCCCACAGATTATAATAATAGGCCCACTTATTTACTTTCAAATAATTGGTTCGTTTCGTTTTGATTTATCTTCTGTGTGCATTTTTGTTATCAGTTAAACTTACTCATGACAAAAAATGTTGCACTACCTAAGCGAGGAAAACATTCCGTTGCATTTCCCTTTCGAAAAAGATTTTGTTTTAGCAAAATAAACCTATCAGAAGTGCCTGGACATATTAAAGTTTTCTTCCTTTTAGATTGTCCTTCCAGAAACTTTAACGTTGCATTCGGTTAAAAAATAGATCTTCTACTTACTATAAAATTCCTAACCAGTGTTGGCCTTTGGAATTTAAATATTTGCCTGCAGGAAGCTTCCATTTGTGAATATAAAGAGTTAAAGACGGGTATTGCCTTGGAACATTGACCAATCATCTGTCAATTTATAAAGTTTTTTTCTGTATTGCCGTTTAAGCCCTGTCGATTATGGATTTAGAATACACCAACTGCAACCCCCAATAGGGCTACCTTTTGGCCGTGGGTGGCGACCCGTAATGCTTAAGGACGGAGTCTTAGTGGATGAGCAGTCCATGACATGCAACACCCAACTTAAACCATTACTTAGGCTAGACAGGCAGTCGGAGAGATGCCCTCCGATCAATAAGCTGGTCAAGCCCTAGCACATATATGATTGTCCCGACCCTATTGCCCCTATAGCAAGCCCCAACCATTTTTATCATATGGGAGCTAGAAAGCGGTGACTGAGTGTCTTCATATCGTGGGAAAGACGTTAAACGCTATCTGATGGTGAGGGTCCAGTTCTGGACGTCTGGGGAATGTGCAGCACCCCTTCAACACCATTGCTCCCTGGTCCACTCTGACTCGGAGTGGTAGTACCTGTTAGGGTCCTATCTATGGGTTAAATAGAAACATGTTTTTTATAAAAATAATTGAGTATCTATTTAAGAATGAATTCATTTCAAAACTTTGTCGGCATTAAATGACCCACCGAGATTGATATGCCGTAAAAAAACAAAAAAAAAAAAACGAACAGTATTGTCGTTTTATGAGTCTAATTCATCGTCACTTTAATGTTGTTTTTTGCAAAGAAAACACGAGGCAAAGTTTGTATTGTGATTAAAAATATTACATTTGCAACCGATCCCTCACTCTTCCTGTCGGCGGAACTTAGAATACGCTGTGTATTCACAGATAAATTTAACATTTCCGAAAATGTATTTACATTTATAGATTATCTAATGCTTAAATATTTATAACTTTAGACTTTTTTTCTGGCCGAGATTAACATATGAACAAACAGAAACATCTTCAAGCATAAACTTTATACTTCTTCAATCAGAGGTGTACCCGATCAAAAAGACATTACCTGCATCAGACGGTGAGTCTCCGGTTCTGAAGATCTGGGGAATGTGGAGTACCCGTTTATTGACATTACTCCCCGACCCACTCTGACAAACAGAGGTAATATCTATTAGGGTTCATCTATGGATCAAATATATGTTTAATATTTAATCGTGTTTGATATGAGAGTGTGCAAAAATAACTCTTAATAGCAACTACACAAAAACTGTCAATATGAACGTACAATGAGCACGATTCCCAAACATCTACGTATAAAGTAGCTCTACAGGGATTGATATGAATCTAAAATCAATCATTCAATAAGTTTCTGAAGTCTCAATAAAATATTTACATTGATCGAATAAGGATACGTTTATGCTTGAAAATGTTTTTTATTCCTGTGTTAATCTCAGCCAGAAACAAGCCACAGTTACACACACACACACCACACCACACATATATATATATATATATATATATATATATATAATAAATGGATAAAAGTAACCTACTCGAGTTTCATCGTCTGATTCGTCAGGGTTACATCCGTTGAATTAATCGAGTTTTCGATTAATATCAGTTGGTACAATACACGCCCTTTGGAATGGGACTTATATAAGTCCCATTCCAACGGGCGTGTATTGTACCAACTGATATTAATCGAAAACTCGATTAATTCAACGGATGTAACCCTGACGAATCAGACGATGAGACTCGAGTAGGTTACTTTTATCCATTATATAAATAAATTTTGCTCTACATTGTATTGAGCACTTTCTATTTGTTTTTTCTCAGTCTTAACCCCTGGATACTGTGCGCTTCCAATGATCGTACTTGTACCCACCGGTAAGCTACTACTCATACATTAACACACATACACACACACATATATATATATATATATATATATATATATATATATATATATGAGCATTAATTTATCTAAATATCTAAACACATTTTCGGAAATTTTAAACATATCTGAGAATTCCTAGATCCACACTATGAGTATCATTTCTTTTTCTCCATCCATGATATTACATCATTGTTTTAGAATAGTTCGTGATTAATTGTTAATTAGATAAATATCGTTGGTTCCACTTGATTTTCCCTCCATTAGGCACTTGGCGTTGTTAAGAAGCAATTTTCTCTGTAAATTCTACCTTACAGGCAGTCTCGAAATAGGCCTGCAATTACGGGTAATTGTTGTTTCTTTTTAAATTTTATTTTATTGAGTCAGAGTTGTATTCTATTTTTATTATCTAATCAAAGAATGATTTATGTAATCAGGCACTCAAATAATTAATTACTTAGTCATTGGTGTCGTGGCAAAAATTCTCTGGAACATCAACTTATAGTTAACGTAATATGAGTGTTCATGGTGTTGCATGATTCATGGATAGCTAATGAATTATGTATGTATTGGATAGATATTTTGAACCAGAGTTCAGTAGATTCAAAATAACGGGAGTCGAGTGGAACATTATCAACCGTTATGGTTATGATTGATTTGTAGAGACATTACGCTTCACCTTCCAGAAACGCGCCATTAGAAGCGTGAGTTTAGATCAGTTGCGACCAGAAATTCAGAGTGAGTGGACTCGAAAGGCTGTCTCGCTCCGAGAGTAGCTCCTCTCACCGCACGATCCTGGCCTGGGTTTGTTGTTGTTAATAAAGGCTTGAAAGAAAACAATAAAGTCTTGTTAATTTATTTAAACAAAAGATGACCAGCCCAACAAGAAGTAGAACCAACAAGAAAGTAGAACCAGCCCGGGAAAAGAGCCCAAAAAGAAGATGGCGGCCGAGTTAGCAACAGTAGCAAGCAAAAGAGTTAGCAAGTAAGAGACCCTCATCTCATCATCCTATCTCTACTATCTCTTTCTCTTTCTCTGTCTGTCTGTCTGTCTGTGTCTCTGTCTCTCTCTCTGTCTCTCTCTCTTTCGCCATTATATACGCGAGTAAATGTGTATGTACCAATGGCTGTGTATCTCTACATGTGTATCCATGTGTATGTGTATATCAGCAAGAATTAACATTTCTGTTCAGAAGAATGCAACCTGCTTAATTATAATGTATGTAAAGGATTGTATTTCAGAGCCATCTGTGTGGGTATGATTCAACAGGCATGATTCTATTCTGCAGATTCATCGATTTAGTTTTTACTTGAATTTTTTCAGAGGTTATCAGCCTCCAGTTCTGCTTCATTTGACATAGTTACGGTAGAAATTGACGGTCAGTTTCAAGGGTTTTCCAGCACTAGGTTATGTCTGAAGGACTTTCGAATACAAAGACAGAGACACTTGAAGGAGTTTGCTGAATTCTCATTAATCATCATCGAAGTAGCTTATACGTCTAATCTCTCTTCTGTGGTAGTACAAGATTATCAACCAAAACGTTATATGAAATAGATATTTGACTTTGTTGATCACTGAAATTGAAATAACTATGTGATTCAATTTTGCAAAATAACGTATTTCTATGGAGACCCTATTTAATGTGTATGTCATTTTACTTATTTACTACCTGCTATTGGTAAAATAAATGGGTATACTACACCCTAGGAAAAGGGTAAATCAAAAATACAAAAGTATATATATATATATATATATATATATATATATATATATATAAAAGTAATTGGTAATTTGCTTGAAGCATTGTTAAGTATGTTATAAATAATAAAATTCGAAGGCAATACAATGCGTAAAAAATAAAGACAAAAAGATGTTTATATGTCTAATCGATTTCAAAGCGAAGCTTTAATCAGAGTTTTATTTCAGAAATGACGTGATTATGTTTTTTTTTATTTGTGTGGTTATAATTTCTCTTCTTATTTCCTTTTCCTTCCTTCTCTCTTCTCTTTTTGAATGGGAATAACTGTAATTTCTTATTTCTCTCTTTCTTTTTTTTTTTCTTAAAAGTTTGTTGAGAACAAGGCTGACATCCGGTAAGATGTTGCAATGTGTTGCAATGTGTTGCAACCGTGTGAGCATGTCATAATTTCAAAAACAAAAATGAACAAATAAATAAAAACCGTTAATAGAAAATTTTTTTTACATACTTAGCTTTTGTTTCGCTTTCACCTTTCATTTCTTATTCTTTCTCCCTCTCTTTCTTTTTTTTGTGTTATTTCTCTTCTTTTTCTTTTTCTTTTTTCCCCTTTATCCCCTTTGTTCTCTAATTTAAATTATTTTTTTATAGTAAATAAGTAAATAAAAGATTATCTTAAATTATGTATTAGTATTGATAGAAAACATAAATAATTATTTTTTCTTATTTTTTTTCTTAAGAAAATATATTTTAAGAGTACTTTTTTCTCTTTTCTTTTAAACTTAAATAGATTAAATATTATATTAATTATATATTAAAATATCATATAATAATTACATATTAGGATTGATGCAAAATTCAAAACAATAAAAATAAAACAAACCATTCTCCCCTTAAACTTCAAATAGATTAAATATCATAAATCAAATATTTGAATTACAAAAGGCATAATGTTTTGCTTCAATTATATATTTTATTTAACTATTTTTTTTCATTCTTTTGTTGTTATTATTTATTCTTTTTTTTTGCCCCCACTTTTCCTTAAATATTTATTAATAGTTCTAGACTGACCGTAATCCTAAGAGGGTATTATGGTTTAAAGAAATAGTGTCATGGTTTAAAGAAATAATGTCATGTAAAGGAGTTAATAAGTATGTCAATATTGTTAAATTAATCGTAATTAATTTTTTTTATATTTCTCTATTATCTTCTTTTCATTCTCAATCATCCCATCACTATATATATATATATATATATATATATATATATATATATATATTATATATTTAATTTTAATTAAAAAAAAGAAAAAAGAAAAAAAATTATTTTTCCTTTCATATTGTGAGTGCATGAAATGTTGAGAATCAATGGTATGTCTTAATGGATATCTATTATAGATGTATTACATAATTCAAATATGCAAACAGTTGATAGTAAAATAAAAAAAAGGCTATATATGAAACGTGTAATTTAGTTAACCGTGTATTCTGAGTTTAATTCTAATCTATTGATAGTTGGTAGGTTTAAAATTTATGATAGGGAAAATTATATATATATGAGAGAACATGTGTACTAAATAAACTAAAACCTATACATGGAACGTGTAAATTTAGTTAATTATGTATTCTGTGTTTAATTCTAATCTATTGTTTATATTAGGACCTAATTTAGCTATTAATAAACTTTCTCTAATTCTGAGATTACCAATGTTGCGTATTATAGCCTCTATCTTAACTGAAAAATTGTTGTCCTTATTTTTGCATTTTTTTATTTTTTTTATTAAAATTGAATATATATATATATATATATATATATATATATATATATATATATAGTGATGGGATGATTGAGAATGAAAAGAAGATAATAGAGAAATATAAAAAAAATTAATTACGATTAATTTAACAATATTGACATACTTATTAACTCCTTTACATGACATTATTTCTTTAAACCATGACACTATTTCTTTAAACCATAATACCCTCTTAGGATTACGGTCAGTCTAGAACTATTAATAAATATTTAAGGAAAAGTGGGGAAAAAATAAGAATAAATAATACCAACAAAAGAATGAAAAAAAAAATAGTTAAATAAAATATATAATTGAAGCAAAACATTATGCCTTTTGTAATTCAAATATTTGATTTATGATATTTAATCTATTTGAAGTTTAAGGGGAGAATGGTTTGTTTTATTTTTATTGTTTTGAATTTTGCATCAATCCTAATATGTAATTATTATATGATATTTTAATATATAATTAATATAATATTTAATCTATTTAAGTTTAAAAGAAAAAGAGAAAAAAGTACTCATAAAATATATTTTCTTAAGAAAAAAAATAAGAAAAAAGAATTATTTATTTTTTCTATCAATACTAATACATAATTTAAGATAATCTTTTATTTACTTATTTACTATAAAAAAAATAATTTAAATTTGAGAACAAAGTGGATGAAGGGAAAAAAGAAAAAAAAGAAAAAGAAGAGAAATAACACAAAAAAAAGAAAGAGAGGGAGAAAGAATAAGAAATGAAAGGTGAAAGCGAAACAAAAGCTAAGTATGTAAAAAAAATTTTCTATTAACGGTTTTTATTTATTTGTTCATTTTTGTTTTTGAAATTATGACATGCTCACACGGTTGCAACACATTGCAACACATTGCAACATCTTACCGGATGTCAGCCTTGTTCTCAACAAACTTTTAAGAAAGAAAAAAAAGAAAGAGAGAAATAAGAAATTACAGTTATTCGCCCATTCATAAAGGAGGAGAAGAAGAAAGATAGGAAAAAAAGGAGAGGAAAAGGAAATAAGAAGAGAAATTATAACCACACAAATAAAAAAAACATAAGCACGTCATTTCTGAAATAAAACTCTGATGATAAAGCTTCGCTTTGAAATCGATTAGACATATAAACATCTTTTTGTCTTTATTTTTTACGCATTGTATTGCCTTCGAATTTTATTATTTTATAATATATATATATATATTTATATATACCCAAGGTGGGTACTATATATATATATATATATATATATATATTATATATATATTAGTGAATACTATATATATATATATATATATATATATATATATGTATATAGATATATATATAGTGAAACTATATATATATATATATATATATATATATAATATATATATATATATATATATATATACATTTGATAATTTTGAATCATATTACCACGACCAGACAACTCGGCAAACACCATTTGCGACATCCGGAGCACTGGACAGCTGTTTCGTCCTCTTTTGGTCCCATCAGCAGTGCATACTACAATCTCCACCACTAAAAATTGAACCAGGGGACCACAGCGTGAAGAGCGGGTACTCAACACACTGGGCCACCAGCCCATGCCACAAACGGAGAATGCCAAATCATCTAGTCAATGGTAACATTAATTATATATATATATATATATATATATATATATATATATATATAGTGAAAAAAATATATATATGTGTAGTATATTAAGAAAAATTTAAAAAAACACAGGTTTAAATAAGTTAAGTGGTAAGTTTATTAATATGCAACTCAAAAGTTAAAAGACTATTCTCTCGCCACTTGAAACAAACATCTTTTCTCAATGAAAAGCATGCTCGCACACACACGCACGCACGCACGCGCACGCGCGCACACACACACACACACACACACACACACACACACACACACACACACACACACACACACACACCTTGAGAAAATTATGTGCAATCTTTATTTAAAAAATTAGCAAAATTTTCATTACAATGCAATAATTAGTGTGTTTTAGTTTTGTAACTTGTGTTTAACGCATAACGCGTTTTTGTTTCATGTTTACACTGTACAAAGTATATTTCGAACAAAACATCTCCGATTTTATCTTTAAAAGAAGAACCGTGCGAAAATCTTCAGTTTTTCTTTTTGATGCTACCATAAAAAAGAGACCAATGATAAAATTAAATTCATAAAATGTTAAGACTGTTTTTCTTCCCTTTTGAAGTAATTTCAAAAGAAGATATTGTATTAACAACATTTACAAAAATAATTATTTATATATATATATATATATGTGTGCGTGTGTGGTGTGTGTGTGTGTGTGTGTGTGTGTGTGTTTGATTTGGTTTAGTTTGTTTTACGGCATATCAACCTCAGTGGGTCATTTAATGCCGATAAAGTTTTGAAATAAATCAATTCTTAATGGATAATACAATTTTTTTATAAATACATTTTTCTATTTAACCCATAGATGGGACCCTAACAGGTACTACCACTCCGGGTCAGTGTGGACCAGGGAGGAATGGTGATGAAGGGGTGCTCCACATTACCCAAACCTCCAAAACTGGAACCTCACCATCAGATAGAGTTTAACGTCATTTCCAGGACATGTAGACCCGCAGGCACCGCCTTCTAGCCTCCATATTATAAAAAGTGGTTGGGGCTTGCCATAAGGGCAATAGGGTTGGGAAAAACAAATAGCTGCTAGGGCTTGACGTGACCAGCCGATTAATCGGATGGGGCCTCTCCGACCGCCCGTCTAGCCCAAGATAGGGACAA
Source organism: Doryteuthis pealeii (assembly GCA_023376005.1). NCBI lineage: Eukaryota > Metazoa > Mollusca > Cephalopoda > Myopsida > Loliginidae > Doryteuthis > Doryteuthis pealeii. The sequence goes on from CM042139.1 coordinate 72,861,729, forward strand.
TGTGGAGTATTGCATGTCATGAACTGCTCATCCACGTGGGCTCTATCCTTAAGCATCACGGGTCGCCACCCACGGCCAACAGGTGGCCCCATTGGGGGAGTCTTACCCCTCTGCAGAGGTGCAGTCGGTGTATTCTAACGCCCCACCGACAGGGCGGTGTGTGTGTGTGTGTGTGTGTGTGTGTGTGTGTAACTTATAATATATATATACACACATCCACACATATATTTGTGTGTGTGTGTGTTTCTGTGTGTGTTGAATTACAAATGATATATGTTATTATCTGACATTCCTTTTGACATTATCAGTTCCTAGGATACTGTTCCAATTTTTACTTTTATGAAACTTCTATTAAAAGAACATTAATTGGATTAAAGGTCACACAGATGTTTACTAAGCAGGGAGTCATATCTCTTCTTATAATGGAGATTGTGTGTTTATCGAAACTATATCATTACTTATGTCACAATTCCTTAGTTATTTACGTCACATTCTCCACGATTTGATTTTATCTAAACCTCAATTATTAATAAAAATTGTTTTACATTATTAATACTGTTGACCCTATCTACATACTAATAACATGCAAGGGTAATTATATATCCAACAAAATAGCGGTTTGCAGTGTGAACGGGAAGGCTAATTTGCATATTGATAATAGAAAGTTAATTTTAATAAATATGTGCTTGATATTATTGATTTTTAACTATTTGGTTTTATTCTAATAAATATGAT
>CM042139.1:72867463-72909963 GCA_023376005.1 Doryteuthis pealeii
GTTTGTACTATTATTATTATTATTATTATTATTATTATTAATATTATTATTATTATCATTATTATTGTTGTTGCTGTTTTTGTTGTTGTTGTTATTATTATCGTTGTTGTTGTTGTTATTATCATTATTTACTCCTTTTGAGTTTTCACATCAGTGTTAGCTGATGGTCTTTCACTGGATTCTGAGTGACAGCAAGTCTCCTTAGGTCTCCAGGACTCTTCTGAGTATTCTGGCAGATTGCAGCAGTGTTTTGAATGGTTTCAATTCTTCCTCTGATTTCCAAACTTTCCAAACCCTTTTCCAATCCTTTTGGGACCGGTCCAAGTGCACCAACTACAATTGGTATAACTTCATATTCCATAACTTTTTCAGTTCTCTGGCAAGGTCCAGATATTTGTCCATTTTTTCATTTTCCTTTAGCTTTACCCTGTGATCTGGTGGCACTGCAAAATCCACTAGTTGACAAGTTCTTTCTTTTTTGTTTATCAGCACTAGGTCTGGTCTTCTTGCTGGGATAAGGTGATCCGTGTTTATTTCAAAATCCCAGAGAATGTTATGCGTTTCGTTCTCAAGAACAGATTATGGTTTATGCATATACCGTTTTGTTGTATGGTCAAAATTAATTTTTTTTACATAATTCCCAGTTGATAACCTTCCCAACCCAGTCGTGTCTAGTTTTGTATTCTCGTTGTGCTAGTTTGCTACATTCACAGAGTATATGGTTTACAGTCTCATGTCTATTACCACAAAGTCTACATTTACTATTTTGTTGGGTCTTATCAATTTTCGCTTTGATATAGTTTGTCCTTATGGCATTATTTTGTGCAGCAATTATTAATGATTCTGTTTCTCTTTTGAGGTTTCCTTTTCTTAACCATGTCCAAGTCTTTCCATGTGCAACGTCTTCGATTTGTCGTTTGAAGTGTCCATATAATTGTTTTTCTTCCCATTTTTGTTTTCTAGTCTTTGTTGTTATTCTGTTTGTCCATCTGTCACTTCTACTATTGTTGGCCGCCAAAAGTAATTTGTCTTTACTCTTTCTTGTGTAATCTTCAAATTGTTGAATTATTATTATTATTATTATTATTATTATTATTATTATTACGCAAGTAGTATTAGGTATAATATACAAAGTGATTAAAAATATTGAATACCCTCATGGGAGTACGTTTATTATCTAATTTCAAATAATGTTCACAGGTTCACAATATCTGTCAAAATATTATTGGAATCTCCCAAAGATGACTAAAAATAATGCTGATATTTCAATTAGAGTATCTTTAAAGTATCTTTAAAGTAGAACTAGTATTACGGTTATCACCTAGGGAAGATTCTAGCTATTTGTTATCAAGTAAACAGTAATTTGTTATCAAGTGAACAGGTAAAGATTTTAAAATCATAAAGGAACTCACATAGAAATATTAGAATTTGTTTTAAAACCCTGTAAATAAAGGATTGCCACTTTTATTCCCTTCGATAAATATTTTTTCATCTGTTTTCTTTCATTTAGCTGACATATTATATTGGCTTGATACTGACAATAGAATATACGATAAATAAGGTGCAAGGTACAAAAGAGAGAAATAAATTATACCAATTGGTTTGTTGGGTGGATTTTACCGCATGTCAACCGTTGGGTTATGTTATGCCGAATATGTTTTCTTTTATTCAATCGTATTGGGTATTCTATTTTTTTAAAACTCAGTTTAAAAAAAGTTTTTAAAGCCTCATATTTTTATCTCTAAAACACATTGATAAGACTCAAACAGTTATTACCACTCCGGGCCAGAATGAACCTGAGAGTAATGGAGATGAAGAGGTACACACACACACACACACACACACACACACACATATATATATATATATATATATATATATATATAATTATAAATTTTATGTGTATATATGCGTATATTCACATAAATATGTATATATATATGCATATTGTAAATTCATCCGTGTTTATATATATATATATATATATATATATATATATATATATATATATTGATGAATTTATGATAATATATATATATATATATATATATAATATTAAATTCATCAATATATATATATATATATATATATATATATATTGGTTTAGATGCATCTGTTGCTAATCCTGTAGCTTAAAAATGTGTGAGTATAGATAAGTACACAAACCGTTCACGATGTGTGGGTGTGACACAGGGTTATCAAGCGAGGATCGAACTTCCTATTCAGTACTAATATATTTGTGGGACTAACTTGCTAACTATTACACCGTGACCGAACCCTCTAAAATGCATAACCCATTCACAACGGGTAGGAAGTGACACAAATCCCAAGTATGGGGCTTCCAGCGCGAATGTTGTAATGGATTTGCCAGACTACCTTACTAATCATTAAACCACGAGAAGACACTAATAAAGTGTGAGTGTCTGCGGGTTGTGTTTTGGGGTGGAAAATGTTCGTACCTGTAAATATATACATCTATGTATATGAATTGACATTAATGAAGTCATTGCTACGTTCGTCTAGCACAGAATTGCAATAATGATTATTCTGTTCAAACTTGGTAGTTCGTTTCCATTGGCTGATGCAACAACTTCATCAGTCCCTGGAAACAGATACACATTGATTGATAGGTATACATACAGGGTAGATACGTAAGTTATTGCATGCAAACTTGCATTATGTATGCAACTTTTTGAACACAGTGTGAAAGATCAAAGAAACATCAAAAGAAAATTGTTAAGAAGGGGTAATTCAGATGTTTTAAATGAAATTAGTTGGGTTTTCTTTTCATTCCTTTTTTTCTTTCTTTTTTTTTTTTTTCAATTATCAGTTTCTGTGTGAACTTCTGTTTGCTACAAGTTTTTCTTTTGAAGTGAATTAATTGCCAGATAAGAATATATAAATAAAATTATATCTACGTTATACCACGTTATATCAGATATTAATGGAACACAAGTAGATATTTATGTGATATCGATTAAATAGAAAATAACTTATGGCTACTAATTTTTCTTTTAGTTATTAGTCTTTTTTAAAATTATCAGCTTGTTTTATTTATCTATTTATTTTTTAGACTGTAATGTAGAGGCAGCCTTGTCACTGACATTGAATGCTGTTACAGCCTTCTCACTCTCGGCGAATGCTGTGATAGTTTGATGGACCGAAAACAAGTGGTTAATCATGAAATCACTTACGGTAATTACGAGAGTTCGGACTTAAAATAAAGTCCGATAGCCGGCAGAGGAGAATTAAGGACCCTAATCTTAGGAGCTAGCCAAAACGTCTCCACCGGGATCTCTCGTGGTATGGGCGAGAAATGATTGCATGTGGTAAATCTTAAAAAGGTTCAGTCAGGTTTTTATTAATTGGGAGTGGACACGGACCAACTTAAATTTTGGAGCTAACGAGACCACGTTATTGGGGATAGGCTACGATTTATCAAATCATTTTTCGACTCAAAAATACCATTTCATGTCTCCGTATTTATGAGAACTGTCCAAAGAGATATTTATATACTACTAATAAAGTCAGTTGTGGCCATGAATCAGTTTAATTTTCCTACAACCGCATCGTGACCGTTTCATCTGGTCTTTGTCTCTGCCACCATTCTTCATGACCCGCAACATCACAATTGCAACAGACACTTCAAATGCTGTTACGAACGCAACATTGAGGCTATATCCGAAATAGCTGGTTGAAGGGTAGGGTCTGAATATGGGCAATACATTGAAGGGAATAATCCTCACGATTGACATGGTTTATAAACCGAAATTTATCATAGAAATTATATCGACGTTCACAAATTAAAGAAATCAATTTAGCTCTCACAAGTGTTGGAAATAATGTTGAAATTTATTGAAGTTTAGGAAGCTTTTATTTATTTCTCATTACTGGATAGAATTGAGGGCAACGAGCCAGCGTCTATTGAAAATCTGTTACACGTGCCAAATACAAATTACTGTGCTAATCCAATACAACTACGACAACTACTACAATTTCCTCTACTATTACAACTACTAAAACAACAACAACAACAACAAATAATAATAATAATAATAATAATAATTATTATTATTAATTTTCATTTAGACTCATTATCGCCTCTACGATTTGTTATAGGAATGATGACACTCATCTCTATACTTAGAAAACGTACAGGGGGCTACAAATTCACTAACTCACAAGAAAAAAATAAATCACCTTATGTACAAAGATGATATTAAAAAAACCCTGAAAAAACAAACAAACTGGAAGCTCTGTTACAAACCATGAATATATACAGCCAGGATATAAGAATGAGGATCGGCATTGCAAAATATGCCATGCTAGCAATGAAAAACGGGGAAAGAGAAACAATGGGCGGAATACAATTACCAAATCAGGAAAATATAAGAACACATGGTGGGAAGGAGAATTGTATATGTTTAAGAAGTTTTGAAGCAGTCACCATAAAACGAAAAAAGTTGAAAGAAAAGTTTTTAAAAAAAGAATACCTCAGAAAAATTAGAAATTCCTAGAAACTAAGCTCTGCGTCAGAAATTTCATCAAGGGAATAAATATCTGGGTTGTCTCAATTATAAGATACTCTGGGTCATTCTAAAATGCACAAGAGAGAAACTCCGTCAGAGAGACAAAAAGAACAAGAAAATTAATGACAATACACAAGGTATAACACCAGGGCGATGATAGAGACTGACTATATGTATCAAGAAAGGAAGGTGAAATTGATCACGCTAACGGAGAGGATTGTGTATGTGCCACAGTCCTAAAACTCGGAAAATACACAAAAAAGAAGATTTGTTGCCCTGGAAAGCGAGATTCGAATAGGAAGAAGGTCCAAGTCAATGACATAGAAACAGACAAATGCAATTTTTAGACTGAATTAGACAAATGCAATAGAAAATGTAGGCAACACGAATGCATAAAGATTGCCGTACATGTAAGATGATTTGCAACGGTTGATTTAAATAAACTTTGTTAAAAGCGGTGGCAGGGACGCATCAAGCCACAACGGAATTCTGTTTCACGATAATTTGAGTCGAACATGCACTACTAGCACAAGAGTTGTCCAAGTTTGATGGAAGCAGACAATCACCAACGCCAGACAAAGAGGAAAAATTAAGTCGCTCTAAAAACACTCACCAAAGGAAATTGTATGTTTTACAGTTCTATAGCATGTGTGCCTCTTATGTAAAATTTTAGACAGACCACAGCAAAACATCTAATATAGACTGCGTGTAGGGAGAAATAGGATTATGTGTAATACAATTATTAGATGCAACAGATTCGTCAATAATCATGCAAACATAGCCACAATTATGTAGGAAGCGTGATCTATTACAAACTTTGCAAATACTCAGCTTAAAAGTAGTGATACGAGAGTGAGTAAAAAGTTACTGCCATTTTGTTTAGAACATGTATAATTACCAACACAGGAACATGTATCATACATCAGAATGAAGGTTTTTTTTCTGTGGATCACAACCCTACTTCTCCACATAGTCAGCGTTTCTTTCAATAGCAATGTTCCACATTCGAATGAGAGTATGTATCCCTGCCCTGTGAAATTATGTTGACTGTTCTTTGATCCACTCCATGACTACAGATTTCTCTTCGTCACTGGAATAGGGTTTGCCGCTCAAACCATCTTTCATGGGACCAAAGAGAGGTAAACATTATTCTATTGAGAGAAACGGTGACTATGTGGAGAAGTAGAGATGTGATCCATGGCTTACCAGCTCCAATTTGATGTATGATACGTGTTCCTGTGTTGGTAATTATACCTGTTCTAAACAAAATAGCATTACTTTTTGAATAACCCTCGTACATTGACACAAAATCATATCTTGTAATTGTGAATTCAAATGGAACACCGATACTGATGCGTAGAAAATAATAATAGTTGAATATATTAGGTATGAATTTACCTGATTTTTACATATCTTGTAATTGTGAATTCAAATGGAACACCGATACTGATGCGTAGAAAATAATAATAGTTGAATATATTAGGTATGCATTTACCTGATTTTTTTAGATGAGGCTTGAAGTGCCTTATTTTGATTTAATGACCCAACCCGGCAAATCTTTTTGAATCAACAGTCAAACTATTCAAAATGATATCCAGTTTGGATAATTGCTATTCTCGGATAGACAGGGAACGGAGGATATAGCGGCCTAAACGTTGTGTTTTACATGCCACAGTAAAGATGAGAACAACAGTCCGAAAAATCAAAATAACATATTAGGTAGGTATTTAACCAATTGTATGGCTGATATTTTATTTTCATTTCACACAAGTTCTGGTTTGGAAGCTGTTCACAATGGTGGCAAATCAAGAAGAGTGCTCCATGCTAGAACAGAGGTCCTACCTCAAATTTTATGTGGCAAAGTGAAAACCATGTGAAATTTACAGAAGAATGTGTGATATGTACGGAGGTGTATGTTCTAGTTAAATGAATGTTTACAAATGGGCTAAATATGGGTCTGTCACTGAGTCTAAGTCAAAAAGACTGATCATAGCGCGGAAACTCACTGAATTACCAATAAAGAAAAAGAGGAGTACAACACTAGACACAGATGGATGGGAAAATTGATCCACTGGGGATTCTGCTAGATTGTAAAAGTGAAATACCACCTGTAAAATCTGGTGAGAAAAACTCGCAAGGCGTGAAATCAATCCAAGGACTCTAAGAATACGCAAAACGGATCAAGGAAAGAAAAATTAGGCTGGAAAAGAACAAAAACAAAAAACAGAAATGGGAAGAAAAAACAATTATATGGATACTTCAAACGCCAAATTGGGTAGATTACACAAGAATAAAACTGGGCATGGTTAAAAAGAGGAAACGTCAAGAGAGAAACTGAGTCACTCATATTTGCTGTACAAAACAATGCCATAAGAACAAATTATATTAAAGAAAAATTTATATGACATACCAGAAGAGCTAATGTAGGGTGTGTGGTGACAGAGACGAGAACATAAACCATGTATTAAGCACTAGCACTACGAGAATACAAGACTAGGTATGACTGGGTTGGAAAGGTGATCCACGGGATATTGTGCAAAATATTATTTTTGATCATACAATAAAATATGTCCATAAACCAGAATCTGTTCTTGAGAATGAAACACACAAAATTCTCTGGGACTTTGAGATAAAGACGGATCGCCTTATCCCAGCCAGAAGATCAGACCTAGTATTGATTAACAAGAAAAAGAGAACTTGTCAACTGGCAGATTTTGCCATTCGAACAGCTTACGGAGTGACGAGGAAAGAAAACGAGAAGATAAACAAAAACCTGGACCTTGCGAAAGAATTGAGAAAACTGTGGAACATGTTGCTAAAGGTCGTATCAATTTTAATTGGTATGTGGAAAATCTGCGACAAACAAGACAATCTCCTTTCTCTGACCGGCATATACATGGGGTGTTTGGGAGGCCGCTTATTAATTTCCTATTCCCTTGGTACTCCTTTCATGAGATTTTGATGGTTGGAGCTGAGTCAACCGACCAAGAGCAAATGCCGTCATAGAAACAGAAGTATATATATTCACCACAACATTTGTTTATACCTTGTACAATTAGGAGACCGACATTATTCACGACATGTTCTTTGTTAAATGCTTCAAATGTCTTTATCTTTTTTTATTTTTGTATTTACTTAGTATTTAGTTAATGATATTCGTGCGAACATTACAGACAGCACGTTCAACATTTTTCGAATAGTCAAAAGCGCTTCTATCAGAAGATAAGTGGATTGATATTTTACATTTTGACTGTAATCTAACAAAATGCAAAATTATTGCGTGATATTTGAACGGGTGAGTAGATATGTTGTCTTGTTAATTGGCAGTAATTATCTGAGTCTACATCTCAATGGTTTCACAAATTGACCTAGTGACATCTTAAGAAATAACGTAATATGGCAATTACCTATTTTTTCAAGTTATTTACAAACTAACTGCTCGTGTATAGTTATGCATATTTCATGCTTGCTATGAATGGTTAAGTAATCAAACAAAGCAAAACAAAATGAAAAAAGCAAGTAATGAAAAAAAAATCAGGTTCGTAAATTTACTAATGAATTCTAACTTGCAATAATTGCATTCGCGGTAGACGCGGAGCAAGAAAATAAGTAGCAATTCACATATTAGACATGTACTTGAAGAAATGGCCGCACTACCCGTGGGCTTTTAAATACGCTGACACTCTCTCTTTTGCATAGAGGTGAGACACCTCTTTAAAAAAAGGCTGTACAAGATGTGATATATTACAAAATCAGTACATCATAGACACTTAGTAGCCATGTGTCATAAATTAATCTGTTCGTAATTATAGATGTATATGTATGGACCTCAACATTTATAACACTGTGTTATGCAGGTACGTGATTTAATGGTTAGAGTTATACGAAATGGACTCGACCATCCTAGTTCACTTCCTGGTCGAAGCTGTTTGCACCTTACATGGCACTAATACACTTGGGAAAGGTATGAATCCAATTTTCCTTCTAGATAAGGGGTAAATTACAGGACAGACTGGGCTCTTTAACCATGGCTAGGTAACCAGTCTAGGAGAAGGAAAATTTAGAACTCAAACCTGTTTTGTTAAAAAATTGACATTGTGTCGCATCCTGCGTGTGCAGAAGGGTTGTTAGATATATAGATAGCATTGTGTTATGCAACGATACCACAATTATCTGCAAAAGAGTTTGGATTTACGGTATTTTGTGAGATTTGGGAATTGGTAGATTTATTGGTGAATCTTAACAACTTGCTTGTCCGCAGATGGCATTTTGTAGTCTCATGGTTCGGTTAGTTATATTTATTAATTTGCCATTATCGCTAGTTGACAGGTGGCGATTTGTTTATGGATATGTGAAATTCAGAACCTTTTATCCAAAAATAACACTGGCCCAAATGTTCGGGCGATAAGAGGCATATACAACATGATGAAAATTTAGTCAGATTAGGGAGAATAGGTAAAATGAACCGGGGAAAGGCAGACCTGGAAAAATAAGTCAAATTGGAGAGGCTAAAGTATGGACATTGTCACACCGGTCAAAGAGGAAAGATATACGGTTGGGTCGGACAGAAGCAGACTTTCAGGGATTCCAGAAAGAGTTAGGACAGTGGTCGGCAACCTACGGTCCACGGGCCCGATCCGGCCAGCAATCAATAGTCATCTAGCCCGTAGACCATAAGAAAAATACTATATTAATCCGACCCGCAAAAGAAAAGAGAAGATGGCTTAGATGCTCATTTTTTTAATCTATAAACATACACAGAAGTCATAAACACCATGTCACGTAGTATTTCTCTGGTGAGAACTGTTATTCTTCTAATAGGTATTGCAAGATAATATAATCTTGATTATTAAAATAAACAGATTTCGCTTTACTCATTGTAAAGCGAAATCTGGTAATAACCCCATGGACATATACAATGTTACAATCATGCTGTTTGGCCCCATCCTACGCTATAAATCATTACTATCATTATATAATCATTACTATATGCTACATGGACTGAGGTGATAGATGTGGCCCGCCATTCTTTCACAAACATAACGCTTGGCCCTTATGTCGTAGAAGGTTACCGATCCCTGGGTTAGAAGTTACAACCTTGGTAAACGAATGTCGTATATACAGGATGAATCGGTTCGCTATCAGCATAACAAACCCCTAAAAACACAAAACTTTTAAAACTTTGCACATTGTTCATACTGCAAGAATATCCCGGACTGCAATCGAAAACCACGGATCGTCGGTTTTGTCTGAATGAAGGAATAAAGTGACAAATATTCATTCAAATGTTATATCCCCACGATTATTTGCGAATTCTCTTCTTTAAATATGTTTCTGATAAATAGTTTTTTTTCCTGACGTCAATATAAGGAATGAGGAATTATTTTTTAGAATAATATTAACACTAAAAACGGAATGAGGTGAGTTATTCTCTATGGCAATTTTCCTTTCCTAAAAACAATTATCCATTATAAAACCCAAACATGACACCCAGAAGAAAACACATTGAAGTAAATTACACTAACAGCACAGAAATACATGGAAACCAAATAAAATAAAGTTTGCATTCCGAGAAAACGAGCAAATCCAATGCCGTCACTTTATTTTGAAATGTCTCCTGGGTTCTCTCTCTCGCTATGTCTCTCTCTTTCTCTCTCTCGCTATGTCTCTCTCTAGCTATGTCTCTCTCTGTCTTTCGACACCAGCAACAGTAATTTGCAGTTAATGAGAGTATTTTATCATGTATATATATATATATATATATATATATATATATATATATATATATATATATATATATATATATATATATATATATATATATTATGTGTTTGTGTCGAAAGATTAAATTTAATATCAGATAGTTTCCTCAATTAGAGCTTTGAAATATTGATCTACTGTGAGCTTGATTGACATGACGTGAAGGTTTGTCAAAACTGCCAATTCATTCTGTACAAGTTTATACCTTGACGATTGTTATGTTTTACTACTTGACAAATTCTGACAGGGAAATCTGACATGATATTTGAAATACGAAACATTATTTCCGTTAACATATCCAATTTTATTTTTTGTAAAGGGTCATTTTTCTTTCCACAAACTGTAAGAAGAATTATAAATAATTAATTGCTTTTTTTTTTAACCTTTTTTCTATTATTTATCTTTTAACAGACATAGTTTTATGTGTGCTTGTGTGCGTCTGTGAGCGAGTGTTTGTATATGTGTGTTTTCTGGCAGGTTTTTTTCTTCTCATTATTCTTCTTTTCCACCACTCAAGAGTACATGTGTTTGTGTGCGCGCGCGCGCGTGTGTGTGTTCATGCGCACGCATGCGTGTTTGTTTGTTTTCTTCCAGATTTTTGTTTCGATTATTTGAGTTTTTTTTTAAATATACTTTTTGTCTTCTTTTCATTTTCTTTTACTTTTTCCTTCTTTAAATCTTCCGTTTTGTTTTGTTTTTTGTTTTTCATGTTGTTCCTGTGTCTGTTTGACGTTTTCTTCCATGTTCTTAGTGGCATATTTATACAAAATAAATCGGTTCCAATTCTTACAATATCACATCCACGACTTGTTGGCTCCAACACACGAATTGAATTCAAAAGTCGTCCTTCGTCATACCCATCCATGTGGTTGAAAAGGGATAAAGATCGGTTTAAATGTTAAATTCCCATTTTTAATTTGATTTTATTATTTTCCAAGGGTAAAAGCAAAATTTAGCTCTGTTCAGTCGTCTTCCATTATATAATATATTTCAGCCGATCCGCATCCCGCATCCTATTTATCCATACCTTTCCTTGTGTATCATTTAGATTATAACACTGTAAGATTTGTATATGATCCTCATTGTCAATCACAGCTTCTACTATCGCTTTTGACGTCTACATGTATTCATCCTGGTTGACGTACCACCGGTGCGAACTTATGTTCCTAATACATTGAATCACACCCTTTCTATATCATACTGGCTCCTCAAATAACAAAAAGCACTTAAAATTTAACCTCTTTACAACAACGCCTAAAACGAACGCTCGGTTAATTAATATTGCAATATCCAAGTTCAAAGGGTTTTGGGGGCTTTTCTCTAACATCAAAAGATCAAGCAGCTATTTGTGTAGCTGCTCACAAATAATTACAAGAAAACATTCATACACACTATATACACACACACACGCATATACATATATATATATATATATATATATATATATTGTATAGGGTTGTGTGGGGTGATATGATACAATCGTTTCATTAAGTTAAGGAATCCTTATGCTACAAAAATAAAACAGAGGGGCGTAGTGGCTAACGTGCTGGACTACGACATCATTGTAAGCTAGTTCGAATTCCAGTCTCTCTATTTAGTTCACGTTCGGAGTAATACCCTTGTGAAAGCAATGAACCGTCTAATACAACCATTTATGGGTTAAATAGTACAAATAATTTTATTCTATTAGAATGTCTTTGGTATTAAATAACCTACGAAGGTTGATAATCCATTTAACACAGAAACCAAATAGAACCAAAATTAAAATACATTTTTCTTATTAATTTGATGCATTAAATTGATATAAAGTTGTAAGTTATCTCAACCGTAAATCTAGGATTTACTATAGGGTTTTTATGCAACGAAAATCAAGGCTAAGAGTGAAATATTTTAAAAAGAGAAATCATATTTTCAGTTGGGGTGGTAGCAATTGCTCATGCCAGTATTATTTATTGATAATGTTTTGCTCTATTAAAACTGTATATGAGTGTATTTTCCCCCACCGCCCGCACGATTCAGATTCGAAACATGATCAGTTTCTTAAGCAGAGTTAGAATTTAGATTTCTCCTTCTAGATTGGCTGCCTTGCCAAAGGTAAATAGCACAGTCCGCCCTAATATCTTGAGGCAGAATAGTTGGCTGCATACATTTCCCCCAGTTATAAACGCAAAATTAAATGCAAAAAAATAATGGTGCAAGATTTGAACACCCGTCAGCGAGTCCATTTTCTTTCAGCAGGAACCATTACATCACGCGCCTCAAAACACTATATAGAAAGTAAAGTTAGCATCATTACCCCAATACAAAATAAAGCGCTGCAAAACAAAATGGTTACATTTCTAATTTTTTTCGCATATCACTTATGCAACATCCTCCAGCAAAAAAGACTACAACCTTCAAACTAGATGTGAATACAAAACAGATAAAAATGTACGAATAGATAAATATAAAACATTCTTATTTATGGTACTATTTTTCTTTACATCTACTTTATATATTTTATTTCAACACTCAACGAATTATTCTAAGACCATAATATAAGCAATGTAGGTCTCTGGTTGGTGCACCAATGACAGCTTTTAGAGAATGTACTTTTTTATTGTAAAGGCTGCTACAATGTATTATCTACTGAAAATGGAAGTGATAAAAAATTAGGTGAGGATTTCAATTTTTGTTTATATTTCCAATCCAGGTTTCTTTTCTTTTATTTAAACATTATAAAATAACGACGTACCCTCGTGTAGTGGGCGTCTCGAAGAAAAAAGTTTAAGAAGAAACGAAGACAAGCTGAAAAGATAATGAAGATAGTAAAATGCAGACAGGGGGTTACAAAAAGAACAAAAATAATTTTTAAAAACACGCTCACTTTTTTTTATTTCTAAAGTTACAAATTCTTTTTGCTGCGTTCGCATAAAGAGGAAAAAGTGAAGTGATATCATGGATCGTTGGTTGGCCGGTTGGTTGGCCGGTTGATTGGTTGGTTTTACGACATGATCTATTGGAACCCCACAGCTAGATGCAATTTAATGTCATAACCAGGATAATAAAGTCCTCAGCAATCGCTTTCTCGTTTATACATGATAAAAAGGGTTGCGGTTTGTCATTAGAGTAATACAGTCGGGAAAATCATACATCTGATAGGGCTTGGAGACCAGCCGACTGATCGAATGGGGCCTCTCCGACCGTCCGTCTTTCAAAGTAAGGCAAATATTGAGTGCTGCATGTCATCGACCGCTCACACGCCAGAATTCTGTTCTTAAGCAACACTGGTCACCTTCCACAGTCAACTGGTTACCCCATTGGGAGGGATATTAACTCTCTGCAGAGGTGTAAGGCAGTCGGCGTATTCTACAACCTGATCCAACTAAGCTGAATTGGTTTCATGTTCAGCTGATCGAAAATATTCCTTATTTCATAAATTGTACTTCATCTTCAATGGAAAGGTCGTTTACATTCGAAATTTAATCTCATCAAGTCGTTCATTCAATATCTGACTGTTTTGAAAATTCAAAGTTTTCTATCTGACAGCCTCTCTTTCCTACAACTGGAGGGCTTAATTATTTTTTATTAATCCCTTAACCATTGATAAAAACACACTTTTCAGCGACCATCATTTAAAATAGAACGCTTTGTGTCAGACTGTCTCTTCTGTTCATTTTATATCAGTACATAAGAATCTACTTGGTGTATATTGACGGTGGATTTTTATGAATATAATAGCAATAGAAAATGCGGTTGGAATTTAAAACTTAAATAAAGAACAACCAGGAGTGTATAAATTCGGTAATATTGTTTATACATCTGTAATGAATTTTACGGTTCAGTAGATAGTTTCCCGCCGTTCGAAAAGCGGATAATTCCAATACCTTGCTGAAAAGCGATATTCAAATTCAACTGGCTGAAGAGGCCGTACCTAGGGAATTGGAAAACCCTTCTACTTAAATCCTTTTTCATAAAATTCTAAATGTCCAAACTTCGTCGTAAACTTGGTGGTAAAATGATAACTTTATTACTGCCCACACATAAAGAAAATCGCTGATTTTTATTCTTTTGTATAAAAATGAACTACTGGCACAATAGATATCTAAACAAAGAAGTTTGATTAAAAATGAGAAAAATGATTATTTTGTCGAACAATTAGCAATAAAATGGCGTTGGTCTAATGGAGAAAAAAGGCAACTGCCAGATCGATCAAATTCAATCCGCAGGTGCAGTGTTTTTAATTGTTTATTTATTGATCACATAATATAGATAAGTTCACGTGAACGACTATATTGTTAGAACGGAATATAGAGCAAGAGAACCGACACATTCATACATACACGTAAACCCATATATATATATATATATATATATATATATATATGTGTGTGTGTGTGTGTGTGTGTGTGTGTGTGTGTTTCAAAATGAACTTACAGATATGTATGTTTCTGCCTCTCTGTCTCTGTGTGAGCGTGCGTGTATGTATATGTGTGCGTGTGTCTGTCCGTCTGGGGAAACTATTAAATATGAAGCCCTGAAACAAGATCATATAAAACTTTTGTAGGGTAGAGTTTTACGAGGAATGAAGTGATGATATTTATTTAATTTTATATTTATATTTTCCTAGGGATGAAATTGCAAGCGGTTATTTGAGAAAATATGAAAAGTAAATAGTATATAAGAGGAATAACTGATTAATTTGCAAATTTAATGAATTTTCCTATCGAGCAGTCTATTCATTAGGACTACTGGCATTAATGGTAACTCTGTTGGTATTGCGTCTTACTCCCTTTCAAAAGATTATTGCGTTATTAAAATACGGGAATTAACATGCTCAAATTTCCGTCTTAACAAAATAATTTTGTTTAAAAAGAAAACATTGAAACCAAAATATCTTATAAAGATTAATTTTTCTGACTGAGTTTACAGATTCAATCAAAAGTCATGGGAATCTAGTAAATTGATAAGTTTATCAAAACTGTCTAAAGCCAAGATGTGAACTTGATAGATAGCTCACTACCGGTTTCGTGACATTTTAGTGGGACCGGAGACTTGCACTGATTAACATGTGTCAAATGAAAGGACTCAAAGTTAATGTTATAGCCACAACCCCGGATGAAAACTAAGTTCTTATTGACTAGCCAATCAAAGGTGTTTTGAGCTACAATTTTCTTCAATAAAAAAGAATCTCCGAGTTGTAAGACATAGAATCAATGGACGGAAGATTCAGCCAGAAGAAAGACGATATTTCAAATTGCTGAAGGAAGGAATCCTGGTCGCTGGAAGAAAAAAGAAGACATTGCCCCTTAAGAAAACCCCGGAAGAATAAGTGACGCAGACCACCTTTCCTGAATTAGTCAATGCTAATTAGCATAAATAAAAAAATGCCAGATAAGTTAGTCGCCGTGTCTTTTGTCTCCCAGCTCGTGTGCAATTCATATTCTTTTCCATTAATCACAAGAATAAAACACTTGTTATTGATAACGATGTGTTATCTCATTCTTTGAGTTGCTAACAACTGCGGCAGCGCATTTCCACTAACATCCCGTCACAAATACGCTCCGACCAAGTTGCACGTATACCCATAACTCTCTCTCTCTCTCTCTCTCTCTCTCTCTATATATATATTATATATATATATATATATATATATATATATATATATATATATATATATATATCGCAAACAGGTTATTGATTCTATCAAGACTTTCGGCATCCAGAATCCGTACATAGTTGATTGATGTTGCTTTTAGCTAGTTGGTCTACACTGGTGTGTCTTTGTGTGGGAGTCCACAAGAGAATATCTCATGTGTTCTTCCTTGCTTCTTCAGCAGTGTCTAACATTTCTTATTCATCTTCTTTAGATAGCTTGCTTCATCGGAAGTAAGTTGCTGTACCATTGTTTTTTGTTTGATCGAAAGGTTTGTTCAAGACAGCACGGAGCATCCTTGAAAAGTTCCAACCAAGCATTTTCTCGAAACCGCTTCGTTAGAATCCAAGTGCCGCAACCATACCGTAGCTGTAAAGGTATTATTGATGCAACTTTTAATTTAACCAACATCACTCTTTGCTACAGGCACGGTGCGACAGTGTTGCGCGGAGGTAAATGTATAAGTGGATGCTCTCAAATAAACGAGCGAATAACCAGAAGCAGTGCAAAAGAAATGTTGACTCCGACGATACCCCCAATTTTGTGACGGCGCTTTGGGCATCGAAAAATAAATTTGACCCCATTATTTTTAGATTAGGGAACAAATGTTACCTAGATGATGACCCTAGACGCTAGGCTAATATGAGATTTCACCCAAATAAGGCTATTCAGTTTAAAAAGGGCAACTCAAAATTACTTGCTGTATTAATATTGTGTGGTGAGAAATGTGAAGTGTAACTTTGGGTCGGTTGTCTTCATAAATAAATAAATAAAAATTAATTTAGTTACTTGTCGGGGATGACGTTCATTTTATGAGGAATCCATAACTGTATACTAATCCTTTGATTATCAGGACCTGTGCATATACCACAGTATGATGATATAATTGTTACAACGTTTATATATTTACTTTTGAACTATTGCAAAATAGTTCAATCTGTAAAAAAAAACCATAATAATCTTGATTTAACTCTCACTCTTTATTTATTTCTTTGTCTGTTTTATCTTTCCATTATGTTCCATTGGAACAGATTAGCATGATTGCTTCCGTGCGCTCACCCCATCTCGTTATCTTTCCCCTTCTCTCTTTCTTTCTTATATTTCTCTGTATAGCATGTCTTTTTTCTTCCTTTTCTTACTTTATAATAAAAACAAAATGGTCGTGTATTTAGCGGAGGGGACGTCACTCACAAGGAATAAGAATTCGGCAGATAAGCAACAACAGATAATCAGGAATTACATTTTGCATTTCATCTTGGACGATTTGGACGGTTTCATTTTTAACCAGAGGTGGTTGCAATATGATAACGGTCGTGCAATTAAGGAAAAGATTATTAATATATAGATTCTATTCCGTGACTTCCTTTCATAGTTTGCATGTAGTAAAAAAGTGTTCCTTTGGACACAATATTTACTCCGTGGTCAAAACTGACAGTTCAACATAATAAACTAGTGATCCGTTTCTTTCAATACATTCTATTGTGTGTAGAATATAGTGCATGGCTAGATATAAATAGATTATTTAGTTGGTTGGTTGATTGGTTGGTTGGTTGCAATTTACAGCATGTCAACTCCTGGGTTATTGCATGTCGAAGATGTTTGTTTTTTTAAATTCATTGTTGAGTATTCATTTTTTAACTCATTTTTAAAAAATACATTATTAACCTCAGTTTTAATCCATAGAACTCCGGTTAAGAAATAATATCGATGAAAGGGTACTCCAAATTTCCCAGACCTTCCGAATGGGAACTTCACCACTAGATTCAGTTTAACGTCATGACTAGAACTCAAAGAACCTCGGACGCCACCTTCTAGCACATATATGATAACATTTATTGGGGGTTTGCCATCAGGGCGATAAGCTTGGAACAATTATCTAGGTACGAAGGTTAGACGTAACCAGCCGATTGATCGGAGGGGGCCTTTGCGACTGCCCGTCTACCCTAGATAAGGCCCAAAGTGGAGTGTTGCATGCCATGGATTCATTAGTCACCAGGAATCCGTCCATAATCATCAACGGTCCTCACAAATGGCCAACAGGTATCACCGTTGGGATTCTTACCCCTCTGCTGAGGCGCAGTCTGCATATTCTAGTGCCCTACCCGACAGGTCTTGATGAAATCTTACAATGTATAATAAAAGTGAATATTAGCATGAACATTGGTAATTTTTTAAATTTAAGTATTCACAACCTAAATAAGTTTTTTTTAATTAATAATAATGTTTACTGGGAAATATATTTTGAAATATGACTTTGTACTAATGTGTTCCTTCTTCTGATTATTAATCTCGTTTCCTCATACACATATACATAAACGGACACACATACACTTTACCGTAGTCACCGACACCTGCTGTGTCGGTGATGGCTAATTGTCAGATGTGTGTAGGAGAAATGTAAACAAAAACACACATACACACACACACCATTCCTCTCAAGTTTTATGACATCTATTGCTTTTTTTCTCTCAATCTTGTTGGGGTTTTTGGAGATATAAGGTATGTGCTAGACACCCGCTCCTACTTATAGACTCGGCGGAAACCATGTTATCAAACTCTTGGCCAATCACTGGCAGTACTCTCGTGCTGATACAATACTTAAACTGACCATACTGGCCATAACTACGTTGACACTCTTTGACTACGGAGATAGGATTGAAACACTGGACCTTTCCCAATTCGCAGGATAGGACATATACTTTTACCAAAGGATTCAATAACACAGGAATTTCTTTAAGCCCTTTTCAACTGGCCAAGGATGGCATTTAAAAACTTTACTGGTTATGGGCCCAGCACGCTTCCAGTGCGCAAAGTCGCTGGAGATTTCAAATTAGGTAACAATGGACACAAGGTTCAGGTTATATGTTTTGTTGAATTGGAACTGGATCTTCCTGTATCTTGGAATAATGTCTCGCCCCCAATCAAGCAGATGCTTGTCTACTATCATCCCAGCTATAACATTATCTTGCCAGCCTCCACTATCACTGAGATGACCAATCGAGTGAGGACCTCTACTGTTTTCAGTCAGTGGTGTTTATGCGAGGATATCACACTGAAAGAGATGTTGAACCTTGCCAACTCGTCCTTCCTCCGGCTGCTGGATTTTTTGTCACTTATCTATTTCTACGCCTGTCGCATTCGCTTACAATATTAAAATATACATGTACACATACGAGTATATGTGCCAGTGTGTGCATCCAATTATATTGTCCTATGCTACACTTATATTTTTGTTGTCGTTGTTGTTTGTTTTTAATTTCTGTGAATGAGAATTCGTGCGCCTGCATCTGGAAAGTGTTGATTAGTTCTGTTAGGTAAAAGTAAAACAAATGTAAACAGGATGAAAGATATTTCCACATTTTTTTAAAAAGCGAGTAACAAATATACGTCATGTAAATGTGTTTAAAAAAAATAAAACTAGTAATTTGATACAATTACAAATGTCTCTCTTTATTTACGATCTTCCGTGCATTTTAACCAGTAATTATTTATCTGTGCTTCAAAAATGCAGCTATGTATCAAAGAAACAACACAGACAACCAAGAACCACACACTCATGCATATCCACACATACAAACACGTATGTATTCATATATATATATATATATATATATATATATATATATATATATATATATATATATATATATTAATATATATATATACATACATATATGTATATATATATATATATATATATTAATATACATATATACAAATTGTGTATGCGTATGGATATATATTCATATATACACATATATATGCATATATATATTTACATATATTCATATTTTATGTTTATATATGTGCACATATGAAATGTGTGCATATATATATATATATATATATATTATGTGTGTGTGTGTGTGTGTGTGTGTGTATCTGATGTAATATATATTTATGTATATTATACACACGCACACACACACACATATATATATATATATTTATATATATATATATATGTATATTTCAACATATATATATATTGCACAAACACAAACACACTCTCTCCCCTCACCCCCTCTCTCTCTCTCTCCATATATATATATATATATATATATATATATATATATATATATATACCTGTATGTGTGTGTATGTGTCTGTGTGTCTGTGCGTGTCTCTGAGTGTATTCGACCGTAATTATGATGTAATTCTTTGGAAACAAGTATGCATGAAAATTTTAAAAAAATGAAAGCAAAATGCTGTATTTTATCTAGAATTGCTTTACGGTTGATGAGAGAATTATATAACATACCGTAATTCAAATGATGAGATCTTAAATCTTCAGATTTATAAACACTTTAATTAGATTATTTGACTATGAACCTTCAAAATGTGTAATGGCCACAAATTTAAAACGAAATCGCTTACACGTATTCACAAAGAGATCGACGCTTTGGGAAATAGGTGCCAGTTAAAATAAATAACGTACTTATTTATCTATCGAGGTATGTTTTAATGTATTCTAGGAATATATACTGGGAATGAATGGATGTATATTCCCACCATCTATCTATGCAGATGTGTCCCGAGAAAGAATAGAGGATGAGTGCACGGTGTATCCTTACCGTCTTTATAAACAGATTTAACGAATCGAATTAAATCTTAGAGGAGGTTGTTTATGTTTAACTAATTATGTCCAATTAATTACATCTTGCAGCAACATGGCATCCAGCTAATTATTTTAGGGACATCGTTTCAAAGAGAGCATTTCCCTTCATATCGAGTAACAACGGGCGCTGGGAATGACTTCACCCGATCAATAGGATGGTCATGTCAAGCACTTGCAAGTACATGAGTGTCCCGACCATTTTCTTTAAATGCTCTAATTATTGCATAATCTATGCCGTTGCATAGATTATTGTCAACCCCCTGTATTTCTGAATGGATGCCCCTTTTTCATATCACGGGCGGGAATTACTATGGAATATTACAGAAATCCCGCGAAGTACGTGAAGTCACGTGGGACCGAGTTAAACCATCAGTTCCAGCTTGGACGTCAGTTAGAAAAGAAGTATGCCTTAGCTGGGCTCAAATGCGCACGCGCGTTGTGTTAGAAGAGGAAGTTTAAGCAATAAAAGTTTAAAGAAATAATATGGTGTTCTTGCTTGATGAATGTCTTGACCAAGAAGAAGGAATGCATCAAAGACGAACAGCCAACAAGAATCTAGAAATAGAATTCAACATGGAGAGAAAGAATAGAAACGACTCGAGATCACCAAATGGCCAAAGAAGTAAGTAATACAAAATGCATATGCATCTCCCTGTCTAACTGTGTCTTTCTCTCTCCTCTTTCCAGTAAAAGAACACGTGTATATACCCAACATGGGTATATGTGTATGAGTATGTAACATAATGGCAATCACACACACATTTTTTTTCATATAGCATTTGTTGTTCTTTTTTCTTTCTTCTTTTGGATTTTTCCCTTCCTTTTCTTTTTTTATAGATGACGAGTAGAAACATGCTTTTTTTTAGATTCAAATTGAATTTTAAAAACAAGCTTACCATAGTCCTAACACAGACCTCCACAAACCAAACCAGGGAAGTTCATAACGTAGTAAAAAACGAAAAACAGTACTTTATGTGTAAATTGTTCTTTCCAATGTATATATTTGTATATGTATTTACAACACACACACACACACACACACACACACACACACACACATATATATATATATATATATATATATATATATATATATATAAGGTTAAAAACGAATTGGGTAAGGGCTGGAACAGAAAAAAGAAATAATACAAGAGTAATAAAGAAAGAGTATTAAAGAAAGAAAGAAAAAAAGAACTATAAGTTCTTATTTTATTATATCAAATATGGTACGGGGTTGCATATCACCAAATCATAAGGGTACCTGTGACGATAGATATTAGCAGGCACGATATTTAAAATCTCCTCGATGCATTGTATGCCGAGGCGATATTTGCGGGAGATCATGCTTGGTGTTGAGCTTTTGTGGATATCGTTTGCTTTGTAATTAGCGTGGACGCACATCTAAAAAAACCGAGATGCTGGGAGAGTAGGAGTTCAAACACCCAGATGGAGGTCGACTCTCCGCTTTAAATGGTGGCATGCAACGATAGTCAACATAAGAACGTCAGAAGTGGGAGCGAGCGGATGTAGCAAGAGAGTTGGTGTTCAATAACAGTACCCTACATATCATTGAAATTGGAATGAATGTAACTATGTACCCTAACCTACTAGAGAATAAACAATGGCTTTTTAACGCTCGTTAGAAAACTTATCAAATAGCATATTCCAGCAAGATTATGCCTCGAGACATACTGTACATTTCATTTCAAATTTATTTTACAGCAAGGATATCGACATTCTACACTGACCAGTGAACTCATGCATGTATATTTACATGAAAAGCTTTCAATGTGAAACTTTAGAATATTATAAGAGAAGGACTGAAAAAAAAGAACAATAACTCTAGACGTTTTAATAGCAGCTATTCAGTCTACAGGTTTTGCAGAAATATGTGCGAAGTAAGATAAAATGTAAAATAATAATAATAATAATAATAATAATAATAATAATAATAATAATAATAAAACAATCTCCCATGAGCCTTCGCCGGAAGAACCCTCCGGGCATGTGCGAGAAAAGGACCCACTTTCGACCCCCAAGAGAATCTCTCGGCCATTCGAGTTGAGGCCTTAGCTATGTCTAGATAGTACTACTACTGACCAGAGAGAAATTTCCTGCCACGTGGTGGCTATGACCGGTGAATAAAGCCGAAACCATAAAACCACCTTCTGTCTTTGTCTCTTTCTTTTCGTCCCTTGAATCCTTTCCTTTTTAGCGCGGCAACCAAATAAAATGGGGTTAAAGGAAAACCCTAAAAACATGTAACAAGAAACACAACAAGCTATCTGTAAACCTTAAAACACAAAACCTCTTGCCACCCCATAACACGTGGTTACCAAAATTCCTTGTCAAAAATGATTAAAGAAAGATAACGAAAAAGAAAGTGGTATAATATATTGACTATATAATTCATTTTGTAATTTCAAAATATAAATAGCAGTCATCAAATATAAAGAAAACGATACACATTTGAAAACTCATTTTGTGGGGTATGTGGAGATTAAGTATTAACAAGAAGAGACGTTACTTTACCTTTTCAACATTAGAGATTCTGGAAACAATCACTCACATCAAATATATATATATATAATAATATGTTGTGTGTGTGTGTGTGTGTGTGTGTGTGTGTGTGTGTGTGTGTGTGTGTGTGTCGGTGTGTTTGTGTGTGTGTGTGTGTGTGTGTGTGTGAAATAAAGCATACACTTATTAATCTGTCTTTAATCTCAAGTATGGTTTAAAGAGTTATTTAAAATTTTTACCCAGACATATAAACATAATTACATACACGCACCCATACCCCCTCTCTCTCTCTCTCTCTCTCTCTCTCTCTCTCTATATATATATATATATATATATATATATATATATATATATATATATATATATATATATATATGTATATTATATATTACTGATGCAATGGAAAATTAAAGCGACTCTTGGATACTATATATATATATATATATATATATATATATATATACTAGCTAAAGTACCCGGTCCATGACCGGACTAAAAAAAAAAAAAAAGAGAAAAAAGTGGTGACTTAATTTGGCGGACCTGAACTTTTGGAACCCCACGCCCTCTAAAATTTTCGTTTTTAATTATTTTTTTTTTCAACGGATTATTATCGATTGCAAACCAATCTATCCGATTGTAAAAAAAAACTAAAAAAAGTTATTTATTTTTCGAGTTTTCAGGGGTGCTCATTTCCCCGTATAAGTTTATAGTAAATCGAACCCCCATATCGAAACCGCTCTATCTTAACAGTTGGGCTGAATTTGCACTAAGGTATCAAAATTAAGGTGACACAGAAAAAACAGAACCCACAAATTTTTTAATAAAACTGTTAAATTCAAGTAGGGGGGTTAGGGTTAGGGTTAGGGGTTGGTGTTGGGGTTGGTGTTTAAGGTAAGTTTAATGGGAAAATAAATAAATAATTTGGGTTCTGTTTTTTCTGGGCCACCCTAACTTTGACACATTTGCGCCAGTTTCCTTTCGAGCAGTTCCGATATGGGGGTTCGATTTACTATAAACTTATACGGGGAAATGAGCACCCCTGAAAACTCAAAAAATAAAGAACTTTCAAGAATTTTTTAAAAATCTGATTGATTGGTGTGTAATCGATAATAATCCATTGAAGGAAAAATAAATATTTAAATAAAATTTTCTTTTTAGCGGTTCCGATAAGGGGGTTCAATTTACGATAAACTTATACGGGAAACTGAGCACCCCTGAAAACTCGAAAAATAAATAACTTTTTTGAATTTTTTTTTACAGTCTGATAGATTGGTGTGCAATCGATAATAATCCATTGAAAGAAGAAAAAAAATTAAAAACAAAAATTTTAGAGGGGTGTTCCAAAAGTTCAGGTCCGCCCTTAATTTAAAAAAAATCTGCCTATTTATTTATCATTAGAATTATGATAAATTAAAGAACACATTTTCTCATTCAAGTTACGTACATTAAAATCATTTTTATTTTATGTTTAAGGTAAGAACATATCATACACTGTTTTGTTTATATACGAAATGTTAACTACATCGTATTTTTATTATAATTTTTGTTTTATTTTTATTACAATACGAATACAACTATGTTTACTTAGTTACGAAATAAGTAGTTATAATTTAACTTCCTATTTTTGTAAAAGGCTTTTCTTTCTAAAATTCTTTTGTTTTTAATTTTTTCGTATATATACAAAGTTGAGTTATATTATATTTATTAAATAAACGAAATAAAATTTATTAAACAATAATAAGCGCTTATTATTTATTTAATAAATAATAAGCGCTTATTATTGTTTTTTTACTTCGCTCTTTCTTACCAAATAAATATTTGTAAGATAGATTATTTCATTTCATTTCTAACTAAATTAATATTTTAAAGACAGGAATAAAAAGATTGCGATATGAATAAGATTTGATTTTTCGTTAAAACATACTTTTGCTGTCCGAAGCAAAATAATTTTTTCTAACTCGCTATAAAAAATAATTCAATTGATAAAGACTCGTACAAATTATAAATTGAGCAAGATTATTTTCTCTTCTTTTCACGAAAAGTTTCACTGAAACTCCAGTTTGAAAATAATAATAGTATTTGGGGACAATTTTAAATTCAGTTTTTAATTGCTTGATAAGTTAGAAATAGATTGTAATTTATTTCTTTGAATTTTTTCTACATGACAATTCAAATCTAGTTCTTAACGATAAAGAGAATGCAATATCTATTTTTGCTTACATTTTAAAACGTCTTCATTAGTTCTCTAAACTATTAAGACTTTTTTTTAAAACCATTAGTATTAATTACAAAACAACTCGTTTATCATTTTTTTTTTATTTACATTTATACAACCCTATACTGGTGACTGATTTTTATTGACATTTAAAATCTTATTTTAAAAAAATGTAACCGTAAACTTGTGTTTTGAAACAATTTTCATTTTTCTACAATTTTTTGTGCCTGACAACAATTTAAATTAAGTGTGTGTACATTGTACAATAAAAGTTAGTTTCAAAAACATACGATAAATATAAATAAATATTTAGAAAGATTATAAAAAAACGAATTTATTTTACGTTAAAATTTAGTTTGTCGCTAACATTTTCATTGTTTCTTTCTTTCTTTATTTCTTTCTTTCTGCTGCTAAAACAGCCAGGCGAGTCGCTAACATTTTCGTTGTTTCTTTCTTTCTTTCTTTCTGCTGATAAACAGTCAGGCGAGCCTCCGCTGATAGACCAAGTATTAGCAGCAGCAGCAGCTATGCTATGGCTTTCGAAAAATCGTTTGATTTTTGTTTGATTAATCGATTAAATCCCTTAATCAGTAAAAATCAATAACCAAATTTGGAATTTTTCTTAGTTAGAACGATATCAATGTGTATGCAAGATTTTGAATCTGAGTGACCTCCCGTTTTTTTGTTATACGTCGACACGTACATACCAAAATCTCTGTTTTATATATTAGATATATATATATATATGCGTATATACGTAAGATTTTCCGAGGTTATACGAGCTTCTTTACTCACCATTATTAACCAGTCTACAAAAAAAACCCCAAAAAACCCCACATAACTGCATTCATGGAGTTAGTCCGCCAGTGGAAGCAGAGTCACCGATCTTGCCTGTATGGAAAAGCCAGCGTCAGTCGAGCCATTTATCCTTTTCGGATTTATAGTAACGACACGGAGACCTTTTAGAATTCCAGCCGTCGCAAACAGCCTTCAAAGCTGGCAGCCAAAGCAGGGTCCGTTGAAAGAGATCGGTATCTGTCATCTATATTAATCATGGTACACCCCCTATCGACGACTGGACATCGCAGCGGTTATAAACTCGATAGTCAGTTCAGATCATAGACCTAAAGTCAGTAGAGAGGTCACCAACTCAGTGCGAGGAAAAGGGCAATTAAGAATCGAACCCTTAAACGGACATCTATAGTGCCGTGATCGGTATAATCCAATAAACCAGTCATTTCACAAAGAAATCTCTGGATAAAATCCACGTATATATATATATATATATATATATATATATATATATATATATTATATATATATATATATTTAAATGTATAAGTAGTAACTTACCGGTGGGTATGAGTACGATCGTTGGAAGCGCACAGTATCCAGAGGTTAAGATTGAGAAAAAACAAATACAAAGTGCTCAATACAATGTAGAGCAAAATTTATTTTAACAATGGAAAAGAGTAACCTACTCGAGTTTCATCGATTGATTCTTCAGGGTTACTTTAGTTAAATTAATCGAGTTTTCGATTAATCTTAGATGGTATAATACATGCCCGTTGGAATGGGACTTATCTTTAGTAGAGGAACGC
This sequence comes from Doryteuthis pealeii, assembly GCA_023376005.1. Classification (NCBI taxonomy): domain Eukaryota; kingdom Metazoa; phylum Mollusca; class Cephalopoda; order Myopsida; family Loliginidae; genus Doryteuthis; species Doryteuthis pealeii. The sequence continues at coordinate 72,894,342 of CM042139.1, forward strand.
TTATTTATATTTTCGAAGATCGGGAACGGTTTTTGTTTATTGGATTCAAAATTTGGATTAATTTATGGGAATTATTTTTTCAATTATTATTTAATGAAAGGTATATTATGGGTCGTATTAATAGTTAAAAGCAAAAGGTTAAAATTATTTATTAACTAGTTTAATTTGGTTTGAAGGTATTAAAAAAAAACAACAAAAAAAAACAGTTGTATATGTTACGATAATAAAAGTTTTGGGTGTTAAATATAGTTAATTATATAAAAAATAATATAAAGAGATAAAAGTAAGAATGAAAGTAATGGTAAGCAAAAATGTAATAAAATAAGAATAAAAATAAAAATAAAAGTGAAAATAAAAGTGAAAATAAAAATGAAAAAATATATATAATTTTTTTTTACAAATTGGATACGGTGTTTATATAAAACATGGATTTATTTATTTTAACTGGGGTTAAAAGTGGAAATATGTAAGCAATGGGAATAGCTGGATCATTGAAATATTATTTTTGGTTTTATTATTTTGTGTTATTTATTGAAATCTAAAATTTAAAATTTTAAAACCTTAAAATTTAACATTTAATACTTTAGTTAAATTAATACTTGAGTCTTAAGGTATATATATTTTTCAATAAAAAAATAAGTTTACGGTTTGCTGCCGCATGATTCCGTTTATAACTGGTGTTTACTGTTTTAAATGTTGAAGTAAAGTAGTGTAATTTATTTAAATTGTAAATAAATAATAATAAAAGGATTTAAAATTAATAATGAATAATAAAATTGATTGAATAAATAAATAAATGGGGTTAAAATAACAATAAGGTTAAAGGTTAACAAATAAAATTGTAAGCGGTGTTTATTGTTTTAAATGTTGAAGTAAAGTAGTATGATTTATTTGAATTGTAAATAAATAAGTAAACAAATATATAAATGAAAAATAAATATACTTGTAACAGGCATACGCATATATATACATACACATATACAAATGTAAATATATATACATAAATAAATGCATAAAACCTACACGTATACGTACAGATACGTACACACACTTATACGTTCGTGTCTATATAATGAATAAATCAATAAATAAATAAATAAATAATAATAATAATAATAATAATAATAATAATAATAATAATGGTAAAGGAATTTATAGTTAATAATTAATAAAATTGATTTAATAATTAAACAAATATATAAGGTTAAGTAGTGGATAAATAAAATGATTGAAGTTATAATACGGTGATATATCAAATATTCCCTTATATATGTATTTCCGGTAAAAAATTATAGACATAGGGTTTTGTACTACGTTATATGCTATATAATGAGAATTAAGTAAAAATAATTAATTAATGTAGGGAGTATTCATTAACGGTGTGCAGAGTATATATTAAAGTGTTATATAAGGATGTACAAAAATAAATAAATAAATTAAATAAAATTTAAAATTTAAAAAATTTAAAATTAATACTAAGGGCTTATAGAGTAATTGTTACTATAAATTGTAAGTACGTGTTATTAAATTGTTAATTATATTGGTTTGGTGGGTTTTTGTTGCTATAATTAATGGTATACAAGGGTCGTATTATTACTGTAAAGGTAAAGAGTGTATAAGAGGGGGTTAGGTTAGGTGGTATTTATTATTGGTTTATAGGGAGTGTGTTATTATTAATAATTTGTTTATGGTGTGTACGTTATTGTTTTAAATGTGAATTATCAATTATTAATTTGATGGTGGGTATATATTATTGTTATCATAGGTTTAGGGGTGCATATGAAGGGGTTGAGATTCTTAATTATGGTTGATGGTCTAGGTCGTTGGGATGTGTTAAGTGTAGTTAGAAGGTAGTATGCGTGTAGTTGCGTGTGAGTAGGTTGTGGGTCTAGGTTGGAAAAATTGTTGGGTTTAAATAGGAAAGAGTTGAGACATGGTAGAATACAACGTCACAAAGTAGGAATATAGAAGATGAGATGTTTATAATTCCTATTTGCGACGGTGAGAACACTTGGCAAATATTTCAGATCGGTTGTTGAGCAATTCTGATGGGTTATGGTAACATGCGATTGATAGTTTCTCCTCAGTGCAAAGGTGGCAGAATTTATCGCCCAGACTGTAAGGTCTAGATCTTTTTATTATTTCCCATTTGATTATTGGATCTGTTTTGTGTTTATTTTTTAAGTCCCATACGTATCTAGAGAGGGTTGTGCTGTTCTTATACATAATGTTGATAAAACTGGATGTGTGATTGTAATATCTATTTTTGAAAGGATTTTCCGTAGAGCCCAGATATACAATTTTTCTGTTATTTTTGTCGGTGATCTTAGCTTTGTATACTAGGTTTTTGCTGCGGCATTTGAGGTTGAGTGGGCATGTTGGTCTGATATTATTATTGTTGCTATTACTATCATTACTAATGTCATTGTTATTGGTATTGTTGTGTCTGCAGTTGCATGGAAGAGTGTTGTCATTATTTTGGTTTTTGTTTAATTTTTTTATGTTGGATTTATTTATGTGTTTTTCAACGTTAGGCATACAGCTATAGGATAATTTGACAGTGTTCTTGTTGAATATTTTATGGAGTTTGCTTTGGGGTGGAAAGTGATGGTTTAAAATCTTGAAAAATATTTTTCCTAGGTTGATGCTTAAGCTTAAATTGAATGGTGGTGTAAACCAAATTATGTTTCTGCTTCTGTTTCTTTTTTTATTTTCGTTTTGGGAATATGGAGGGTTATCCTCTTTGTATTTAAGGGTGGTTTTGAAGCCGCTGGATTTAAGGGCTTTTCCGTAAATATTTTTAGTTTTGTTGAAAATGGTTTTGTTAGAAGAGTTTGATGAGAGTCTAGTTGCTATACCGGTGGGTATATGTTTAAATACTTGCTTAGGGTGGTTAGATCCAGTGTTGATGTAAGAAGGTGTATGTGTGGGTTTCATATATGGGGATATGGATCCATCATTGAGGTTTAGAGAGTTGTCTAGGTAGTCTGTGGATGTAAGGTTGGTTTGTATGTCGATTTTGAAACCGAACTTATGGAATAGAGCGTGTAGTTTTTTGCGTAAAATATCCCCTTTTCTGGGGGTGCTATTTTCTAAAATGGCTAATCCGTCGTCGCGATATAGGCCCTGGTTACTCGGGTCAATAATTTTGTTTAGGTTGTATAACAATAGGCATCCAATTAGCTCACAAATTTCGGCCCCGTCGTGAGAATGTTGCAATATGACTTGTGTGAGCTAGAACTGCTAATGGAAGGAGGAGGAATAAATAACAAAGGCTTAAAAAATAGTGATGACCCAAAAGAGGAGAGCGATGGTTTTGACCGTAGCGTGACCCCGAACGAAGAATTGAGGGGCAAGCGGAAGTCGGGTGTTGACCGGAAGTCACGTGGTGACGTGGGGGAAGAAAGAAAGGGTTCAGCCTCTTTTTGCCTGCGGATGTCGTAGGGTACGGACCTGACATTGGGTCCCCCATGAGAGCCCAGTAATCTAGTAGTGTTCTCTCTCTCTCTCGTTCTCTCTGCCTCCCTCCTCCCTGGTAGAAGCCACTAGACGAGCACGTTAATAAAGGCTGGGAGTTGTGACGACATGTTTCTCGTGTTATGATTTTTTATCGGAGTTTTAGTACCGTGAGTATTGCAACGTAACAAGAACCCATAGAAACATCGAAGTTGCTTTTGCCCTTTTTTTTTTATCCATATCTCGTTTTTATGGTATAAAACTGACCTGCAGCAGTGGTGTATGACTTGGATATTTTCATCTGGGATGGTCATAAACTCTCTAGCCAAATCTATTGCTTTGTTTACTGTGTCTTCCGTGATTGAAGGGTAGAAGTCCTTGATGTCGTGCTTGATAATAGAGCAGTTTTTATATGTTTCCCTATTTTTAAACCATTGTATACAGTCGCCAGTGCTCCGCCATTGGTTGATATTCAGTGCAGTTCTTAGAGTGGCGGTAATCTCCTGGCATATTGTTTTGCTGACCTTGTCCATTTCTGATTTAGTTGGGTTAATGAGCCTGCATTTAGGGTCGCTGATGAAATTGTTCTTGTGGTCCTTTAGTGTAATAAAGCATTGTTTTTTGTTTAATTTGTCCGCACGGTCAGCGATATTAAATTTGGAAGCAATAGATTTGGCCTCTTGGTTAATGTCCTCTTCTAAGCTGGGGTTTGCTTTTTGGTAGGACTTGGTGACTTCATTTTGGAGTAGTCTGTTGTATTTCTCTGTATTAAGTTTGAAGAGCTTGGCTGTTTTGTCTGATCTGATTATTAAGTCTGGGGAATTATTAAGAGACTTTAAATCTTTGTTGATTTGTTGCTGAATAGGGTTTCTTATATTTTTCAATTTGATCTTTTTCATTAATCCAATAAGGTCTGCCTCAAAACCCTTTAGTTCTTTGACGGCTGGGGGATGGAATCTAGTCTTAAATCCGTATTTTTCCTGTTTCTGTTGGTCCTCGTGTTTAGAGTTGAGAAAGAAGTGGGCCTTCCATCTCATGCGTGAAGTGAACGACTCTATCTTGTTCATCAGATGAAGTTGGTAGATGTGTTTGTTTGGTATAGGAATGTTTTTGTGGGAGTATTTGAGCTCCGCCTGTTCCATGGTAAATGTTTAAAGAATATAAGAAACCCTTAAATACAAAGAGGATAACCCTCCACATTCCCAAAACGAAAATAAAAAAAGAAACAGAAGCAGAAACATAATTTGGTTTACACCACCATTCAATTTAAGCTTAAGCATCAACCTAGGAAAAATATTTTTCAAGATTTTAAACTATCACTTTCCACCCCAAAGCAAACTCCATAGAATATTCAATGAACACACACGTGGAATCGACTACTATTAATCGGTGTCTCGATTAACTCAGTGGATTTAACCCTGAAGATCCTCATGGTGAAACTCGAGTAGGTTATCTCTTGTACCCATTTTATAATATATATATATATATATATAATGCTTACCTAGGATATATATATATATATATATATATATGTGTGTGTGTGTGTGTGTTTGTGTGTGTGTGTGTGTGTGTGTGTTTGTGTGTGTGTGTGGAATGAAACTCGAGGAGAACGTAACAGCAGGTGGTCCTCAGAGGTAAGATCCTCTTTAGACAAGTTTTCGGCCTTTAACCCCTGTCAATCTCGGGTGTTCAGGCTACATCCGAGTTATGACTACCGGATATCCACCTGCTGTTCCTTATAGTACTTCTTAAGTGTTATTGGTTTCTCTGGTTTCTAGCACTGCTGTGACGTGTGTTGAGAAGAGCTAAGTAGCCCTTTCCAGATGGGTACTGGCGGGCAATCGGACGATATAGGTGTGAGGGTTCTTTTTTCATGATCCCAGCTGTATTCGAACCCGGATCGCCTGTTTGGCATTCGCTTGAATTGTGGTAAATTAAGCCTTCTTGTTTGCTGAGGTGACGATGGTGTCGTTCATGAAGGCTTTCATGGGAGGTTTATAGAAGCCATTGCCGAGGTCTGGCGGTGCGAACCCGTCAGAAGCTGCCCTCAGTATGACTTCCATTGCCAGCCTGAACAGGTTGGAGGAGGTGGCACATCTCATGGCGATGCAGGCGATCAGTTCTATCCAGCTGGTTATTTAATTGTTGAAAACAACAATCCATTGAAGTAGCTTTTCAACATTTCTCGGATGTTGGGTGACATGCGGTACGCTTGGATAGCCATCTGAATACACTCGTGTGGCGCAGATCCATATGCGTTGGCAAGGCCAAGCCATGTGATGTGAAAGTCTTTCTTTTCTGTCTTGACTTTCTGGATTTCACTCCAGATCATTGTGGCATGTCCTAGGCAGGCGGATAATCCTAGTATAGTTGGTTTCTAGCTGGTAGCAGCCATGGCAGAGAAGAATAGCTTCCTTTTGAAGTTCAGCAGTGAGCTGGGTCTGGATTGGTTGATGGTGATTGAGCTTTATTCTTTAGGGATGTAGACACCGTCAGTGAATAACCATTGTTGTTCTTCTAGACCTACCTTAACATTCTGTGGAGTCATGCCAGGACTTTGGGGCATTTCCTGTACATATACATTTATTGTACAGAGTTCATAATCACTGGGCCATCAACACACTTACAATATATATATATAAATAATTGACCTTGTATCACATCCTGATCGTGCGGGTGGGTGGGTATATATATATATATATACATACATATATATATATATGTGTGTGTGTGTGTGTGTGTGTGTGTGTGTGTGTGTGTACATATGTGTAAGGTTTATGCATATAGCTTTAATTACTTTTTTCCGTATATATCTAAATTGAATATACATTGTTAAATTTCATGTGTTATTCGAGGATGAACTGTTTCACAAATTATTATATATATATATATATATATATATATATATATATATATATATATATATACACATATATATATAATATGGGGGGGTATGTGTGTGTGTGTGTATGCGCGTGTGTGTGTAAGGTTTATGGGTATAGCTTTAATTACGTATTTCCGTATAAGTATAAAGAACGGTTTCCTAATATATATATATATATATATATATATATATATATATATATATATATATGTGTGTGTGTGTGTGTGTGTGTGTGTGTGTGTGTGTGTGTCTGTGTGTGTGCAAAAGTGGCAGAGTGAGGAGGAGAGAGAGATAACGTATATGTCTCTGTGTGCGTGCGTACGTGTACGTATGTATGTGTGTGTATGTATAGCCAACCAAATTTATTTATTATATTATCTATCACTTTTTCAAATTTATCTATTTATATTATCTATTTCTTTATCTATTTGCGATTGAATGGGTTGGGGAGCGCACAACTTTAATTAATTTTTACTCTATTTTTGAATGTTGACTTTTTTCTTGACCTGAGAGAAAATCATTTTGTATTTTATTAATATCTGTGTTCGTGAACACCTGCGCAGTTCCGTCCATCCAATAAAGAACAATTACCTCCCAAACGCAAAATGAAAAGACATTAATTCGACTCAATGATTCTCTTCTCTCCATTAATGTTAATTAATTCTCAATTAATCTAAATTCATCTTCGCCGCTTTTATCACAATTTAATTATCTACATACACATACACGTACGAAATCAAATTTCGAAAAATACATACTATCACTACCCCTACTACTACTACAACAACAACAGCAACAACAACAACAACTACTACTAATACTAATACTAACAACAATAATAATAATAATAATAATAATAATAATAATAATTTACAAGATATTTTTTTAAATGTGGGACATGATGGTGAAGGTGATTCCAATTGTAGTTGGTGTTCTTGGAACGGTCCACAATGTTTGGGGGAAATGGAGGATTTGAAGATTAAGCGGGGAATAGAGACCAACCAGAAAACAGCATTTTAAATCTCAGCCAGACAAAGAAGAGACATGTAGATACGGGAAGTATTGCTCACAGACCTCGAGATCACCTTTACGGGAAAAACTTGAAAGAAGTAAGATAATAATAATAATAATAATAATAATAATAATAATAATAATAATAATATTTGTCATCTCGTGCATTTTGCCGTCCCGGCCGACACCGAGTGAAAGTAAAAGAAAGCGAAAAGATAAACAACTACTTGGACCTTGTCAGAGAACTAAGAACACTTTGGAAAATTAAGGTAAATATTGTGCCAATTGTAATTGGTGCCCTAGGAACGGTCCCCGCAGGTAAAAAAAGAGTATGGATGAACTGTAAATAGGAGGAAGAATCGAGACCACAGAGACTACAACATTGTTGAGATCGGCTGAAATACTGGCCTCCAGGGAACCACCGGCTAAGGCGGCTGTGAAAAATTCTAATGGAGGGAAAATAATAATAATAATAATAATAATAATAATAATAATAATAATAATGTATATATATTCGCTGTAACCTATATATAGATATTTAATTATCTAAATACATATACTCGGACATTTATTCGGGTGCGAAAATAACATGAACCATGCATGTTTTAACTATCACCAACACAAATACCATTACGACTACAAATTATACTACTACTACTACTACGACGACGACGACGACTACAACTACTACTACTACTAATAATAATAATATGTATGCACATAGACGGACCCACACGTATATGTAAACATACAAACACACATACACACACATATATATAACTTCTTACAAAATAGTGTTATATATAATATATATATACATATATATATATATACATATATATATACATATATATATTATATATATATATGTATATATATTATAATTTATATGTATATATATATATATATATATATATATACATATATATATATATATATATATATATATATATATATATAAACGTAAGAAAACCTACATCATAACCGGTGTTCTTTTCTCTTGAATTAGCTTAATGGATATTCGTTGTCGAAAACTTAATCAGATCTATTCACTGTAAATACATGAAATTATATTTTACGTATTTTAGTACTCTTTCAACTCTGCTCTTTAAATACGTCTATATTGAAACCAAATTTACTTATATCAAGAGTAATTTTCACGAGATTGAGATCAGCTTGGTCAAGTAGAATTAATCTGTTATTAAGAACGAATCAAGAAGAAGCGTGTCAATTAGTTGCTGCTTTTCATCAGCCGAGACCAGAATAATTTGCAAACATTTGTAATTTTTTATTTTTTCAGGAAAAGAACTTGGTTGAGAAAATGCTGAACATTTATTTTGGGTTATAAATCGTGAGGTCATTATTTACAGCCCTGTGTCAATAGAAATTGGGAGAGCTGACTAATTCTGTAATGAACTAATATTTCTGGATGAAAATTTCTCATAGCTTCTAATTTATATTGGAGATATATAGAGATACATTCAGAATATTATATCATTGTTATATATATATATATACATTCCACCTTTATATAATATATATATATATATATATATATATATATATAATATATATATATAAATCAGGTCATGCTGACACCAGGGATACCCATGGTTCTCTCTCTCTCTCTCTCTCTCTCTCTCTCTATATATATATATATATATATATATATATATATATATATATATATATATGTGTGTGTGTGTGTGTGTGTGTGTATATCCAACAATCCCTACTGGTCATTGCTTTCAGAATCCACTCAGAGCTCAGTAATTGTACAGGATAGTAAACAGCATACCTGGGTAGTACCCATCTAGCCAATGAAATATTACCATGACCGAAAACAAAACCTAACCTATCTCAACCTATCAACCGCCACCCTCCTTCACGTGAATGCGGAACATTTGAAGAAAAAAAATATCATGTCCAATAGGAAAAACGAAAAGCATTGGTACCAACCAAAGATACAAAAGTGGCCAAAATACAATTTAAAATCACGGTTGCACCACTTTGGGAAAAAGCTTTCTTTTAGAGCTACATAAGGATGTTGCGTGCTCTTCTGAACAAATCCTTGAAACAGCATCCTATAAATAAGGTATATGTCCACTAACCTTCCACCGTACAGACCTTGAAAGACGAACAAGCTGGGCACTGCTGCAAAATTAAGGACGAACTCATGCAACGTTCTTTTAAGGACCCATGCACATGGGCACACCAGACTGAACCTCTATGATCTATATTCACCAACTATGTGCGGAAACTGGATGCTAACTAAAGGACGTAAATAAAGCAATGAGAATTAGGGCATTATATATATATATATATATATATATATATATATATATAGCCCCAACCCTTTTTATCATATGGGTGCTAGAAGGCGATAGCTGCGGGTATACATATCCTGGGAATGACGTTAAACTTTATCTGATGGTGAGGTTCCAGTTTTGGAGGTTTGGGGAATGTGGAGCACCCATTCATCACCATTGCTCCCTGGTCCACTCTGACCCGGAGTGGTAGTACCTGTTAGGGTCCCATCTATGGGTTACATAGAAAAATGTATTTATAATAAAATTGTATTATCCATTGAGAATTGATTTATTTCAAAACTTTATCGGCATTAAATGACCCACTGAGGTTGATATGCCGTAAAACAAAACAAACCATAGATATATATATATATATTATTAATATTTATATTTTTGCTTGAAGGCAATTACAATGCGCATATCGCATAAAATTCGATAATTATAGAAGATAAATAATACTGACAAGTGAATCTCGCAAAGAATTACTCGGCGTGTAGAACATCGTACAGCAGCTGTTTCGACTTTATTAAGTCTCATCAGCGATGTATACTAACGATCTCCCTCCGACAGAAACCGAGACTTCAGCAGGATAGTCAGAAACTATACTGCCTCGGCCACCGATACAGCACCGAGAAATTCTTGTGAAATTAACTTGTCAATGATACAATGTAGGCATGTGTTATGAAACAACGGAAATTTCTTTTTCATGATCTTGATTTTTTTCAGTCTACTGACTATCTTTCTGATGTTGGGATCCAGTTGAAATATGATTCTTCCTATACTATCAGCCTGACCGCTTTCGATTGTTTCTTTAGTCGTTTTCAGGAGGGGGGTATATGATTTGGTGTTAGTTCTTTTTATGTTTTTCTTTTTCTTTTATCTATTTTGTTTTTAAATTAGAAATGTCTATTATTTTTAGAGGGTTGCTATGATTAGTGTATTAGTTATTCAATATATTATGACCGATGTTGAATGTTATTTTATTAATGTTAGTTTTTTATTTATTTTTTATGCATATCGCCCCAAGAATGTGTAGGCGTTTCTTATAGTTTCTTTTGTAGATGATTTTAGTATTTTCAGTGAGAATCTTTTTAATGTCGGGGGAAGTGTATTTATCTAGATGTTTTGTAATTAAATGTTGTTTTATGGCACTATTATCGTTGAGATGACATGTAAGGCGACAGTAGAGTGTTGAAGTGGTATGCCCAATGTAGCTGTTAATATTTGATTTTTTTTCTGAGATGCACTCTCGTAACGGGTAAATGAATTTATAGACTACGTTTGTTGGATTTAGGGAGTTTTTAGTTTGAGCTATTTTTGAAAGGAGGTTTGAGGTTTTGAATTTGGTATAGTAGATAATTAGTTTTATTTTTTGTTTTTGGTAGACAGGTTTGATGTGTCTGTGTATGATTTTGCTTATTACATGTTCATCAGATTTGTTGTTTTTGTGCATTTGGTTTCTGTAATATGGACTGATTCTGTTATAATTGTTGTTGGGGTTGTTATTTTTCTGTATGTTATTCAGATATAGTTTTATTTGTGATCAACGATTTTGTTGGTGACGTTGTTATTGACAAGGTCTTGTTTAATATTACGAAGTTCTTTGTGAGCATGATTCTTAAAAAATTACGGCATATCAACCTCACTGGGTCATTTAATGCCGATAAAGTTTTGAAATAAATCAATTCTTAATGGATAATACAATTTTTTTATAAATACATTTTTCTATTTAACCCATAGATGGGACCCTAACAGATACTACCATTCCGGGTCAGAGTGGACCAGGGAGCAATAGTGATGAATAGGGTGCTCCACATTCCCCAAACCTCCAAAACTGGAACCTCACCATCAGATAGAGTTTAACGTCATTCCCAGGACATGTAGACCCTCAGCCACGGCCTTCTAGCACCCATATGATAAAAAGGGATTGGGGCTTGCCATTAGGGCAATAGGGTTGGGAAAATCATATAGGTGCTAGGGCTTGACGTGACCAGCCGATTGATCGGAAGGGGCCTCTCCGACCGCCCGTCTAGCCCAAGATAGGGCCAAAGTGGAGTATTGCATGTCATGAATTGCTCATCCACCTGGGTTCTATCCTTAAGCATCACGGGTCACCACCCACGGCCAACAGGTGGCCCCATTGGGGGAGTCTTACCCCTCTACAGAGGTGCAGTCGGTGCATTCTAACGCCCCAGTCGACAGGGCGGGAAGTTCTTTGTAGAATATTGTTTTAGATGAGGAGATGTAGAAGGCTATATGGATTAGGTTTTTAATGGGGGCTATTTTATATTTTAGATGGGTTAGGAAGAATCCTATTTCAACTGGATCCTAACATTAGAAAGATAGGCATATGACCCTTTACCGGATGCCTCTAATGAATTCAGTGACACCAATCAGCCAATTAGTGTAAACACCAATTGACTAATTAATTGGAGATTCTTTTTTTGCTGGAGTCGCTGGTTTTTCTTCTCAGGTGTAGCAACCCCTACACACTTCCACCCCCACGTTGTGTAGTTTTAGAAAATGAAAGGTGACAGGTTGCTGCTGGAAGAAAGATTGTTGAGTCTCACAATTGGTAAAGAATTATATGAAAAAAAACACTTCAACAATTGTTTTTGAAGTCAAAATGCTTTTATATCTATACAGGCAAAGTCTGTTCAGTCCGTCGCTGTTCTCAGGGAAAATGTTCTTTTCTTTTTCTGGGGGAGTGACACTCTAGACTGGCTTAAGGACAGGAGTTGGTTGTTCTTATCTAAGTTGGTCTTGAGAACGTCTTTCAGCGCAGCAGAGTTTCGTGAGGCAAGATGGCGAAGTGCCCCGAGCTTCAAAAATCAGCTCTTTAAGTAATAATCGCCCAGATTAGTGGGGTTGGTCAGACGAGGAAGAAGTGTCTTCCTTAACGTCAAATCCTAATCAATTTGCGTCCATCATTCCTTTGTTTGAATCTCGAAATCCCAAACATGGAAAAATGCAAAGTCAGCAAGATTTTAAGTACAACCCTAATTTCCCCACTCTCTCTGAATCTATCACTGTGACTATCACTTCTCATGGGGATGACGGGAGGATAGCTTTCCTCCCACTCTCTAAGTGAAATCCCAAATTAGGAAAAGGGTGAAGTTACCAAACTCCAAGTACAACCCTTTTTTTCTGCCACCCTCTAATACCTATCTCTGTCACTGTTACCCTCAGGGGGCGTTAACTTTCGCCCACTCAGCAAAAGTATTTGGGTAAAGGGATTTCCCAAATCGAAGCTCATTAATCAATTATTCCCGGTCAAGCCACAAGGCTTCCTTTGTATCATCTCGAGATTTGCCATATGCCCAACTCGTACTTTCGGTTTACCGGGTCACCCCGTCCCAGGAGCAAAATAATCTTTTCATCTATTTTAATATTGTCTGGACTCTGCGAATTTAAAATTATCTATACCCAAAATTTCCCAACTTAATTTCTTCTTTCAATTATTTTGACAAGTCCATTCATCAACCAAAGGCCTACGGCCTTTTTAATTTTCATTTGGCACTTATGCATAAGTATATTATCTTTAGTAAAGTTTCTGGGAAACGTTTTTTTTCTCAAGATCAAGACAAAAATTCTCTATCCTCGACTTTTAAAAAAAAAAAATAAGTGTTATATTTCTCAAAAATAAACTCTTGCTATCCAATTTTCTTTTCCCCAAAAAAAATATCAGGAGATTTTAACATTTTATATGACTATGGAATGGGATTAACCCCCTAACGTCCACAGTGTCACAGGCAGACGACTGGAAAAGATACAAATCAAGATCATTAAAAAGAAGTGATCCGTGTTGTCTAATATATATATAGAGAGAGAGAGAGAGACAGACAGACAGACAGACAGACAGACAGAGACACACAGAGAGAGACAGGGACACAGACACAGACACAGAGAGAGACAGAGAGACAGATAGACAGAGAGACAGAGAGAAAGAGAAAGAGAGAGAGAAAGAGAGAGAGAGAGTGACATTTTATTTAAGACTAAACAGCTGCACACACAAAATAAAATCTATTATTTTAAAATACTTGTGCTTTTCCCCAAAAAGAGCACGATGCTAATCGCTATGCAAAAACATCTGTCTTAAAAAGGATAATAAACACAATAAACATTATCAAAAAAGGTACTAGGAAAACCGGAAAATAAATATTGAACACATCTCCCTAGACTAACCCCAATTGGCTTTAACATCAACTTAACTGTCCTCAAGAACATCGATTTGTGAGAAAATGTCAGCTAGTTTGCCGCGTAAACATCTAAATAAACAAATACTTAGTTTAACTCCGTGCCACGCTTAAACATTGTCTCTGCCATGAGGTCCAGATACGCATAAATCATAAAACTATCAGTTCAAAACTCTTGGAAACAAAAAAATAAACATTCCGACGAAAAATATCCAAGATGATGGTTTCTTTTTTCGTCACATCTTCAGTGGCTTACATACTTTCTATAAAATGTTTTTATTTTATATTTCTTTAAAAAACGGTCTTTCACAAAGTATATTATCCTGATGATAAACTAAGTTCGAAATTAGTTTAAAGTAAGGAAAAAAGTAAATGAAACAAATATTTCTGTTTGCCTTACAACTTTTCTCTATCACACACACACACACACACACACACACACACACACATATATATATATATGTGTATACATATATATACCCCCCATATATATATATATATATATATATATATATATATATATATATATATATATATATATATATATATATATATATATATATATATATATATAAGTGACGGACTGTTTCGGATTATGTCTTTAATATGTAATGATGTATTGGTTTGCAAGCTAGACTTGCAGACCATTATTACTGACTTCGATTCTCATTGGGTAACCAATACCTCTGGCCTTTTGCCACATCTAAGCTAAGCTTAGTAAATAGCTATACATCTTGGTTGGTGATTTAATGCCAAAACAATCCTTTAAGAAGTCAGTAGTGGCACTATCTACAGAGAAAGAGAAGGAGAGAGAAAGCGAGAGTGATAGCAGTAGAGGGAGGAACGGATAGATTGATAGATAGATAGATACATACATATGCATATAGAGAGTGGCCTCCTAACTATACGCACAGAGGCAGACTGAAAGCGAAAATGAGGTGAATCTGCAATAGAAATATTTAGGGAAATAATCATGAGCTACATACGTAAGTTACTTGCCAGTACGAAATGAAGAAACATATTTTGTTTAGATTATTATATCTATAAGATTGTTGACACATGGATAATGTTCGAATAAATAAATTGAAAGCGCATCCAATAATGCATACTTTACGTAATGCTATTTTATATTCCACAAATAAATACACTGAATAAATAAATAGATAGATTTGAAATACATATAATATCAAATTTTATCAGATACAAAATCAGATATGCAGTAGAAGACAGGCAGTCGCGATTAGAATGGCAAACTATAAACGAAATTAGTGAGAGGAAAAGTACCTCTATATAAAAGTTAAAGGTAAAAAGTCAAAAAGATAGACTCCAGAAATGGAAAGACCACTTCCAGAAACTATTAGATAGAAAGAACACGATAGAAAGATGGGCAAAGTGTTGCATCCTCCCATTCCCCAAAAAAGGAGAGCTAGGAATCGCTAAGAATTACAGAGGCATAACCCTCACAGCTATAGTCGCTATATAATGCACTTCTCCTTAATCGCATCAGACCCGAAGTAGAAAAAAATCCTTTGAAAAAACTAAAATGTATTCTGCAGGAATAGATCCACAATCTCTCAGATCTTGACTATTCGTCGAATCATAGAAGGGGTACGAGCAAAGAATCTTGAGGCAACCTTAATATTTGTAGATTTCTCCAAGTCATTTGATTCCATACACAGAGGGGAAAATGGGGCAAATACTACTAGCATACGTCCTCCTCAAAGAAACGGTTCCCACCATAAGGATGCTCTATCAAAACACTAAAG
>CM042139.1:72914963-72954963 GCA_023376005.1 Doryteuthis pealeii
CTTATGTGTTTCTGATGTAGAATTCTCGTGGCTGTAGGTGCTAGACATACATTAGCCACCTAATTCTTCCATATTGTGGCTCTATTCTTCAATAGAGCTTAATATCTAACAGCTCACTGTATTCATTTTACATGTAAAATCTTAAGGATCTTTAGAACAACTAAGATATATACTTAGATACCAATGCAACTCATATTCATATCCCATTCCCACATGAAGGAAATTGCTTACTCGTCAAAAAAATTGACAACTTGTGAATCATTTTAAAGTGTCTTGAAATATGATCGCTTTTACGTCCCTGTCAATGTCCGTTATTGAACTGGTATTAGTAATAAAATCGGCCATTCCATTTCTACTGGTAGAGTTGCCTCATGATTTTATAGTGTGATGTATTTTCTATGTATTATCTGAAAATGCAAAACTTGTTTGAGAAGTTGCGAGCTTTACAGTCGTTTTATGTGATCAAGCATTGGTTTCTACAAAAACTAGAAATTATTTTTATTTCGCATCCTAATTAATTTCACACCTTCCAAAACTGGAAGCTTCAACATTATCACGGACTATTTTACATCGAGAACTCAACTAAAAAAGTAAGACGATCAGCTACATAGATACTTCATAAGACAAACTAAAACATCTGCGCTTGTTTTGATTTGGACATTAATATATTGAGAACACTGAAAGAGAAAAATAAATCGCTTAATAGCAGTCAGAAACAACGCACGCTCAGTAGGTAGAGCGTCCGACTAGGAACCACAAGTTTCACGGTTCGATACCAGCACTCGCCAACTCAGCGTATGAGCAGCACAGGGATCTATGCGGTATAGTGAGGAGCTGATGGTAGGTGTGGCGCACCACCTCAGATGCCAAAAGGATCTCCTTGATCTAGCGCTAGTGAAAAAGGGATATACTCCCTCGCTGTCTGGCGATAGAGAAAGATAAGTGGAGAGAGAGAGAGAGAGAGAGAGAGAGAGAGAGAGAGAGAGAGAGAGAGGGAAATAGAGTCAGTGAGAGAAAGAGAGAGAGAATGAAATAAAGAGTGAGAAAGAGAGAGAGATAATGAAATAGAGAGAGTGGCAGAGAGAAAGAGAGAAAAAGAGAGAAAGAGAGACAGAGAGACAGACAGACAGACAGACACAGAGAGAGAGAGAGAAATATCAACCACATAATGTCAGATAAGCACAGAAGTATAACGCAAGCAGACACAACTGGGTAGGATATTTGATCCACATAAAATGATGCAAACAATTGAATTTTGACCATAAAAATAAATGGTATATGACCAAGTATATTCTGCAAGGATAAGCTCTTTAGTTATCATCGAACAGTAAATTAGTCGATGGATACAGATAATTTTGAATACTCAAAGGTGAATTTAGCCTAAAGAATTAGCAGATGGAACAACTGTTTTCACTTGCACATTTTTCAAGTAAATGAATAGTGATTAGTACTTTCATATCCCAAAAGACTGTTCTTTATTGACCACTCCCTCCAGAAATATTTCTTTACCGAAGAGTCAGTGTATTTACAATCCATGGACTGTCTTTTCGACTCATGCTCGTAGTGTCAAACTCATGTTTTGTATATTTTTAGATATTTCTGTCTACAACATGCTTTTGGACATCTCATAACTTTTTTGTACATTTTACAGGGTGTGCACTTCGCAGCCACTATATCATGATGAAACTCCTATGTTCAACCATGGAATTCTCTGTTTGATTTTCAGCCATTTTCAATAGCCTCAAATATATATATATATATTTGCGAAATTAAGATAATTTGGGCTATAAGCCAATTTCACAAAATGCAGCATTTCCATTCATGTAAAAAAAATGAAATGAAAAGATAATGTTGCCTTTTTCTATTTAAAAAAAATATTATAATTCATATATTAATAACAGCCTTTCTGAATATTTATTATGCAACTATATATTTCATTTTGGATTGGTTTCTTTATTAACATATCATCATCTGTGTCTTATTTAATGCAAGAAGAACAGTGAGTACTAAAGTAAAGTCGTCGGGGTGGCCTAAAGTCGGTATCAGACAGACAGCGAGAGAGTATACCGCTTTTCACTAGGGCTAGACCCAGGATATTGTTTTACCATAATCTCTTTATGTTACCGCACATCTCCTTGTGCTACTCATACGCTGAGATGACGATGGTCGGTATTGAACCCGGAACCTTGTGGTTCTTTGTCGTCGGACGTTCTACCGACTGAGCTAAAAGTTGATCGGCGGCCCATACGCCAAAACATCATGCACACATATCATCTATCTTAATAAGTTTTCGAAATTGAAGACAATTTTTCTCTGTAACCTTTGTATCATTGGAAATCTTAACGAGATCATGAAGCCATGGTATTTTGGGATAAGGGAATAATTGAAATAATTTCCCCGGTAAGTAACAGTAAAGTCTGTGTAGTGGCCTGTTGCGGGTATCAGCCGGACAGCCAGAATCTTTTCTAGATTAGTGCTAGACTAGGGAGATTGTTTTGCCTCCCCAATTTACCGCATAAATCTAAGCTGTACTGCACATTGAGTTGGCGAGGGCGGACATCGAACTCGGAATCTTGTGCTTTTTAGGCGGATGCTCTACCGAGTGAGCTGTTTCCTATCTTAACGACACTTCTCCTTTCGAAATCTCAATATAGTGGTTAATTTGTAGACTATGATTTGTATTTTATAGTGGACTCATTGAAGAATTTTATATATTCAGCTCTCTCAGCGAGGCTTAGAAATACACCGACTGTATAACCTGCAGCGGGGTGATAAAGAAATCTTCCGTCCTGTGTATAAGCAGCATTTAGTTGTGAGGCACTAGTTCTGGGGTTCTAAGAGAGTGGTGTAGCCTTTAT
This sequence comes from Doryteuthis pealeii, assembly GCA_023376005.1. Classification (NCBI taxonomy): domain Eukaryota; kingdom Metazoa; phylum Mollusca; class Cephalopoda; order Myopsida; family Loliginidae; genus Doryteuthis; species Doryteuthis pealeii. The sequence continues at coordinate 72,917,822 of CM042139.1, forward strand.
TGCAATTAATACCAATTTCACTCTGATCCATGTTGGTAATACCTGTTAGGTCGCTAGCTATATATCAAATAGATATATCTGCAATTTTTAGATAGAAATAAGTGATATATATATCTGTATATAAAAAGATACACATTTTTTTAGAAACATACAATGTATGTAATTCTCTAACCTCTTGGTATAAAATAACCCAAAACCGGTTAGCATGCCGTTAAAGTCAACAGATCAATCAAACAGAGGATGATGGACATATCTTTGAATTGAAATCAAAACTATTAAGAAACAACTATACAAAATAGAAAGGTAAATATAAATGCATTATTTAAAATCAATCAAACCATAATGTTCAATTGTCTGTAAAAATCCATACCATAAACACACAATCCTAAAACAATGTCATGTATATCCAAATAATATTATGATTAGGTTTGAAACCAGGTTTAAAAGAATTTAATCCATTTGTAAAACATGAAAACAATTAATATTCAGTATTTTATGTTTATCATTGGAATCCAGTTACCAGTTTACGATCAGTGTGTTGACAACTTAATGCTCCAGTTATTAGCACCATTGTCAAAACAAAAAAAAATGCAAATTTAAAATCTAATAACGCTGGCATATTTTCTAATTCTAATGAATTAATAATGCCTAAAAACCAAAGAAAGTACATTAACTGATTTCATGTTTTCGCCAGATATAATCAATGTTGACCCATATATATTAAATGAGCTAAATGTGTCACAGGAAAAAGTTCTGAATAAGATATTTAATATATGATTACATTTATATAAATAGTAAATAATTTAAGCGAAATTGGGATGTCATTAACAAATTAAATTACTTGAAAATCCATTGAATTGACTTCTTATATTTTAGTAGGCTCTCGTTCAAAACATTAGGAACATGCATGTGGTTTCCCAAGTATTAATTATAATCACGGATCTTTTTTTTTTTAGTTTCTTTATTCAGATCAAATGAATTACATAAAGCAAACGGTCAGGTAAAATAGGTAACTATTGATTCATAGAAAAAACAGATGTAATATTTTGCGTCTACGAGTGTATTGAAAACTTTTCTAAATAAGTATTATTTGCGAAATTAATTAATTAATTTGCTAAATACAATTTAATTATGAAACATCCACGATATATATATATATATATAATATATATATATATATATATATATATTATTTGTGTGTGTGTGTGTTTGCATGTATGTGTATTTGTAAGTGAGTTCACGCACGCCCACACACGCAAAAAATATGGCGATTGATGTAACAATGTTCTTGACTCTTCTTGTGATCAAATATAGTGGATGATAAGCGGGGTTGAGGAATCCAGCTAGTTGCAATAGACCAGTTTAATGGTCGACTCAACTTCCACTATTCTAGTCCCCGACTACGGAGCGTACCATTGTGGTCCGCAGATATATTGCTTATGAAATGCGAATTCGACCATCGGTGTATACCCCATAGTTGCGAACTTGTATCACATCCTACCCGAGGATAACGTGTTGAATAAATACCTACTCTAGAACCCCACTGTTATGAGGAAATCTTGACTGCCCCCTAAATATATGGGTCCTCGTTTATTCGCAAAAAAACACTTCCCTATTTTGAACATCCCAGATGTAACATACATTACAAATGATATCCTTTTCTACTGAATTCTGACTCTATTCGTGCCAAATAGTCCAATTATTACGGATATTACAAAACGAAAATGTCCGTCCCATTCGAAATCTCCTTTTCTTTATATTTTATTACATATTAAAATTTTCTGACATTCATAACGTTTATAGCTATTCTTTGATATTACTATACACACACATCTATGTACGTGCATACATATATGTTACCTATGCCTCCTCTATTCCATACAGATACGCTTGTATCCACATCTATTAATAATGGAGATTCGCTTCCGTTTTTTGTCTGTAACAAAAACTACGTCACTGCTTACGTTACTATACCCGAAATCGTCATAACATAGAATAAATACTCTCAAAATTTGAGCATGCAGCATTAGACAGTCCTCATTGTTTTTTAAAGCAAGTTTTAATAGATAAATCCCCAGTATCATATATTTATATATAGTTTGTTTTATTTTAATAGATATTCAAAGTTAATAGAACTTAGTTTCGATTTAAAATTGCTTTTTGTTTTTTTACTCCTTTAATAAATTTGATGTTTTCATGATTTGTGGTTCAAACTCTCCGACATTTGATTTTTAACTTCCGCCTCCTCAAGCAATATCTTTGAAAAATGTATTTTTACATCGCCCGGATGGTGTTTTCTTTTGCTAGTGCATATAAATACATATACGCTACACCTATAACATACATATTCATATAGAGACATCCTATTAGATCACTGACGTTAAGCAGCGACCAACCAGTTCAATACCCAATTGCATGACCATGTCAACAGCCGGTTCTGTAAACAACCTCAGTACTTTGTTTATCAAAAATGACTTGATTTGACATTAAATGAACCGATAAGGATTAATATTCCATACAACAAAACAACCATACTAAATAATACAGAGACGGTTTCACCTACACATATAAATTATTCCGCCTTTATGTGTGTACCTAGAGAATTCAAGAGCTTATCTTTTCACAATATTTTCAGAGCTTCACCACAAAAAATATTTGCACTATCTATGGATTTTTCAAGATTTAACTTTGGCTCCATGTATCTTGCCCTCTGGAAATCTATATATAGTTTTCTATTGAGTAACATCAAAAACATTGGCCAATGATTTCCAATCATGCTTTGTATTGTTTGGATTCTCTGAATATCGCCTTTCCTTCCTGTCTTTTACTTTTGGGTATTATGCTTCGGATGAAATAGTTTGCTGTCCTTGAAGATACACGCACCCTCACGAAGATCTCTAAAAATAAAAATACACGGAGAGGATGGTAAAAAGTTGCCATCAATCAATGTCCCCCTGCTTAATATGGGCATTAGCAGAAGGCATTTGAAGAGATCGGGAGATGACAAGTCACTGTTGACATTTTATGTCTTCTCTTGGATTCAGTGATAGAATTTGAGGTCTGCTAGCGACATTCATGTCAAATATTTCCTTTTACTAGAAATCACATTCCTTTTCAATAATTCCTTCAAGTTTTTCCTTCTTTCTCCAGTAGTTTTGTTATTTATTTATTCTTTATTTATTTTTAACTGTCTTATTTCTTTCTTTTCTTTACTTCTTTTTCCTGGCTTTTGGGCGCTATTTCTGTTTATTATATTTTTGTCTTCTCTTTGGCTGCATCTCTCTTCATTTACCTTGTAAGATATTCTGTTTTTTGTTTGTTTTTTTTTGTGTGGGGGGTGCATTTTCATAATCCAGTCTTATACGCTTTTCTCTTTGTTGTATATTTCAACTGGTCATCTGTTATACTTCCCACACAAATTTCCTTTTTCCGTTTTCACTTTAATTTTTTTCCATCTCGCCTCGCTCTGCACTTTGTCTTCGTTTCCCGCCAATTCAAGAATATCAATCCTTCTCCGATATTTTTTCTGCAGCTGACATTGTGCTATATTTTCTTTCTTTTTGCTTACTTTTGCAATTATTTCGGGTTATGTATTTATCGAGATATGTATACTGTTTTCATTGTTTACTTTTTTTTGTTATTGTTGGTTTCACTTTATACCAGATGGATAGAAAACTATTTTGTTGAATAAAGATATAACATATATAAAACCAACTTCCTACACTTTCTTCTAGCTTTATTCTTTTCTTTTTTTTGTATTTTTTGTTAATTTTTACGTGATCTGTTTAATGTATTTGTCGTCATTTTGCTTTTGTGCTTTTATTATGAATTGTCATTCTTTTCGATGACTCTTTCACATCAAATTTTATTTCTATTTAGATATATATATATCCCCGTAACAGAGGGACACGACTCCCTCAAAAGGGTTGTCCTGGGTATGATACCTAACTGAAACTGGTGGAGGTCTGGGTAGTCTGGAGTACCTTTTTTTTTATTGTAATCACTTCCAGATCCACTCTGCATCGGAGAGTCATTATCAGTTAAATTACCATATGTGAGTCAAATACGTATATTTAAGAAATATTTGTATCATAAAGACCATGTGTAAAATATATCTCTATTAAAAAAATTATTAAAAAATGGTTAATATGTTTGAGATTTCCTAACATCTAGGCATAAACTAAACCTAGTATGTTGACATGCTGTTAAAATCAATCATTCTATTTGTTCTGCCTTCACTTACTTTCACACACACACACACATACACACACACATACACACATGTATATATGTGTGTGTGTGCATGTGCGTGTGTGCATGTGCGTGTGTTATGTATATAGGTATATATGTATGCATATATATGCAAACAGATATATATATATGTATATATATATATATATATATAATATATATATATAAATGTATATATGTATATATATATATGTATGTGTGCATATATATACATATAAGTATGCTTTTATGTGCTTATATGTATATGTATGTATATATGCATATTTATGCATATATATATATATATATATATATATATATATATATATATATATACGTGTGTGTGTGTGTGTGTGAGAGAGAGTGTGTGTCTGTGTGTATGTGTGTGTGTGTTCTGTTTTTCAAGGGACGTTTGATTATTTATTACCATTCTTTATTTTGACTTTCGAACAATCAAATTCTATTTTTGGTTTATTTCTATTGTGTTGTTATATATCTCCTCATTTTTCGTTAATAATATTCTCTCTTTTCGATATTCAATCTGCCTATCTAGTATCATTTTAATCTATTTTCTCTTGTGTTTCTCTTTAGCTTTCCTATTTTTTCCTTTGAGCAAATTTCTCTCTCTGACATTGATCGGTGTATCACCATTGTATTCTACTTTTCTTTGCCTTTATATATCAAATTATTCGTATCCTTCTTTGTTTTTCTTTTCACAATCATTTCTGATTTGTATTCTTTGTTCGGTCCCCGTTGATATATCAGCACTTTTCTGTTCTTTTTTAAGGATAATCTAATGCCCCACATGCACGTGTGTGTGTAATTTTTCAAAAAATTAAAAAAACAAAAAATTTCATTAGGTATTGTCGGATTAACTTCTACTTTTTTAATAGATACACACACATGCACACGCACACACAAACACACACACGCACACACACACACACACACACACACACACACACACACACATATATATATATATATACATATATATATATATATATACATATGTATATATATATATGTATATTTATTTAAAAAAGGGGAAGTTAATCCGACAATCCCTAATTAAATTTTTGTTTGTACACACATACACACACAAATATATATATATATATATATATATATATATATATATATATATATATATATATATATATATATATATTACTGTGGAGTTGGAATGTATTTTATAACTTACTTTCTTTATCATCGATTAAATCTTCACAAACCAATATTTGGTGTTCATTCCCTGGAAATCATGCTGCAGTCATTGTGCATTTCATAGAGATTTTGTCATCAATCCACCGTCATTCCGTATCTCGATCCATTTTCTTAGTTTAGCTGGGTTTTTTTCTTCTTCTTTTGGACCTTTCTTTCATTGCGCAAAATATGCTCCCCAAAGAATTGATATCACAAGCCTTGTAACTAGTAACCATTTTTTCAATGTTTGTTTCTTTTTATTGTATATTTTATTATCTTTTCCCAAGACTCACCTCGTACGTTTACTGATAAAGCCATTTAAATATTAATTTCTCTTATTTTTCCTAAGCAGGATTACCTATATTCTAATGTTTTTTAATTTATTTTTCTTCTTAATATTATTTATTTTATTGTTATCAATATATTTATGTTAATAAATTATTTTATGATTCTATCCTCATGACTAATTCCCAACCAAAATTGCTATTTCAATCGTTGTATCGCCATGGATTATAATTTTTCTTCCCATTGTCGTCGGGGCTTAAGATATTCTTATCGTATTCTCTTCCGAGTGATAAGACCATTCTCTCAAGAGGGTTACTGCGTAATAGATATTTGAAAACAATGAATCAAAAGAATGAAAAAATAGGACATACAGGTCATTAGAGATTTTAAAAGAACTATCTATAACATTAAAGCAAGAAATACATTATTGTCTTGGTAGGGCTTCGAACTCTCGAACCGACTAGCTACGTTCATTTTAATTCATTATTTTTTATTTACTTTATTTCTTTTTTCTTCCTTTCTTCATTTTCTTTATTTCCACTTTATTTTAAACAATATCTTAAACAATATTTTAATGTACGGAGTAACAACCATTAATTTTGGATCCATTTGAAATCAAGTATGAAAACGACGCATGACGAAATATATTTGTTGCTTTGATAGATAGAGTTAAATGCTGCTTGCTCGGTTTTAGCCCGAAAACCTCGACGTAGCTCGCGATTAAAAGATTGACAGAATGGATACCAATAATTCTCACTCACTACCCACCCCTATCGGTCATCGCCCCTGGCCGGTCCTCCGCGAAATATGCAAAAATATATTAAGAAATAACGTGGCAAAATTGTAAATGTAAATGTACAATGAATGCGGTTTCTTGTCATGCCGTTAAAACCTATCAATCTACTTTTCTTGTCTATATATACAAAATAATATTTATAATCATTCCTTTCTTTCTCACGATTATTTTGATTCGTATTATCTTGTTGGTCCCCGTTGATTTATCCACAAAATATCCCCGTTCATTAATTATAATTAAACAACGCCATCTATGTAGAAACTATCCACTCCATTCAGAACAAAACCATTTTCCTTCAAAACATCCACATCATGTACTGTTTTGTATGTGTTATTACTTTAAACTATTTTATCGCAAATGATAATCTAATTATCGCAGTTTCTTTAAATATATTTCCCAATTTTCTGCTGGCAAATATGTATAGTACATCATTTGCATGCTTATAATTTGCATTTTAATATATTTCAGTTTTTAATATCTAAACTGCAAACCCGGGATAAAGAGATGCCTATAAACATGATATAGAATTAAATATTGTCAAATATATCAAAACACATCGAGGTTTGTTCATCTAGAGTTAATAACAGCTAATGCAAAAAAGAGAAAATACGAGCCAACAGTAACCGGTTGCATTAATTAAAAATGGATCCAAAAGTTTCTATTACGTGTCAACCGCACCCATATCAAAATTGTAAGGTATTGAATACCAAGTAAATGTAGGGTGATTAAAAAATAAACTGGTGCGTATGCTACGTGATAAGGTCATCGTTAAATACATTTTACGTTCTAGGGAAACATTTCCCTCTAACATTTAGCTAGTTTGTTATATCTTGAATGTAAATGATCCTAAATTCATTCTCCGTTTGTGGTTTCTTGTGAATAACAAGAATGTCAGTAATTCCCAAGTGATGCACATCTTCTCGTTTACTAAATCTGCACCCAGGAAAATAATAAGGGATCTACTTTTTAGATGGTGACCGCTAAACCAGCGTTGAGTGTATTTTAGCTAATATATATATATATATATATATATATATATATATATATATATATATATATATATATATGTATGTGTGTATATATATGTGTGTGTGTGTGTGTATATATATATATATATATATATATATATATATATGTGCGTGTGTGTATGTATATATATATATATATATATATATATATATATATGCGTGTGTGTGTGTGTGTGTATTTGGCAACAAGTTATCATTTAATCAGGTTTTGTTAAAGTGCACGGAATATTTTTTATTTATGATCCTCAAGTGTAGACATTCAAGTTTCCGTCTGGTTTTCCGTATATTGGCATCCAGATGGAAGGAAAAAATGTTTCAAATTTCATTCAAGAGCTTTCAACCATATCATTGACTGTCCACAGGGCGATTATTAGTTATAGAAGTTGTTTGTTTGGTGCGAGGTTTATTTTTTAAAAATACTACTACAACGAAAATTCCCCAACAATAAACAACTTGAAAACTTGAACGTATATACTTGGAGATTAAAAGAAGACGTATTTAATGTTCATTAAGTGTGTTTTAAAATGCTCTGCTTAAATTATATATATATATATATATATATATATATATATATATATATATATGTGTGTGTGTGTGTGTGTGTGTGCGTGCACGCGCGCGCGTGTGTATGTGTGTGTGTGTGTGTTCTTATCTATGTAATCTTCGTATCTATGATTCTTGTAGATATATATTAATTATCCTATAATAAAGAAGTTCCGCAAAATGATTTTAATTTTTAATGTTTTTCTATTTAATTCAACATGATTCTTGTTTAACACTCTTAAAATTGATTATCCTCAGTACACACACACACATACACACACACATACACACACACATATATAAACAGAGATCGACTTTTTGTTGATTTGTTTACGCCTTACATTTGAACAAATATATTTGCCTAATTCATTAATTATCAACTAATTAATTTTCAAATTAGGTATGACTTCAATTAAGCACATATTCCCCACACAAAAAATATATACATAATATGAAATATATATATATAAAAAATAATTTAAAGTTTAGTATAATCCTATTTGGAATATGATTAAATTTGAATTAAATCTATTGAACTAATCATAAATGTTAATATCCCATAAGATGTATACACCTGCGAATTATATATTTCTTGAATAGTTAGTGTTTACATCTGATATTATGTACAGAAAAAGATTGCTTTCTCTAATATTGATGGATTATATGTGTTTCTAGTTATACTGGGGATATTCACTTGTGCCTCTCAGTAGATCACTTATAATATTTCTGATATGTTTTATAATAATAAGTTATATCAATAAAGAATTATAACGTCCGATATTCAACTCACTTTCTTTTAGTTTAAAGTGGCATATTTATAGCGTGATTAGAATAGGATTTCACACCTTATGTTATAATCACTTGATTTATTTCCATGCCTTTTCACGTGAATTATTGGGGATCCATATTGATTCCTGTGAGGACACTAAATTCACAATTTATCTAGAGAGAAACACAGATAGACGTCATTATATTTTACATACTCAGAATTTGCGTTAAATCGTATATTTTTTCTCGTGTAATATCTACCACCTAAAATCCAGGAGTTTATGTAACTTTTCCAGCCTGTCAAAAGTATTTTAAAAATAGTTAATGTTTGGAAATTATTTTTTTCCATCATGATAAAACATTCTAATTATACAAGACGTATTCAAAGGTTTGCCGATACTTTGGTACGTGCTAATTGGCAATGCGTATATCAGGCGAACGAAGCGGTATTTGTTAGTATTGTTCTAGTTAGTCCGCTGGTACATTATTTATTGCTTCATTCCGAGGATGATTTGAAAACTATACAGATGAACGTGCAACATAATTTCATTCGCGATTTTATCCTTTACAAGTTGGAACTAATAAAATAAACTGGTCGAGAGAAAGAAAATTGATTACTAACAAAATAAAAGAAATGTAAAAATCATTTCATGTATTATGAAAAAATATAAAAAATGTCTTATAATTTTACATAGCTTGTAACTTCGTTTATAAAATAATAAATATCAAATGAATTTGAATGAGAAATGTATTTGAGTAAGGATAAATAATACAATACTAAAAAATATTTCATAAATAAAATAATAATATAATAACATAATAAATGAATTCAGCGAACATAAAGATTTGATTATGAATTCGAATAAAAAAATATTTTTCTGTCATGCATTCTCGGAATATATTGTACAATAAAAATTGCAACTTTATTGATAATCTAACTTCAGTTTTATTTCAAAAGAATAAATATGTTGTCAATTATTAAATACACTTTATTTCATGTATTAGTTTTTAAAATGAATATATCTATATTTATATCGCTATCTCTCTCTCTCTCTCTCTCTCTCTCTCTCTCTCTCTCTCGTTATATATATATATATCTATATCTATATCTATATATATATATATATATATAAAAGCAATTGGTAATTTCACGCAAAGTGCAGAATGCGAACTGAGACTGAGAATTAGTGGAGTAGCTTAAAGTTTCAGAAGAAGCGATAGATTAATAATCAAAAACCCTGCTTTTTAGTCAGATATCTCACTGCCATTTTGAATATTTAATTAGCTAAGGTGACCTAATTTGCATAATTTTAGCTTTACAATCGTTACAATAGTTAAAAGTTGTGTGTAACCAGCTACAGTTTTGAATCTTTTCTCCTAGACCGGTTCACATGAAAAGAGCATAAATCGGAATTTCCTTTTTCTTCCCTTTCTTTCTGTTTAATAAGAATGCAATGATACATTATTTAGCCGAAGTGACAACACTCCTAAGAAATAAGAAATCGGCAGATAAGCAACAACAGATAATCATGATTTACATTTTTGCATTTCATCTTCGACGATTTGGACGGTCTCATCTTTAATTAGAGAGTGTTGCAAAATGATAACGGTCGTACGATTAGGGAACACCAGCATTATTAATTCTTATAGTAAATGAAAATGATCTTAAGCCAACAGCTGTGATTCACACTTGAGTGCAGCACAAAGAAACGAACAAATTCAATTTCCCGGAAACTTTCGGTTCTCCCTAATTACTAAGTTCGGAAAGTTAGATAAAAGAAATATGCAACTAAACAGGAACATCTAAAAGGTTGAATTATTTGCAAATTAAGAAGTAAAGTCTGATTTTGGTTTTAATTTCGGTCCCCCTGCTGGGAGACTGGGCTGATTCCTGGAGGTACTGCAATACCAGGCCAACCCGTGGCAAAGGCGGAGCAAGCCCCTAACTCTTCGCCATGTTCCAAAAATCAGTTTAATATCGTCGTCCCCATATCGGGAACGTATCAGATACTAAGCTGATAAGAACAGATACTACACTTTGATCTTAGCCATGGGCCAGGAAGCGATAACTTGAAATTGGAAAAAAGGCTTATTTTTATAGATAGATATGTGGACAACAATTGATGGTTTTTATCGCGACTGCTACTTCGTCGCTCATATCTTTTCCAATCGTCCAACACCAAATAACTCGCTCATATCTTTTCCAAAGTGTATGAACGACTTTTCGTCTCACGTAGTCTAACTCCCTCTGGCATAGAATAAAAAAATATAGTCAGATACACAAGGTATAAGTCTATTACAAAATTTAATAAGAAGGTTACTGAGAGTCAAGTGACGTACCTGTTCTCATTAAGGAAGAACACAGAAAAGGAATTGAACGCGTGTGGATAAGGCCTTGAATTTACCGCTGAATAATAGTAGCCGGAAAAGGGCGGTGAAAATGCAAGAATAGTCCCGTTTAGAAAAAATAAACAGTTGGTCTAAGGGACGTAACTCTTAACGCAGAAACGTAAATTACGAGACAGTTTTATTGGCTTAGTTGTGGTACAAATCTGCATGTATGGAGCATATATATATATATATATATATATATATATATATATATATATATATACGATATAGGGAATGACTTAACGGTAAAAAATATTGAGTTAATCCCAATATTTAGTTGATACAATATTAGCCCGATAAATCAGTGTTATAAGTGCTCAATACATTCAACTTTCAAAATGATATAACAGCGTTCATACACTGCGAAACTGTTTTTAACGGTCATAATTGCAATAATACCTTCCGCAATTAACAGTAATTAATCTATATCTTGATTAATTCATTGGAATTAACCCTGAAGATTTTAATGGTGAAACCCGAGTAGGTTATTACAATACACACTGTAATACCACACACACACACACACACACACACACACACACATACATACATACATATAATATATATACATATATATATATATATATATATATATATTATATGTGAAATAAAAATGGAAATTAATCCGACAGTATGAATAAGATATAATGAAAAACAAACGATGTTTACAACTGAAATAGGCTCATCAGAAGAGAAAGTGTGCAAACCGTTTCGGGCCAAATCTCTTGACGGTTTAAAAAGCAGGACCCTATTGCATTATAATGTATCAACCGCACGTGGGTCGGTCATCAACAAAAATGAGACGGGAAAAAGACCGTTAGTAAAAACAGAACGTTGCTAGTCAAACGTTGGAATTAATCAAAAAAAAAAAAAAAAAAAAAAGCTGATTATTTTCAAAATTGAAAATGAGATTCATTTTATTCTTAAATAAGATTCATTTTATTTTTAAATAAAATTCATATTATTTTTAATACTGACAGCACATTTTTTTTTTATTAATTCCAACGTTTGACTAGCAGCGTTCTGTTTTTACTAACGGTCTTTTTTCCCGTCTTATTTTTGTTGATGACCGACCCACGTGCGGTTGATACATTATAATGCAATAGGGTCCTCATATTAGTTGAGGATGGGCCGGGTGTTGCTTTTTAAACCGTCAAGAGATTTGGCCCCGAAACGGTTTGCACACTTTCTCTTCTGATGAGCCTATTTCAGTTGTAAACATCGTTTGTTTATTCATTATATCTTATTCATATATATATATATATATATATATATATATATATATATATATATATATATATATTACTTCTAAACTTTACCGGTGTGGAAAAAACCCCAGGTAATTCAATTTTTCAAAATAAAATCATTTTCAAACTGACATATGGTGAAAAACATATAAAAAAAGAAAAGACCGGCACATCCGTACTTTAAAAAAATAATTATCAGTATCGTATGTAGTGGACAAAAGAATAAACACCGGGGGAGTTTTCTAAGTTGTATATGTAAAAAGTGCTCAATACGTTAGGTAGAGTATGATTATAAGGACCTCCATGAGTCAGACACTATCTAACTAGATTTCACCGAATGGTTCTTCAAGATAATTGTGACTGAAGGAGGATGTCACAAACGTTTTTTTAATGCTGTATCGGATATCTGATTGGGTAAAAATTAGCATAAATGTTAAAAAATTAAAAAATCGTAAAAAACTCGCAATAGCTAATTATAAAAAAAACAAAAAAACAAGCGAGCTACTAAACAAAAAACAGACATTCTAAACCCATGTAAAAGTTTTTAAAAAGTATGGCTCCTTAGCCAATAATTAAACATGAAAATAAAATAAAATCAAAAATCAAAATCAAAATCAAAATCAAAAAATAAGTGTAACAAAATACTTACGATTGTTTAACATTTATACGAATTTTTTTACAATCAGATATCAGCAATAAAAAACGTTTGCGGCAACCCCCTTCGGTCAGAATTATCTTGAAGAATCATTCGGGTGAAACCTAGGTAGATAGTGTCTGACTCATGCAGGTCCTTTTATATATATATATATATATATATATATATATATATATATATAATATATATATATATATATATATATTTCCCTCTTCGGAGCAGTCATTTACAGACAACAGCCTAATTATATCATATTCCCTCCTAATTTGTTTGTCGTTATCGGTGCCCATCTCGCATTTCTCTTTTACTTTGTTTTTCATTGAAAATTATTAATATACTTGATATGTATTAACTACTATGAGGATTTTCTAAATTTATATCGAACTCTACAATTTAGCAAGATATAAATAAAATGTTCATTGGTAAATGTATTCAATGCAGCATTCTTAGAAGAAATAGTGGTCGCTGTGAAAGTTAAACACAAATAAATGCTGAATGTATCTTTTATTGGTTACCATGGCCAATATATATGTTCTAACGACTGTTATGTGAAATATTCTAGAGTCAAGGGATATTAACAATTGTGCAACTATTTATAATAACTGGCAAATATGAGAAGCAATATTATTGAATTCGATAATTACGGCTTCCTAACATCGGCTTTTCCATATCAATCCATTCGATTTAGACAGCTGGCGACTTATTTAAATCCCTTTCAAACTAAAGCAAACTAAATGCATCAGTTAATACGTAACAGTGTAAGTAGCATTTTTCTTAGTTTTGTTCACGATTCCCATTGTAATTTTTTTTAATCATAAAGTTGATTAAATGCTTATTGTCATTTAAGTTGTTTGATTTGTTTGATTGTTGTTTTGTTTTTTTTTTAACTCTAAATCAAGTCATTTGGTAATTCGGTTGATTACACTATCTGCTGTTATTTAATGGTCACCGATCTTAATACTAAAAAGTCTCATCACTTATCTTCAGTGATCTAGCAGGAACCGGTCTTTTCAACGTGACTTGACCGTAAGCCATATACGTAGTAATGTTTCCTATATTATAATAATAAACTAGGTAATATAATCGCTTTTGCTATAATAAACACTAATAAAGAAAAAAAATAATATGCATGGCTGGATGGAAAATGTTAATTCACTGGGAACTGTGCAAGAGACTAATGTTGTATGCACAAAACAGGATTTGTCCTAGAACATAAAACGCATAAGAATCTCTGGGTCATTTAGAACACCCAATTTCAGCCCGAAGACCAGACCTTATCTTAATTAAGAAGAAGGAAATAAATTGTTATCCAGTACAGTCTGTCGTTTCAGTAGAACATATAGACAAATACTTGGATCTTGATAAAGAGCTGAATAAGCTATGGAACATGAAGGTAACTATGATACCAACTGAATTTGGAAAACAGACTAGGAAAACTGTAAACAAGGGACAGAATCTAGACCGTTCTGAGCACAGAACAGTTAAAATAAGCTAGAATACTTTAAACACTAATGGAGATCTGAATCAATTTACAGTCTTGTGTGAAACATTCGTAAGGAGTGAAATAATCATTATAATAATAAATCGGGTCTTCATTCGTACTGACACCGATGAATGTATTTCCCAATTTAAATAGATGTTAAATAATAATTATTAAATTCATTAATTTATTATTGATAATAATGCAATTGATTATAATCAGAATTGTATCAAAACGTTGTGATTCAACATCATGATGAATGGCAACCGAATATTTCTAATGAAGTTATTTCTAATATAATCAAAGGTGTTAAATTAGTTAAAGGTGTTAATTCTTATTTTCACAGGTGATGTTGTGAATACTAACTTTTGTGTTTATTTTGCTATTCAAATAAAATGAGAATTTTATTCTTCTCTTAGGTCATGTCAAAATGTTTCCTATTTATTATTAATATTTCATTTTTAGTTTGTCCTTGATGGCAAACTGCAAATGATCTGTAAAACTCTTTGCTTTTTACTTTTTTTCTGGTCGAGAGTACTGTCTGAACAAGCCGAATTGAATTATAGTCTCTCTATATTCTTCCGTGTATTTTTAGATTAACCTTTTGTTTAGTATGTTGCTTAAAATATCTCAAGTAACATACGCCGTTTGATTTAACGGCCATCTTTCATTTTCTATTCGTGTCTGCGTAGAAGTTATATGGCACTGGAGAAATAGGAAAATCCATGTGTTAGACGTACTACCAGAATATTGCTCAATTAGCATGAAAATCAACTGAGCCATGCTACTGTCATACACTTATAGCATAAACACTTTTTTTTTATTGGTGGGAAAATATAGGAACGTTGGTCAAATTGGTCCGTACGTATTTTTCTAATGTAATATCTAGCAGTACTTAGTCACTGCAAAATTACGACTAAGCTTGCGTAGAAATAGAAAGCAAACTAGTAAAACTGTACGATACAATTGGTCGACACTTGCAAACAGCGATATATAGCAATCGCTACGCTGTCACAGTAAAAAATAAATTCGATATCCTCCAGGAGACATCTAAAGCCTCTCACCAAACAAGGAATACGAGAACTTTGTTAGTGCTCACATAGAAGCAGCAGCAGAGTGCGTACCAACCAAACTAAGAGCTAAACACACTGTTCCCTGGGAGACAGAAGAAGTTAGAGAAAAAAGAAATAATTTAAAAAAAGCAGCCCAACTCAATAAAACAAACCCGGCCAACACAAATTTACACAACCTTAGAAAAGCCCAGATAGAACTAACCAAAACATACAAAAAAGAACAAACAGAATATATACAGGCGCAAATAAACAACATCAAAAAATCAGTGGAAGACAGACAATCGCGATTAGCATGGCAAATAGTAAATGAAATCAGCGATAGGAAAAGTACCTCTAGATCAAAGCTAAAGGCAACCAGCCAGAAAGATAGACTGCAGAAATGGAAAGACCACTTCCAGAAACTTCTGGGGAACCCACATAAAAACATAGAAAATAATACCCAAAAGATCATAGATAGACAACTAGACATAAAACTAGGGGATTTTACAACAGAAGAACTCGACGAAGTATTAAAGAAACTAAAAAAATAGAAACGCAGCAGGTCTAGACGAAATACCCCCAGAAGTATGGAAGATGGGAAAGTTCAACGACATACTGCTTAGGCTATGCAATGCTGTATATAGACAAAATAGAATAAATAAATGGACGGAGGATGCATCCTCCCATTCCCAAAAAAAAAGGAGATCTAGGAATCGCTAAAAACTACAGAGGCATAACTCTTACTGCTATTGCAGCTAAGATATATAATGCCCTTCTTCTTAATCGCATCCGACCCGAAATAGAGAAAGTCCTCAGGAAAAACCAAAACGGTTTCCGCAGAAATAGATCCATAACCTCTCAAATCCTAACTATACGACGAATCATAGAAGGGGTTAGAGCAAAAAATCTAGAGGCAACGCTACTATTCGTAGATTTCTCTAAGGCATTTGATTCCATACACAGAGGGAAAATGGAACAAATACTACTAGCATATGGTCTCCCCAAAGAAATTGTTGCCGCCATAATGATGCTCTGCAAAGACACTAAAGCAATGGTACGCTCACCAGATGGCGACACAGATTTCTTCGACATCACCCGCGGGGGTCCTTCAGGGAGATACATTAGCACCATATATATTTATCATATGCCTAGACTATGTACTCCGAACTTCACTAGATACCATAAAAGAAAAAGGTTTCACTCTAAGAAAAGCAAGAAGCAGGCGATATCCTGCACAAACTGTCACAGATGTAGACTATGCTGATGATCTCGCACTTCTTGCAGATACCCCGGCACAGGCTGAGGCACTCCTGCACAGCCTGGAGAAGGCAGCAAAGAGCGTCGGCCTATATGTGAACTCTGATAAAACTGAGTTCATGAGCTTCAAAAAGAAAGGAGACATCTCCACACTTGACGGCAAGCCTCTTAAATCGGTGGAACAATTCACATACCTAGGTAGTAATATCTCATCCACAGAAAGCGATGTTAACACTCGAATAGGAAAGGCATGGTTGGCCACCAACAAATTATCAGTCATATGGAAATCCGATCTCCCCGACAAACTAAAGAGACGATTCTTCCAGGCTGTGGTTGTGTCGGTGCTGCTGTATGGCTGTACCACCTGGACCCTAACAAAACGCCTTGAGAATAAGCTAGATGGGAGCTGCACCAGAATGCTGCGAGCGGTCCTGAATAAGTCGTGGAAGCAGCACCCCACAAAAAAGCAACTGTATGGCCACCTAGCCCCCATCTCACAAACCATACGAGTAAGACGGGCTAGGCATGCAGGACATTGCTGGAGAAACAAGGACGAGATCGTAAGCGACGTACTATTGTGGAAGCCAGCACATGGACACGCTAATGTGGGCCGCCCAGTCAGGACCTACATTGACCAACTATGTATGGATGCTGGCTGCTGCGCGGAGGAACTCCCAGAGTCGATGAATGATAGGGAAGGTTGGCGAGAGATTGTCATGGATATCCGTGCAAACTGCGCGACATGATGATGATGATATAGAGTAACTTTTAGTCAAATGTTGGATAATTACGTGTATTTAAAGGATATTTGTTTTTATAATTTAACTTTTAAATAAAAAAAATTATTTAAGTATTTCCCATCTATAAACAACAAAGTAAAAACAGCATTGTTATTTTATTTTTACGATAAATTGTTTAATTAGTTTATTTATATGTTAAAGTTATTTTTATAAACAATTAAATTATGTAGCAGTAGTTGTAGTAAAAGTAATAGTAGTAGTAAATTAAACGGAAGAGGAGTTACTACTACTTGTCTCTCCACGCTCTCAGTGAAATATCTTCTTTTTCCTCCTCCATAGCAAAAATGTCCGTAGGGGTTCCATTATTGATTTTTATTGAAATCTAATTACCCAGTCCTATTTATGAATACTCACTGGTGTATGTGAAAACTAGTTATACACTGATAGAGAGAAATTGTCATTTATGTAGTAGATTTTTTCCATATTATTCTCATAGTTTAAATAATGGTGAAGTGTTCCCTTAAAAAAACACACACACACACAAAAAACATCATCATTACTAAGTATAAGATACTGAGCATTACCAAGCGATTACATTCGAAATTAAATTAATGTAAACGGCTTAATATATTATCTTAATGAAGGTCTTATATGTTTAATTTAAGTTTCGTCATATATTATCAATGGCAAATGTATGGAATTAACGAACTTAGATGATGCTCACCGCGATTCTTTAAATTTATTAATATATTAAACGCAAAGTATTTTTATTAATTAGAATAAGTTATTCGTGTAATCATGCATATAAAAGTGAGATGGAATAATCCAATATTAATGGTGATTATTATGGAATTAATTGACGAAAATATTATAATTTCTAAATAGCTGTCTCCCAGTGGGCTTTTATGACAGCGTTAATTCTTTCAAGCATGGATTTCACTAATTTAGAGCAATAGTATCTATCAATATGGTTTAACCTTTCCCAAATGTCAGTTTATAGATATTCTTTGATGGATAGACTTTTCTCCTATACTTAAAAAAAAAAATTTATACAATAAATGTTCATTTAGATTTACATCCGGACTATTCGTTGGCCATATTTATTTTACATGTCTTTCTTGATGAAAAAAAAGTTTCAATCCACTTCGCACAGTGACAAGATATTTTTTCGTCCTGAAACGATCTCATTATCACCGAAATAAATTTCTATCGGCGGAATGAAGATTGCAATATACACATGCGCATTGATTTTTGAGGTAATTATTGTCATATCCCCTGGTCTTTTAGATTACATGCTATTTCGTATGAATAAGCTAGGAAACGTGCTTGTTTTTTTTTTTCAGCGTTATCTTTATAAGTTTTATTTGAACGGTACTAACTAAGGAATCTAGCATGATTGTCTTGACCAATGCAGATTCTTGATTCATCACTGAATATCAGTTTTATGTAATTGATCAAGCGCCAATATTGTCCTTTATTTGTAATAAACACATTTTCTATCGGCGTGATAATTCTATTATTTAGTTGACTTAGCGCTATGTAGACCCCATTTTATTCAGTCGATTTCTTATAGTTTTGCCACCAACATTGACTCATTGAGGGCCCATTTGTTTCCATTTGTCTTATTTTGTACATTTTATTATTATTTTCATATATCGCTTTGAGTTTCATTGTCTACCCGCATGTTCTTTTATACACCACATTTCTTTTATATTTATATCAAATTCCAGATGCAACAATGTCATTGAAGTTTAAATTGCTGAATGATCCTTTACTTGTTTTAATTGACTGTTATTTTTAGAGGCATGTGTCCTTTAAATTAAATATTCCCAACCGTTTGTTCTGTTGAGGTCTGCATAAACTGTCTTTTAACTGCAGACCGATTCTTCTTATCTAGACTTTAGGAATGCAAATTATAATTTGCATTCTTAAATTATAATTCATAATCTATTCCAGCAATATTGGGTTGTTCCATAATATTTTTCTCTACGTATTTTGGAAGAATTCATACCATTAATATTAATAATGTGATCTGGTTTGTTTAAGGAATATTTAATGTAGGCATAATATTCTTCTATTAAAACATTTTTTGTCTTATCTCTTATTATTTTTATTTACTGCTAAATAAAAAACAACACTAAAGCAACATCCCCTAAGCGTGATACTTCCATAAATATTTGCAAGGAGTAGTAACTATTTACCTATATCATATGGCGTAACGTTACGAGTTTATTCTATATCTATCTAACCCTTTTATATCATTGACGTGCAGTCGAACGTCGATAAGTTCTCCACCTGCTTTTCTGTGACGTTGTCACGGAAGAAATGAAGTCTTTGTTTCCAGAATTGTTAGCAGGCTCTCGGTTCCGTTTTCTTAGACTATGAATTTGAGAGCTAATGTGTTATAACTTAAAGTCTTCTTCCTCTGAAATATATGTCATTGCTGCATAACCTTGGTTCGATATATTATTGTACAGTGACCTTCCCTTAAAACACTTCGATCTAATTTAACCAGACCATCCATACAAAATACAAAAAGACTCCGAGGGATCGTCACCAATTCTTCTTAAAGTTTTAGTAATTTAAATAATCAGGCTGATTGGCTCATTTATATATTTATTTATAGATTTTCCATTGATCGGCACATACAATACACATCCCTGTGTAAGTTGACCGAAACATTAATGTATTTATTCATCTACTTTATTTCCGACGTGCAATGGATTTTAGCATTATTTTGCCAAAGTTGAATGTCTTTCCATGTTCTAATTTCTAAACCAAAATAAAAACGTTTTCAATAATATTAAACCACGCAATTCACTGTACCCCGATGAAAAAATATAACAGAGATATCTATGTTATAATATCGTAGACTCTGGTTCAACGGCACTTGATTGCAGTCAGTTTCCTTCTTAGGCCTATGTATACACTATTCTAACTTAGTTGTAAAACAAGAAGAGTGTTCGATCTATCACCAATATTGAGCACTCTTCTCATTTTATAATTATAGAAAACTACAGTTGGTGGATATGTATATATGTACGTATGTATATTCGGAGGAAACTACGAAAATAAAATAATTAATGGCAAAGTAAACATATACATACACATTCACTTTTACCAGAGCTTGCTATTTAAGTAAAATAATGAAGATTTGATTTATATTCATGAAGATAATTAAAAATAAAATCTAAATAGTAACTCTATGGATTGTTTTTGCATTTGATATTTTAGAAATGAGACATTATTTTTTCTTTTCAGAATGTCTATGCACTTATTTCTGACGACCCACCAGGCTGGATCAGGTAGGATTTCGTGTTGAGGATCCAGTATTCCGCTGTGTTGCACGTTGAATCTGCTCTGTTAGTTGGTAGGTGTTTTTTCACGTAGGGTTTCGAATGGGGCATCCTGCGAGGATCTAACTTACGATTCTGTTGTAATGGATCTGCGAGACTTACTTTTTGACCCCCTCTACCCGGCCGCTTCTAGTATATATATATATATATATATATATATATATATATATATATATATATATGTGTGTGTGTGTGTGTGTGTGTGTGTGTGTGTTTTGAGAGAGAGAGAGAGCGAGAGCGAGAGCGAGTGAGAAATCTCGAATATATTCTGCAAATTGTTTCGTATATATATTCACATATATTACCAACACTTCCGTGCAAGTAGGATGTGACACAAGGTCAATTATATAAACGGAGTTTAACCGGTTTGGATTCAGAGATTTTCTAGCCCAGATGCAGTTAAAAAGAAAATTAGACACTACATCATTGTCTTTAGCAGACGGAAGGATGCCATCATATATAACCAAAATAATATCCTATTGAATTATACAGGAAAATATTCTTCTTTTCTCTGTGGATTAATGGCAAAGTTTAAATCAAAAACCTATCTACAATTGCTAAGAAGGGTATTGTAAGAAAGAAAATAATTTCATTCAAAGTCGTCTCCTGTTCAATGACCAAATTCAAAACAGACAACCTCTTCTGGGATATATATATATATATATATATATATATATATATATATATATATATAGAGAGAGAGAGAGAGAGAGAGAGAGAGAAAGAGAGATAGAAACAGAGAGACAGAGAGACAGGGACAGAGACATACAGAAAGACATAGATAGGGAGAAGGACAATGAGAAAGAGAGAAAAATATGGCCTTATGAGAGATCGCGCGCGCCCGTGTGTGTGTGTGTACGGAATTAAAAGATGTATGTCTATATAAATACTGTTACAGATGTATGCGTATGCGCTTGCACATTTACGTAATTTTCCTTTAATTAAAATACTTTTACAGCTTGCAGGTAATACCACCAGCTGGTGCACACTTTTGTTGCTCTGATCTCCTTCATTTTCGAGTTTTCATGTTTAGAGGAAGCCGACTGCCATGTTCTTTTTTGTATTTCTAGTGAATGGAAGTGCAGCTAAATGATTAGCTTCATTCTCCGAGCACTTTTCCTTCAGACGTTCAATCGATCGCCTCTCCCTACAGGGCAGGTAGTCCAGGTGTTCCACGTTTTGATTATCTCAACGTAAGTAGTATTGAGCATTTCAACTCATTATAAGTTACATTCTTTCATTTACTTCATTGTAGACAGTCGACAATAGGTATCGGCAGAATTTCTTCTTTTTTTGATAATCAATATGGCTAAAAATAAATAGTGTTTTGTTTTTGTTTATTGTAAAGGATTATGTCAAGGAAACTGCAGTTCGTACTATTAATGAGTTATAAAACAATATGTTGGGAAACTTAGAAGAAGAAGAAGAAGAAGAAGAAGAAGAAGAAGAAGAAGAAGAAGAAGAAGAAGAAGTAATGGTTAGCAAGGTAGATTTGCAGACCATTGTTAGTGAGTTCGATTCTCACTGGGTGCCCCATACTTCTGGCCTTGTGCCATATCTAAGCTAAGCTTAGTAAATAACTATATCCAAATAATTCAACACTAGTTCTAAATACTCACAAGGAGTAAAATCCTAATTATAATAACTTAACATAGTATACCTGTATTAATTTATCCCACCTCCAAAATTGTAGAATTATTCTAGTATTTATTGGGTTAGACCCGAGGCAATAAAAAGATTCAGGTAAATAAATGTATTTCAGTTGATGGAATTGATTACCGATTTAAGTTGAAGTGTATTATTTTTTGCTAGGAGTATCGCATATAACACTTATTTTATTTTAAGTATTAATAAATGAGCATAATTTCAAATTATAATCTCGATTTCTTTTGGTCTATTTTTGTCTCCCTGCCAGCTTACCACATTATTTCTGTGACATGAGCACAAGAACAAAATGATGTCATGGTTTTATATAAGTATAATATACAAAACACGACTTATTCCAAATAAACTTGTGGGATCAAATGCGTTTGAGTGTTATAATCATGGCGATTATACAGGAACCAGTTGTTGTGCGAATAGTTTTTTTTTAATTTCAGGTTTACATTCAAATACCTCTTCTACTACCTTCTAATTTACAATGTAATGATACTCCCAAATATCAGAAAAATAAATGTAATATAGAATATATTATCAGGTATTACACTGCTATTTTAAAGCAACTACAAACAAAGAGGTTACAGGGAACAGGTGGTATAAATATGAGAGGAATCAGCGAAGTTTCAAATAAGCCAAAAACTTGCAAACCAAGCAATAATGATTTTAAAGAAAGGGTTGTTATGACATCTTGAAGTTCTGAAAATGTGTGGACCGTTATGTAGTGAAGAAAGCATAAAGAAGAAAAAAGATTACACCAAAGGAGCTGAAAAACCAAATGGCGAAAGTCACAATACGATATACGCAGACACTCTTATTGAGGTCAGTCTACTGTTGATTTGAACAACAGCAACTGGCTAAGCACAACTGAAGTAGTGTCCAAGACAGTTGGTATTTATGGAAATCAAGATTAGTCCATTTATGTATTTGGGTGATTCCATTCCTTGAGTTCTGATTGGCTGCTTGGTTTCTATGATGTTGTGGAGTTTCATAAATATCCTGTCATTCTGCAGTAGGGTTACAGCAAGATAGGTTCCTATTCAGTTACGTCTACTTGTTTCCGTGTCTAACCAATTCCACGGTAATTGGAACTTAGCTTGATTATTCTACAGCTCTCACTACTACAGTAAATTTAAAAGTCGACTGGGGTGGCCTAAAATCGGTATCAGACAGACAGCGAGGGCGTACATCCCCTTTTTATTAGCGCAAGACCAAGGATATTGTTTTAGACTCTGAGGTGAAGCGCCACACCTTCCATCAGTGTCTCACTTTATCGCACAGATCCCTGTGCTACTCATACGCTGAATTGGCGAGGGCCGGTATCGAACCAGGAAACGTGTGGTTCCTAGTCGATGAGAAGCGTAGATAACAAGGGATATGTTGATTGAAGAGAAGGTAGGATGACTGTCAATAACGAATCAGGAATGTAATCAGGAAAAGTAAAATGTTCGGAGTGGCCTATCGTCGTAGTCTATTCCCTTTTACACTAGCGCTAGACAAAGGAGATTGTTTTTGCATCTGAGGTGGTGAGTCAGTTTACCGCAAGATCAAAACTACTCATGCGCTGAGTTGGTTAGAGTCGGTATCGAACCCGGAAACTTATGGTTCTAAGGCGGATGCTTAAACGACTGAGCTAAATGAAAAACGCGGAAAAAGTAAACAATACTTAACTTCACTCCCATGCAATAGTAAATTCAAAAAGAGAGCCATTAAGAGAGCAATTAACCTACAAAGTAACAGGCAAGGAAAAACTTGACGAGAAATTAGACTTGTGGGAAGAACTAACAATAATAATGAGTAGAAGCAATAATACTTAAGAAAACACAATAAAATAACTTAAGGAAACTATTGACACGCCCAGCAAAGAAAACGGGTAATCCAGCTAAGAGAAATAATTCTTAACAAACTGATCGAGGAAGACAGTATCACCATCAAAACAGTACAAAATATGAAATAATCATCTCAAAATAATTACAACAAAGAGGAAAAACATGTAAACTGGGAAATCATCAAGAAAATTGAGCCACAGTATGCAACTGAAAGAGCATTTCCCGATCAAACTTTGGGAATAGAGACAATAACAGAACAGAAAGACTCCATGATTAACTAACATGAAAAATGAATTACAAGAAATCGGGCAATTATCGGATGTAGAAATGCAAATTGAATCCTTAAGAATAAACCCGTAAGAAATTTACAAATTGGAAGGCACCATGCGAAGACACGATAACTGGATTCTGGTTAAAATTCTTGACAGATTAGCTAAAAAGCTGTGAAAATGCCCACGAGTGGCAAATATTCCCTAATGGATCGCGAAATTAAAAACAACTACCCAGAAACATAACGAGGGCAAACACCCAAGCTAATGTAATTGCTCAGATAAAAGAAGAAATATATAACTCGCTTAAAAGCCACGGACGTTTTCCTGAATAAAAGACGGGATATTGCAAAGGAACAAAATCACTGATTATATATTGTGCATAAACCGGAACATTTTGTAAAAGATAAAAAAGAAGAAAACATCTATATACGGTTTGAATAGATTACAGGAAGGTTTAAAACAGTACCCCACGATCAGGGATAATATAATCTCTAAAAATGTTTAAAATCTTTGATTAAGTTGACACCGAGGTTTAGAATACAAGAGTTACTTAACTTGGTGTTCATTATAGTTATGCTCCAGCTAAATTAAATAATGTAAAGAAGAATACTGATTCACAGGAAAAAATAAATGTAGTAAAAAAATATATACTGGAAAAAAGGAATCATTCTTATTTGTTCTCAATATCCACTGAAAACTATAATACAAATGGTTCTGTTCTTAAACTAATATGGAATTTGGTATTGTGTAAGATGCATTGTTTTCAATGAATAAAAAGAAAATGCGGTACAGCTGAAGGAATGTAACTACACAATCAGGAAATCGCCAGGTCACTTCGGGGAAACGAAAGTTATGTATTCAGTTACGACTACTTGTTGCCGTGTCTAACCAATTCGACGGTAATTGGAACTTAGCTTGATTATTCTACAGCTCTCACTGCTACAGTAAATAAAAAAAGTCGACTGGGGTGGCCTAAAATCGGTATCAGACAGAAAGCGAGGAAGTCTATTCCCTTTTTACTAGAGCTAGACCAAGGAGATTTTTTTAGAGTCTGAGATGGAGCGCCACACCTACCATAACTAATACTAGAAATAGATATCATCAACCAAAAAGAAAATGAAAAGTAATAAAGGGAAATCTCATATAAGAAAAATGACTAGAAAAAAACTTTGCAAGAAACTAATCAAAATAATACAGATCAGAGAGTCTCTTTTGCAAGATACTCATGACTCTTCATGAACTGGAAAGACAATTCAGGAGTTCAGATATATAGACTACAGAACGTTAACATTGGTGACGTTGTTTAAAGTATTACTCCCTGGAGGTGACAAATAGCCTCTATTTTAAAAGAAAGCAAATGACCCTTCTAAAAGAAATCCTCAAATCTCATGTGTGACTGTTTCTTTCACTTACTACAAGCATTTTCTTGTTTGGCACTTTGTTGTCGTGAGGCACCAGAGTGGTTGGTAGTATACAGCTGCCATTATGTTACACTAGGAGAATGAAGAAGGAAAGGTCCTATGTTTAAAATGGTTTATGTGTGTATGATTGCTTCTATCCTTGACAACCAGACTATTCAAAAATGTTTTGATACTCAGCCCGTAAAGCAATCCGCTACAACATATTGTCCGCTCAGCATACCAGCTTCTTTTTAATTCTGTGTCTCCAACTCTATATCAATTGCTGACAACTACCAAAAAAGGAAATTCCTGTACATATACAAGAAAGTTTTCGAGTTTTGCTTATTTAATTGTTCTCGTCATTCACCTATGCACTATACTTGGAGTTGGTGTTCTGACCATTCCCCTCACATCACATATCTATACTTTATGTGTTATATACTAAATTGGTCAATTATATTGAATATGGTTATGAAGAGAAAAAAAGGACAAACTGTCTGGGTAGTCACAAAATGAATATGTAACAAGTACTATTGAAAAGAAATGAAAATAGAAGAAAGCGTTGATGAAAAAGATAAAGAAAAAAAAAGCAATTGCCAATGTTTTCATGGAAGGTAAAAGTATGGCAATTTTTTTAAATTTTTTTTTTTTTAGAGGAGTAGAAACAATGCAAAAGTAAACAAAAATTAAATAGGACCTGGAGACGGTGCTGAAGAAAACCAAACGGAAAACTGTTTGAAAAGTCTATGAAGAAATATATTAATCAAGAAAGGAAATGTGAAAGACGCAGAAAAAATTGAAACCAAAAAAATCTTTAAAAAATAACAAATAACTATTTTTTTTAAATACAGAAGAATAATAAATAAAGAAGTAAGAACTAAAACATATAAATCTGAAGAACGGGCGATTCCTTTATTAATTTTCTCTGAACTGTCGATAAATGTAAATACATAATACAAAAGTTAATACATAAAAATAAAAATGAAAATAGAAATAAAACGAACATTAGCACGGTTAACATTCAAAAGAGGAAAATGCAATCAGTGGCACAGAAATACTAAAAAAATCAAAGAAACATAATTTCGTATTACCGATCAAAAATGAAATGATAAAATTAGACAACGAATTTCCTTAGTCTGCTAATATAAGTACCGTCGTCAATGTTATTTTGTTACAGAAAGATGGCAGATTGGCCTATTGTCGGTATCAACCGGACAGCGAGGGGGTCTTTCCCATTTTCGCTAGCACCAGACCAGAGATATTGTTATTAGCGAAGTGGAATGCCACACCTACTGTCAGCTCCCCACTTTACTGAATATATCAGATTACCAACCTGTGCTGCTCATACGCCGAGTTGGCGGGGACGGGTATCGAACTAAGAACCTTGCGATTCCTCCGTGGATGCCCTACCGACTGAGCGAAACCAGCCTCTTATTTTTGCTTCTTGCGTTTTAACTTTGATATGAAGTACTCTCACTTATTTATATTTATTTTCAATCAATATGTTTTTTTCTCTATTTTCAGCTTGCAAAGAATAAATGGGTTGATATGTTACGGCATTAATCAGCTCATGTATTATGTTGCTGTGTAGACGACACTCACAACAATCTTTCTGAACACATATTTCAAATATCAAATATTTTGTCTAAAAATTCTTTAGTTTGTATTTGAATATTTCTTGTTCGATATTTGTCATCAGGTTTCATAGAGACTGTTGTTGTATGTCTTATTTACACAATGATATCACCCCATGGATTTTATCGTTGCGTAGAATTATGTACGGCGGAAAAGAATCCTCTGAAAATTGAATTAGTTGTGTTTCTTGTGTAAAACAAAGTTGTCTTGGAAAGTGATTTGCCGAGAGAATCTGCCTGAGAAAGAATATTCCGGGAAAGGTAATATTTGTTGGTTCAAAAGCTGTGTGTATTTCTTATTCCTGAGACAATTGCTTGAATAGTACTCAAGGAAAACTGTACACGATTTTGTCTGTAATACGTATTGACACACGCATGTATGATTATCGCGTGGCGTAATGGTTATCGTCTTAGGAAATGGTTGCGGCAAGAAGAATTCAATCTTTGGACGAGGCTGTTTGCAATTCTCATAATGCCAATACCCTATGGAATGGTATGAATCCAACTATTCTACATCCAGCTGTGGATAAATTGTGGGGCTGACAGGGCATTTGTAATCGATTTAGGAGAAGACATTTATAAAATTAAAACCTGTTAAACCCCACTTAAGAAATTACACCTTTTGACACATCCTGCTCGTGCAGAGATGTAGGGAAATATATATGTATGCGTATCTCAATTTGTGTAATTATTAGTAATGTTGTTAACATACAATTTTTGTGAGTTCACGTCATACTGGATACCCCATACATCTGATCTTGTGTTACAATTATACTAAGTTTAGTAAAAGAAACAAAAAAAAAACATCTATGTGGTTTTATTAAAAGGAATGGAATTGAGGAAAAACGTTGGAAAAACCGCATCTATTTTATGAAGTTATAAATAAGTAAACATGGTATTGTATGATGTTGTAAATGCGATCGGAATTTTCTAAAATCTTCAGGTTGCATTTTTTTAGGGCATGACTTTTTTTTTATTAGAGTTGTCTTTGAATATTGACCAAAACTGTTCCGTTTTATTATCAATATTTGCACTCAAAACTCCAAAATGTTCTCTGTCCTTAGGTTATGATAATTAACGAAATTATGATAAATTTATTCCTCAAGTTTAATTCTTTCGCTGTGCAAAGCGGAGATATCTGCTCGATATTTTATTACCGTTAACTACGGATGTTAGGACATTTGGATATATAAGGTGTGCTACAATACACCACTTAAATCTATAGACTAGGCGAAGTTACGTGGTTTAAACCCAGCCAATCAACAGACCTAATGCATGGCTGATTGACTACTTAATCACTGATACTGAGAGACGTCTATTTGCAATCATTGAGGAAGGACTTGCGATACTTAGGAGCACCAAGGAACAAACAAAGGATTCTTTACCAATGATTTCCGCTGGACAAGCGCTCTTGCTTGGAGCCTAAAAGATTACCCATAAAATCGTAACAACGGAAAGCGGATTTATCCCACGACCTTGAAAAAAAATATCACTGGTTAGCAACCTGAATTAGAAGACTATTGTTCGTGGGTTACACTTTCACAGGTTACCACGTTGCGGTCTCATGCCACTACTAAACTAAGATTTGTAAATAACTATTTTATGCATCTTGCATGGTGTAATGTTTATCAAGCTAGATAACACAATATTGCTAGCATGTTTATGTCTCACTGGGTGCCCCAAAGATTTAGGCTAAAGCTTGGTAAATAACAATGTGTTATTGAGTCCATCTTTGGGATATACATTTGTATACAAAAATATCTCAAGATATCAACAATATTGATTTTACCAAGCCTGTTCACAGCTGATACTAGGATTGATTTGTATACACATCGGTTTGATTGTTTATTTGGTTGTTTACCGGAACAACGGAGCTGTGTCTATTTTGAGTGGATTTTCAAAAATATCCTGCCACTCATAATAACGTAGACATAGGTGTATCTATTTCTATTAGCAACATGCATAAATGCTGGTCCAGAAGTTAGTTGAGAGGCACAGGTACGTGGTTAGGCCCAGATGGGGTGTCCGCCCAAATCAATCCTTGAAAGTTCCGTTAGAAATCGCATTTCGAAGAAATGAGTCTACAAGACAATGTAAAAGTTTGGTATTTAAAAATCCCACGCGAGCACGAGCATCTAACATATATCTTCCGTGAGTGTGCCGTTAATATTTCCACCCATTATTCTTGGACCTCTAAACAGAATCTAAGAGAATGAACAAAGAAAGGTCATTATGCTTAAAATAACTGTTCTTTTATATTCACTTCACTCTGGAATTCATCATTATCATCATTATCATCATCATCATCAATTTCATGTTTGCTTTCATCGTCAACATGATGATCAATAAGTAAAAATAAGTAAAGTAGACGGAGTGACCTATTGTCGGTATCAGCCGTGCAGCGAGAGAGTCTATCCTCTTTTCGCTAGCGCTAGACCAGGGAGATTGATTTTGCGTCTGAGGTGGAGCTGTCCAACTATCATCAGCTCTCCACTTTATAGCACAGATCCAAGTTGGCGATGGTCGGTATTGGCGATGGTCGGTATTGAACCCAGAACCTTGTGGTTCTGGGCCGAATACGCTACCGACTGAGATAAATCGGCCCAAATGATGATCGATAATGTCCTATTAACTTTTTTTCTTTTTAATTATAAACTAGCAACCGTCAAATTACGTGTGTCTTATTTGAGTCATCTCAACATTTGACAATGTTATTGATATATTGTATATTTTATTATTTTGTGTCCTATAGCGCTCTACATTTCGTATTTGCTACTTTTTCGATCGTGCAACCCAGGTAACATAGAATTAAACGGGATCGAATCATAGGACTAAGAATGACGCTAGTTTGGATTATTTGTTTAACCGCATATCAACTTACATTTGATACCAAACTTTTATACATTTCTAAATAATTGATTACACTCATGTCCCATTGCAATCTTATTTGAATTGCACGTTTTATTTGTCTATATAATCAATTGTTTGCTCACAATTTTATGGTTACAATATTCCTATACAATAATAATAATTCTTAAAAAAATATATTTGGCCAATACATGGAACCTATCACTCCGAGTCAGACTAGACATGAGATTAATAGAAATGAAGGGAAATAATCCCCAGGGCTAGGGAAAGGAAGAGTTACTAGAAGATGCAGTTTCGTGGCATACCCAGGACACCCCTTTTTGTAGGGATCTTACCCATCTACAGGGAAAACAGTCAGCGTATTCTAAGGCCTGCCGACAACTTGTACTAATATGTAATTCTTAATGCATGTATTTAAGATATAAAGACAGAAACGAGTAAAGATATAATGATTTTTCAGTAATATTGTAGGAATATATATCATCTACTATATATATATATATATATATATATATATATATATATATATATATATATATATATATTGCTTGAAGGCAATTACAATGATTGTGATGAAATATAAAATAAATCGTTGGTTCTTGTTATCTGTAAAAATAGTTATACCAATCCAGCTAATACTTTACAATTTGTGGGTCCGTATTAATGTTGACTGTAATTATTAAACTATTTCAATGTATATTACATGGCTATCAAACATACATCTTGCTGCTGTTAATACTGGGGTGAAAGTTTCATTCATAGAACTCTGATAGGCTGTGTAAAATATGTTCTAAGGATTTCGGGTGTCGTTTTTTCTAATCAACAAATAAACTTACAGAACCTATCCCGAATCATATAATGGTTTTCTAATAAAACCAATTATATTTTTTATCATTGGAGTACGTTTCAATAACACCTCATCGGGGAGTTTAAATATTTAAACCCTGTTTGAAAATTGCTTTTTTCCTAACACAGATCACAAACAAGTTTTCTGTAATTATATTAGAGTATATAAAGCCCGTCGGCTCATTTCAGGTTCACGGTTCTTTATTTGACAATAGACAATTCTGAATAATGTTTTTACCATATCTAATTGGCTTGTGTGTATGCCAAGAAAAAAAGTTTATTTATTCCCCTGATATTTTCACATTGCCAGGTAGGAAAACATAAACTTTTTATGTCTACATGAGTTCATATAACATGAATAAAAGCTTGTTTGAACATTATGAGTCAATCTCACCTGTTTGTCCATTGTCTGTTCTAAAGGAATTCACGCTCTCGGGTTGCTTCTTTCATAAAGTCATATTGTCCAAAGGCCAAGTATGAAATTTATTTTGTTTGTTTGTTGGTTTTGTTTTACGGCATATCAACCTCTATAGGTGGGCGGAGAATATTTGGATTCATAGCTCTCCCAAGAGCATTAGCGTTGTATGAAATGCAAAAAGCATCGTCCAGGATTTTAACTTATCTGGTCATGTCCATTTTCCATGTCGGTAACCATTATACCACTAGAATTTGATAGGAATGTGTTTAACAATACGTGTGAAAACAATATATTTTAATACAAGTCAAATGAAGGCACCAACAGCTACTGATAAATAGTAAGACAGGCTGGGGAGATTGAGTAAATGTATACAATGTAAATTTAACCCTTCTCTTACAACTGTTTGGGAATTTTGCAAAAGATAATATGCCATATTATGCATTTGGTTCCATTAGTAATGAGTAAGGTTTCCTGTCCATAACTATATCTAGTCATGATGGACCCGATGACAGACGTATAATAATTGCTCATATATATATTAAGTGGTTTGCATATGATCACGAATTCAAGTCCTAGTCGTGCCTTTTTGTGTATTTCACTTCACGCTAATGTCATTAGAAGAGAAAAACCTGAATACATATGTTACACCATCCTGCCCCGTTGTGTGAAAATAATAGGACAGTTCGGTTTTTAAAAAATTGCCTGGTTGATTTTCAGATCATCTTCCGGGTAATGTAAGTTTTTTTGGTATTCCTGTATAATGTTCCTGGTGTCGTCAGTTTAGTGTGATTGCGTAAGGTTTTAATGGTCATATTTGTTATCTTGATTGCTTGATGTCCGAGATATAAATTTGTACTCACCTCAGTGGTGCAGCACCAAAAATATATGGGTTTGATTTTCAGTTTCATAAAAAAAGTAATTGCAATGAAAATATGAGTAATGTATCAAGCAGCTTTTTAATAGAGATATATTTTCTTTTTACGTTCTTTTACGTTTTTTCTAAGATTAGACTTAGATAAACTTACACAATTTCGCTGAGTATAGGGACGTTGTTTAATGTATAAAAAGCAAAATATTTAATATGTAATAAAAATTACCCTTTACCCAGTCCTGAATGTCTTCTGGTTTGGTTCAGTTTCTTTGTTTAATGGCATGTCTACCTACGTGTGTTATCTAAAGTGAGAAATATCCTTGTAGAAGAACAGTAGTGATACTATTTAGTACATAGCTTGGAGGTTGAGGGTGTTCATACCTTTCGCAATAGTATTGGTCCGAAAGTGAACGTAATAGTGCGACTTATTATGATGTGGCAGTAGAGCTATGTTAGACACTACGTCAGAAAAGAGTCGGGTGAGACAGATACTGTCTTCTGTTGGAAGGTTATTTTACATACGTTAAACTTAATCATGTCTCTAGATATATCGGAAGAGTTGGAAATTCTTATCTTAAGAATATTCTATTTTTATCTGTCTGTGTTTTTGATATGAATTATTTTGATTTTTTGAACTGTTGTCCTCATCTTTATAGTGATACATAGAAACACAAAGTACCGGCTGTTGTACACTCCGGCCTTTTTCATGTGGAAATTTTCCGTGAGAATTGTGATGATTCAAAAGTTTTTAAGAAAATTACATTAAAAATTAATATGTATTAGGGGGATAACTGATTCCATAGTTATTTAGCTTCAAATCTCCAAGGAACACCAATAAACTTTTTTCTTCAAATAAACGTGATGCTTCCCGGGTCGATTCTTGGATTGGTGAGCATGCAAAAACACTGCCGTCATTATTTGAATGAGATCTTCGTAAGTTATTCAATGCCTTGTCTGTTCAACAGAAAAACTATTCAAAAAAATTTCCCAGGTTTAATCATGGCTATGGTCGGAAAAGATACACCTGGAAAAGGCCGGATGGGTTAAAAACTAAAGTAAAGTAGGCGGAGCAACCTATTGTCGGTATCAACCGGGCAGCGAGGGAGTCTTTTCCCTTTTCATTAGTGTTAGACCAGGAAAATTGTTTTTGCGTCTGATGTATAGTGCGACACTTACCATCAGCTCCCCACTTTACCGCACATATCCAAGCCGTGTTACTAATGCACGTAGTCGGCGAAGACCGGTATCAAACCCGGAAACTTCTGATACTCTATCGAGTGAGCTAAACCGAGGTACAACGGCCGAAACATTGTGTTTTTACATAACACGATAACGATAAGGACAACAGTGCGAAAAATCATACAACAAATTCTATTTTTTTAATCCTAAAATTCACTATCACATGAAAAGACAGTGATATCTTTTTAAAAAATGGTTCAGAATTAGGATGCCCTAGATATGATTTTAAACTGCATCTAGTGGTGAAGTTCCAATTCCAGATCTATGGGGAGTGTGGAGTATCACTTAATATCCATTAAACCCAGGTCCACTTAATCGGAGTGATAGCACATGTTAGTTTCTCATATATGTGTTAAATACATAAAAAATGAGTTTTACAAAAATACACTTGTAAAGTAAAATCGATTACCAACTATTTTCTCGCACTCATTTTGTTTAAGAGCAAACCATTTTCGGACAAACTATTCTCATACATATCATATATACAAAAAATATTTGACAATAAATAAGTCCTAGTGCTGAGATGCCGTTAAATAAAACAGAACCAAGAAGTTTTTAAAAAATCTGTCAAGTTCTTACATTCGTGTGGTGATAACGTGATGTTTCAGTTGAGGGGGAAGCCACCGATGTTAGGGCTTCTATACGAAATCTTCTAATAAGATTATGTCCTGTTAATTGTTTATTCGAAAAGATAATTTAATAGAAGTTTCATTCATATACGCTTTTGAAGAAGATAGTTCATAAGCTTAGGGAACGAAGTACTATCTTGAAAATTGAAAACGGAAAAAAGATTTAGAAAAACTTATTTCCATTTACACTACAATGTAGCTATTTATGCTGATAAGAAATTTAATAAAAATGAGCTTCTCACAAAGATTTCTAAAGGAAATGACACTCAATAAGACATATAGATATATACTTACCTTTCGTATGACACAAATGACAAAATAATATATTGGTGTATTTGTGTGAATATGCTTTTCTCTCTGTCCAACTTTCAAGTCTAAATTTTGTTTCCAGATTTCAGATCTATGAATTTGCATATATATATATATATATATATATATATATATATATATATATATATATATATATATATATATGTGTGTGTGTGTGTGTGTGTGTGTGTGTGTGTGTGTGTGTGAAAACACACTAATACAAGCACATATAGATATGTCCTTGTATGCGATCATATATATCTTAGGTATATTTAGGAAAATTAAGATCCGTCATCTCCGTCAATATTATCTAGTCAATAAAAGCTGATTGGAAATCTGGGTTAATGCAAGAGAAATCAAATATAAGAGAACAATCAGCGAACAAGCTAAACAAATTGGATTACTTACATGAGAATAGAGTTTGTTAGGAGTCCAGATAGAAAAAAGAAAAGAGACTTTATAATTAGCAACCGGGTACTCTGCAATAAGATACAAACGATGCAGCATCTGCGGAGCGATACCTAACTGGTGATGTGCCAAATCCAGGACAGACAATTTAATATGTTACAATGTGCATATGCACAACACACAATACACGCATTAAAGTTTTCTTAATCTGTTTGGCATTTTCATTAAATTTGATTTAAAATAAAAGGTATCCTTTTCATGTCTGGAAATCCACTAAAAAGAAAAAGAATAATTATAAACGGAAACTGAATTTTATTCATGCAATTTAGACATAATCTGCTTATTTTTAAAAACTTAAGTGTAAAACGAAAAAACGTTTAGGGCCAATTATCAGCATGTTTATATGCAAATATATTCCTGTCTTTATATGCAAATAATATGCCTGTCTTTACAGATAAAATAAATAATCTACGATATAATAAATAAATCCCATGCAAAATATTGCATAGAAACAATCTCCCAAAGCTTAAAATCTATTCAAAGAAGATGTCGTTAAGTTTATCGAAGAAAACAAAAATCTTATTTAAGATATAACTATAGAAGTTTACTGAAAAATTAAATATCTAATATCGACATTTTAGAGAACAGATTCCAGTAATAATAAATAATCCTATTAAGGAAAATTTAATAAATGTTATACTCTGTAATATTTCTCAGCAGGATAGCGATTCATTTTCGCATCACTTTTATTATGTGATGTCTTTCATAAGTAATTACATGTATTTTAATATCTAGAATTAATAGAAAAAAATACGATATGATGATGCTTACGTTTGAATTTTTATCTTAGTACCGGTATAAGTGAAACTAGAAATTAAGTTAAAGAATAGCATACATATTTGAGCTCTGTTAGGTTAAGATTTTAATAGTTTGAAATCTAGATAAACAGGTATAACAAGTTTGCATTTGCGGTAACACCAACAATGTGGATGTAATGATATTTCGATAATTGTTTGCTATGTTGCTATAGATATGTAAGTTTTATGTTTATTAAAAAGTTCAAGAGCAAAATGACTGCGCTGTATATATATATATATATATATATATATATATATATATATATATATATATATATATATATATATATATATATATATAACAAAAGACTTAGAGATTTAGCTTTATAGTCTATTTCAGGGAGCGTAGACAAATAGTCTAACTCTCCCGACTCATCAGATGCGAATGATAAGTCGGGAGAGTTAGACTATTTGTCTAAGCTCCCTGAAATAGACTATAAGCTAAATCTCTAAATCTTTTGTTATTTCTTTAATTATATGTTTACTCTGTGACTCTAACATTAAGAGCACACATTGAGCTCTCAAACTGCGACAGGTTTTTAAGAATAAAACTCTTGTGTCGTAAGGAAGATTTCTTCTCTGGACTTTTGGATTATTTATATATATATATATATATGCTTAATTGGAGTCGTACCTAATTTTGAAAATTAATTAATTAATAATGAATTAGGCGGGAATACCTATTAAATGTATGGCTAAACAAATCGAGAAAAATCAATCTCTGTATGTACATTTCGGCCTATTAGGCCTCATCAGCAGAGCTATAGATCGGAAGACCGCCCTGTGCGTGATTTGAAACCGGACTGCCAAGCTGACAGGCCGATCTCATAACCTCTACACCAAACGGACTTCTTAGATTTTACGATTTGTTT
>CM042139.1:72964963-72982463 GCA_023376005.1 Doryteuthis pealeii
TTATTTCTATTTTTATTCTATTTTGTTCATAATTTGAATTTTCATTTTTCTACTAAATCCACGAAAACAATTTAAAAATTACATTCTTTTTTTTTAATTGTGTACTTAAAAGGTGTAAAATATTTAAACATTCATCATTCATAGATGAAAACCGTTTTTCATTCGAAGTAATAATGAATGATATGTAATTACTTTAAGGCTTCATCTATTGGAAAACATTTAATTTAATTTGAATAAGAGTTTAGTAATGTATTTCTTTTTTTTCTTTTGGCGTTTATGCATTTTGTCGGTTAATAAGTAATGCCCTACGTACCTCTACACGCGCAAATTCTTACACACCATAAATGCGCATAAAATGAGAACAATTCTACTATGTTATACAGAGCATATTCTTCTCTGAACAAAAATGTATAACAGGATTTGCAGAGAAATATGTTTTATGTGAGTGCAACTTCATGAGATTTATGGATACTATTTTGTTTTGGACACTATATTTTTTTCATACTCTCTAGCTTATATACATCACTATAAACACCGAATTTAATGGAGGTAAGTACTATTACTATTTGAAGAAAAAAGACAACCTTATATAGTTCGACGATTTTTTTCCATAGAATTGTTGTATTCAATTGTCATTTTCTTTGTTTATTCAAATTTTTCATAAAATTAAATGACTTATCAAAACTAATGAATGATTACTATTTATCTGAATCTTTTAGATGAGACTTGATCATTTGGATTATTTAGTTTATTCGGACTATTGTCCTTATCTTTATTATTATCTACACAACTTCTTCAGGTCTCTCTTTTTGGATTCTGGAACCTTCTTGTCGAACTCGGAGGCCTTCCTGTCGTGATCGGGAGCCTTCACGGAAATTCAAACCGAACCGTTTATTTAATTCACGGAAGAATACTGTTCGCATTCCATTAACCATTACCGGGTACAAGTATTAAGCTGGGTTAATTAATCACTGTTACTGTCGCCCTTGGTTCGGCTTGAGCCTGGAGCTCACAGATAACTGTCAATTAGAACTGTATTAACTCAACGCCTATATCCGTTGCATCATATGTCCGGTTGTACACATGGCGCAACAGATATAGGCGGATATAGGCTGATAACTATTTCTGTTTAATGTGATTAGAACAGTCTACCCCCGTAGTTTGAATAAAGGGTTCGGTTCGAAGTTCCGGTAAGGCTCCCGATTACGAAATGAAGGCTCCAGAAATGAAGGCTCAAGAATGTTCCTGAGTTTAAAGAGAATGGTCCCGAGTTCGAGAAGGTTTCCGTGTCCGACAGTACCTGAAGAATTCCGGAGGTCACATCGGCCGGAACGTTGGGTAGATAACAATAAAAATGAGGAAAACTTTGCGAATAATCCAAATAATGCTAATAAATGATTGATTTGAAGATTTCTGAGAAGGATTGACATCATTGTCTTCATTTTGACACATAAATCAAGCCTACAAATATTTTGATTAATTTGGCAATAAATCAATTATTGAGGTCCAATCAGTAAGAATAGTATTTCGATTTACTCGATTCAATTAATCAATATTATTGACTTCCGGATGATATGACAGTTCTGATGACACAGATGTTGTACTTCCAATAAGAAAGATTGACAAGATTTTCTAATTACTAATTTTATAAGTTATTAAGTTATATGATATGAAGTATGCGCTTATAGTTTCAGGGGTATTTAATTTTCTATCTTGTGGGATAAAAGTTGACATCGAACATCCGTAAATGATAACGCGTTATATACCTAGATCAAGTCGTTTATTTGGATTCATTTTATTACCGTAGATCGTACAAGAAAAACTTTATAATATCTTTTTAGAGATGATGAGTTAGAATTAGAATTCATAATGTTTTCCACAAATTTATTTTACAATAGTGTAGTGGATATAGATCGGCGTTTAAAAAGGAGCATATATTAATCTATACTCGTATGGGGTGAGTGCATCTTTATGTATGTGTGTGGACACATGTAATGTATATGTATGTATATGGATCTGCATATATCATCATCATCATCATCATCATCATCATCAAGTTGTGCTGACATCATGGAATTCGATGATTCACTCTCAATACCGGTCCTTATCCATCATCGCTCAAAGCATGTTCTCACCACGACATGCAGTGACCGCAAAAGGCTAATCAAGTTATTGCCGTTCAGTCAGAATATCTTGTGTAGGCGTTCACAAGAGAACGTCACATGAATTCGTCCTTAATTCCTCAACAGTGTCAGGAATGTCTTGTTCGTCTTAACTGGATGGTTTGTGGGATAGGAAGTAAGTATAACTGCTTTTGTGTGGGTTGCTGCTTCCAGGATTAGTTCGGGATATCAGAAAGCATAGTTCCAATCTCACTGAGAAATATCAAAAGGATTGCTAAACAATTTTGGAAGGGTGGTATATTTTGATAGATAAATAATTAAAAGATAAATATTTATCGATGGGGATGAAATAGCTTCTTTTTTAAATGTCTCATACGAACTCAAGTCTTTGGCGCTAGTACAGTCAGTAGCCAATAGACAAGATATCATTTTTTATTTTGGATGTTCCTTGTTAATACCACTTTTTCACCAGAAGCTCTGGCGGCATATATTAAAAGAAGTATTTAAGAGATACGCTATTTTGGAGGGACCAGAGGGAGTCATCAAGCAGCACTGGTTCGCCACAAACGAAAGGTTACTCACAGCCTGGAATAGGGAACTATTATACTATAAAAGGCACAACCCTTGACCAGGAGAATCTCGAAAATTTGTCATTAATAAAGGTGCATATTTTGAAATCTTTTTTTTTCTTCTTTCTTTTTGTAGGACTGACCCGTAGTTTGTCCAGTTTCGACTAAAAGACTGCAACCGATTAATCCTGATTTAAAAAATCTAAGCAACATGAGACTGGGTTGTTCAGCAGCTTACTCGGTATTTACTACGCCCCCCCCCACGTGTGAGGATCAAGTACAGGGCCCTATTAATGTGGGACCACCCACATTATCCCATCTGCATTCCCCATCCAGGGGGTGCCTCAGGTACTGGGCAATAAAACACAGCCCTGTCCCTTTAAATCAAGGGGAGTGGGCCCCTGGGATTACCAATGTTAATTACTTCAACGGCCGTGGGCCAAAGCCACTGGAACCCCGGAAAAGACCAGGTAAGTAGGCGACTCTGGGAAAGCCGCAAATCTATTAACACATGTACGGTTTCACGACTCAATTTACCCATCTTTGCACAAGTGACCCCACACATATCTACACCCTTGTGCGAATTGATTGGAACAAA
The DNA here is from genome assembly GCA_023376005.1 of Doryteuthis pealeii. Classification (NCBI taxonomy): domain Eukaryota; kingdom Metazoa; phylum Mollusca; class Cephalopoda; order Myopsida; family Loliginidae; genus Doryteuthis; species Doryteuthis pealeii. The sequence continues at coordinate 72,968,254 of CM042139.1, forward strand.
ACGAATAAATCCGTTATCATTATAATATCGGTGATATATCTTTTTAGCTTGCCAGTGTGTTCGTGCAGCGTTACAATTTTCGTACGCCTCATTTGAGCAACGTCTATCGCAAACAATAACAGTAGGAGAACTAATCGAGAGTCGAGATTATAGTGTCTGGACGTGATAAAAATATGATGCAATCACGGATGATGCAATATTTTCTAAGGTGAAAAAAATTCATCATACCCCCCGGAAATAGAGTTATATTACTGCACACGACTGCAAATGACAAAATCTAGGGGAAAATAGATTAGACCTTGTCACTCCAGTGGGTCTAAAACTGATCGCATGGTGAAGAAAAAGCAAACTAAAGTCGGTGTTTCAATTAATTTGCGCAAGTGTACCGTTAAACTTTTAAAAATACATTATCTCGATGTTTATCCAACTCAAGCATTCAATAAGTCCCGGCAAAACTGAAAAGGGGTGATTTGTTCCAACCGTTTAGTATTCAACGAGCTGGAAAACAGTACATTGGTAATGGAAAATATTTTGACCATGTAATCATAATTACCGAGGTGTCCAGTCTAGTGGTAGTCACGCTGCATCATACTGCATATATGACTATATAGTCTATTTTATATATGGCTACCTTTTGTCCAAAGTTTAAAGGATATATACAACTCCAAATATGAATGTTTGAAATAACGTCTACATTCAACCATATATATTTGATGAAGACAATTTATACAGCTTATATTTCTAAGAAACAATCTCAGAATGAATTTGTTTCCTATTGTGATGGTAGTCTATGATTATGTTGATGCTTTAATTTAGAAAGGCAAGGTGAATTGTAATTAGTATTACATGCTTATGTTATTTTCAGCATTTAGATGATCAGAAAAGGATATCTATCGTGAATACCTTTTAAAGAATTCACTTGCAAATAGGTTAGAAAACTGCAATGTTTCCTAAGAGCATTTAAGAGTATTGTTTTAATAAAATATCACTAAAACATCACAGGTTATTTATTTTACAGCATATCAACCTTTTTTGGATCATGAAATGCCGAATATATTTTGATAATCAAAGGACTCAGGTTGCATAGAGTACATGTTGTTGCTTAGTTGAGTATTGAACATGATCATTATCGTATATCTCATATATAGTATTTTTTACTAATATATATAGACAAATTCACATGAACAAAATCAATTGTTCTTTTTTGATGAAATAGTGAATTTTAGATATTGGTAAAAATGATGAAATGATTTTGGGGGAATTTGTATTATTCTTATTTCTTTTGTCTTGTTTTTCCTCCACAGAGAAATGAGAAGATGAAAATTTAAATGGAAATAAAAACAAATAATAAACCCCATTGTGTATCATTACTCTCAATGGAAACACATCGATCTTTAAATTTCAAGTATGTATATCGCCACCTGCACATAGATTTAAGCTTTCAGCAAAACAAAGAAAACAATTTCATATCTTACCAAAAGTAAGTAAAGTAGGCGTGGCGGCCTAAAGTCGGTATCAGTCAGACAGCGAGGGAGTCTATTCCCTTTTTCACTTGCGCTAGACCAAGGAGATTATTTTAGCGGCACACCTACCATCAGTTCCACACTGTATGCCCACAGATATGTGTGTTACTCATACGCTGATATGGTGAGGGCCGCTATCGAATCCGTAATCTTGTGATTCCTAGGCGGACGCTCTACCGACTGAGCTAAACCCTTCCTATAATAATAATAAGATATATATTATCTTATTTTCTATTTACTATATAGTGGTCAAGTCAAACTGGAGCCACGAATAGACAAGTGTGTTAGTCATACATGATATAATCAGGAGACACCCTTTTTGTGACGGGTATAGTCGTAGAAAAGAGCATCGCACTCCTTGTTCAAATCCTCTATGAGTCTATTTGCATTAAACATTGTGCTTAACCCATGTGTTCTTCTCCTAAATATGGATACATAGGGGAACAGATTTGGTTGTTTTGTCTGAGTTGGACAACCAAGAAGCGAAATCTCTGAATTCGAACCAACTAATCAGCAATCATTGAATATCATCGAGTGTCTTTCTCTTGAAAATTCGGAAAAGATCCAGTTGAAAGTATTCTGAAGGGGAACGAAAAATATAAACAAAGTGATCCTAGAAACTGAAATTTTATTTATCCGGATAAGCTTCATATTGAATTTGTTTGCACGTACCTTGGTGCAATGATATATATAACGGATAATAAAAAAAGAACGAAATAAACAAGTATCCACTATAGAAATCTGCCGCCATTCAAACTCAGCTTTGCATCAAAAGATGATTGGAGCCAATAAAGTAGAGTTGAATTCAACTCAAACTACACGGTATGACATGCTTTAGACGAATTAAAACAAAAACTTAACGAAAACAAAAAAAAACAAAAAAAAAACAAAGACAAAGAAATTGACATAGCTGATATTGGTTAAGGTATTATAAGTATTTTTATCTAATATAATGAAGTGGATATTATCTTAAAACTTATATTCTATCATGATGATCAAATAATGTTGACCTAGATACTTAATAGCACAATAATCTCTTGAATGCTGGATGTTGTTGGCCATGTTTATTACGAGGCATTTCATGTGTGGTGTCAAAATGCCTACACATCGTCAGAATTAAAATGTTGGCGGATAGTATTAACCGCGATATTATCATGTTTGATTTCAATGGAGCAGGTGTTGTATAGTCCGGTGTCACATCATGGGCTGTTGTATATTTGTATATGTGGAACCGTCATTTTCTTTGGAAACACAGATATACCTTTACAGGTATATGTTTTTATTCTTCATCGGATACATTTCGACCCATAATTTCGTGGGAGAGGAAAATTACAGACATAGAGTTCGTTTGTCCGACAGTGCTGTAAACCTTACGAGACTACTCGCAACTACTAGCTTCAAATGACTAACAAACTGAACACCGTACTCCCAATTATCAAAAGAAGGCCATGTTATTGTTAACGGTGAGTTGTATTAGTTCTGAGAATAACTAACTCCTACGGCAGCTCATTTCCACTAACATTCCGACCTGTCACAACTAAGTTATGGCCCTGTTGCGTCAGACCCAGTTCTGTAGATCTGAAGAAAACACAAGGTGGGAGCAGAAAGCAACGACGGGGCAACAAGTCAGAAAACACATATGGTCATTCTAAGAATAGCACAACAGGAATGATTTTGACTAGAATTATACTCAAGTTTCAAATTTCACAGATTTTTTCTTATTTCAATTCGGTTGTGATGAAAAGTAATTAGAATAAAGAAAATGAATGATAATATGAATAGATATTATCAATAATGAAAATAAGTTTTTCATCATAATTGTCTTTTCATAGAGAATTAGGTTTGTATACAATAAGCAGTGTAGATTCATTTTTTTTAACGGCAGGCATTTGAATAAATAAATAAAAGCATTATCGGGTATATACGAAGATATTCTAAATACATGATGAATTCTCCCAATTTTCATTTGCATTTTCGAAAACAATATTGTTCAATGACGTTAAGTTAATGATTAATCGACGACAAATATTACCTCACGTATTAGCTGCGGGAAAATATCGGTTAGATATTAATAATTATTTAAATGTTTTATGATTATGTTATCAGAAGTTATTCCGTTTTTTTTTTCTTATTTGTATGCATGCACAATATAAACGGAATATCTGAAACTTTAATTTAAACTTATATTTCATCCGTACAGGTAACATGTGTATTTAAAAGTGTAAAACTGAGCAATAAAATCATGTTCATATTTTTTCAGGTTTTAATGTATAATAATTTAATGATATAATATATATATATATATATATATATATATATATATATATATATATATATATATATATATATATATATATATACGATTAAAATCCAAAATGTCGAAAATCAGACTGACCCAAGTTTCATGTATTTAACAAATAGTTCTTTTTATGAGTAATTTTCCACAATTGTTGAGCAGTGAATCCAAAAGTAGTATTTGAATTTAGATATATATTTCCTCCCACTTAATTTTAATCGTCAACTACGCTATATATATATATAATATATATTATATATATATATATATATATATATATATATATATATATATGCACAAAATATATATGCACTATACATTTATAAACTACGTATATGTGCACACACACACACACACACACACACATATATATATATATATATATATATATATATATATATATATATATATATGATACAAACCTAACGATGCCTCTGAGACACAACAAATGACATGTCACTGAGGAAACCACTCTAATACCAACTATATTTAGGTAAATAGATTTCGTATGTTAGTGATAATAACGTGCTGGCCATCATGGAAGTAAATATTTAGGTCAGAATTTGGTGCTATGAGTGCATTTAAGTGAAGAAACCTGAATGAAAAGGATTCTCATTTCCTGTTGAGAAAAGCAATGCAGTATGAGTCTTGTGGGAAGTCGACTGTCAGAGTACAAAAGCCCCTAATCTACTGTCAGCTTTCAGCTTTGTGCTTGTGACTTATTGCTAAACCTCACCAGCAAATATCAGCTGGTGATTTGGGTGCATCGCGTTCTATAATGATTAGCGATCTAGGAGAGTAAATCGTTGATAGAGAGTTCCATTTCCTCTGGATTAGATATAAATCTACTCATTTACCAGATTAAGCTAAAGTTATAACTTTAAGCTTGGTATTTTTATAATCGTTCCGAATAATTATTTATACGCATACCCTCGGGGTTTTTTTTCCGTTTATTTACGCATGGGAAATGCTAAAATAAATGCACTATCCACTACAACTATTATGTTGGCGTCGGATCCCATTTACTGCTCAATTTTAATGCACTTTGAAAATATCGCCAAAAGGTTACATTCCTGGAACTAGGTTCATCTCAGATTTAGTCACCGTCGGAAGACAATAATAGGTCATGGGAAGGAGATATGCTAAATTTTAATGCAAGCCTGAAAGCTAGTTAAAATCCAGAATAACCGCTTCATTAGTCAAAATCTGACCTGGTCCAGGAAAAATTCAAAATCATTAAAAAAATGTTTGAGTCAACACTTAGTATTGATCATACATGGAGAATAGTTAAAATTCTTGTGTTAAATAACAGATTGATCGAATATATAAAGTAACTGATAGGGTAGAATAATTTAAAATGGTTGCGTAATACCGTTGTAGTCTATCCAGTTTGATTGATGTGTGATGACCACGGTGACGTTTGAGAACGTGGCTCTACTTAAATTAGAAAACCATGTGAACAAATAATACTAAGCGTTTATATAGAAAATTCAGTAATTTAAAATTTGATAACGATAGCATATTGTTTCCTTCACTGATTCACAACATGATTAGCAGTAAAATGACAGTTGTCACCAGGAAATAAACACCAAGAAATGTGCACACATAAAAATGAGTCTGGACTGTTCTTAATCCGAAAACAACAAAAAAGTCGGGTTAGTAATAAAGTAACAAATGAACGAACAAGACGATGACAAGATGGCGGTAGACAACAGTTTCATATGGACATCCGAAGAACGAAGTCAGGAGCTGGGTGTGGGCGATGTAATTTTAAGAAGTAAAAATATATCATAAAACTCGTTTGTAATCAAAACCCAATGTAATACACGTGCCTTATGCTGTCAATTTTAATTTGATATCAATGGTTTATCACAAATCACAATCACCATAGATGGATAGATATTATTACATTATATTTAAAAATTATCAGCTGAGTGTTCAGTTACAATTTTTTGAACAGATAAAATAGAACCTTGATCAGTAGTTTGTCATGTGAATTTTGTCGGAACTGTATAACTCATGCCGTGTGTTTTCTAGCATGAATCGATTACTTCTCCAACACGCGAATTCGCTTATAAATATGATATTTAATAAGTCTTTTAGTCTGTAGAAATATACGTATTTACCAGCCACTCCACACACGGAGGATATGACACTAGGTCAATATCTTAAGCGGGGTTTCACAGCTTTAAATTCAGAGTTTTCATTCTCTTAGACTGGCTGCCTAACCAAACTTAAAAAACTATATCTGTTCTGGTATTTACTCATAGCTAGAGGAATAGTGGTATGAACACCTTTGTCAGTGTATCAGTGCAATGTAAAATGCAAACAGTTTTATCGAGTATTTGATCTCGTCTCTCTGTGCCCATTTCCGACGACAGTAACCATCTCATTACGTGCCTCCAGATGTATATCAAAATATAATAAGGAATTTGTTTTATTCTCATACAGCTGTCTTCTCTTACTTGGTTATTACGTGCTTGGTCGCTAATCATGTGCTACACTTATCATGTTAGTTTCCACTCAACATACGTAGTATGTACGTGTCTAACTATTCTACAGTCAATATTTGAGACAAACTGTTAATCAAAAATGAAATTGTTGTCCTAGTTTGGCGTCTGAAAACAATAGAAACGGCTTCGGAGAACATTTGCAAATATAAACAAGTTATATATATATATATATATATATATATATATATATATATATATATATATATATCTTTTTTTTATATCAATCAATCAATCAATCAATCAATCAATACATATATATATATATATATATATATATATATATACATATATATATATATATATAGATAGATAGATAGATAGATAGATAGATAGATACATTCATTCATTCATTGATTTTAACGACATTTCAAACCTTGTAGATTTTTATGTATAGAGGTTCCGGAATCGCATGTTTTCTACGTTTACATTTGTTGTGTAATTGCATCTTTCTTAATTTCTTTATTATTTTATTTTTTGCACACTGTTTTACGAATGATTTTAAAACTTATCTATTTCACCTATAATTGAGTCCCTACCATATTCTACCACTTCAGGTCAGAGTGTAACTGAAAGTAATGACAATGAAGAAATACCCCCACGTTCCTCAGATCTCAGCAACTGGAGCTCACCATCCGATGCAGTTTGGGGTCATACCGTAGAAACACTTTTTTGGGGGTTCACCCTCTACAGGGAATACAGACAGCATATATTCGTCTCGTAAGGATGTAGATTTTGTTTCTATTAGGTTTCTCAATCGGTTGGGTTGTTGGTTGGTTCTACGGCATATCATTACTTCTACAGTGTGTGTTCGTGTGCGGGAAGGAGGATAATTATTCAGGCAATGGGATTTGTTATTCATGATATTCATAAAATTGGCATATTAAGTTCCCTGCGGGCAAAAATCCAAGAGACAATTATCATAACACAAGAACTTTATTGATGAGTATATCAAATAGGAATGAAAATACAAAAATGGACGATTTCTTTGGGTCAAGATGCGTGTGTAATAGAAATAAAATTCCGTTCAATCTACTTAGTTGGCAATGATGCCTTCGAGGATATGTTTGATTTTGATTGGCATTTACCTATGTGTTGTGTCCAGTTTAGTACCGACAGCAAAATGTGGCTTTGGGGTTCTGCCAATAACATAAAGTATTTGTTCTTCTGAAATAGGAGTCGTGTTAAACGAGACAAGAACTTGAAATTATTTGCAACTGCCAGCGTGGCGAAAGATCTCTATCATTGCGCATTTTTCCTTGTCGCAATGGTAAATAAATATGTCACCTCCTATTGATCATTCACAAATTTCATAATGCAAGCAAGTTCAGATAACTACGTACACACACACACACACAAACACACACAGAGAGACACGTACATATACACCTTGCGCGGGAGGGATAAATAGCAATGAGTAATTTATTACTGACCTCATTATATCTATATTACCGACCTAAATATTTGTATGAGATTAGTCTAATGAAATGTCTCCGACGAAATAGTCGGGATAACAACTCTACTTAAGCTTGAATATATTGTGTATGTTGATGATGATAACGTAGTAGTCATCATCGACGTAAATATGTAGGTCATCTATCCTTGATATATGTGTATTAGATTGAAGATAAAATGATTGTGACTTCATGTTGGAATTCTTGTACAATATGAATCTTTTTGAAGTAGACTGGCAGAGAAGTCTAATTCATTTATATCAGTTTGATGGTTTCCCTCCGTAATTCATTCCCAGAAACGACCAGGTAAAGATCAGGAGAGTGCTCCTAGTGTAATATTTTGCAAACGTGGAATTATGACAGAATTTACGCGAGGTGTGTTGAGCTGGCTCCATACTGGGAATTCACTGAAAGCCTCAGAAGCCAAAGATAGAGTATCATAGGAATAGGAAATATTCAAGCGGTCCCCAAAACTTTGCATGCTCATATTCCTGTTCGCCACAGACTATCCAGTAGACGCAGGGACGAGAGGAACAGAAGTAACCGCAAGTTTCCGGTGCAGACGCTTCTTGGAAATTTTCCCTTTGGCTGGGTTATGGCCCTAATACAACTGGGTGCCAGGTCTGTCCGCCTTAAGTAGCCCTACCAGGAACTTAGGTGTCCTATAGCATAGCTCTGACACTGTAACATTTACATTGCCCTGCAACAATGAGAAGGGGAACACAAATGTTAATAAGTTAGATATACACTGTATGTCCTATAATTCTGGTTTTGTGATAACCTCATCTAAGATAAGTAAAATTATAAGTCTATAAGATTGTTTTTATAATTACTACAAAGGTCTATTTAATCATATGCACTCATATGATTCATGTGACACAGGGTTCACATATAGGAATGTATAGGAAATGCTAAAAGCAACCCACCGATGATACTACTGTTATGCTGGTTTCGGATCCCGCTTATCATCTACATTTTGTGTGCTGAAGGAGCGTCTCGGCCTTAATGTTAGATCCCTGAAATCAGGTTAATATCAAATTTAGCCACTTACTGCTGGAAGAAGGGAAGATGTCCCTGGGTTTTATACATCTTGGATATTCATCGGTCTCAGATGAATACCTAAAAGGGCCATAAATTACCTCAATGCAATATATATATATATATATATATATATATAATATATATATATATATATATATTAGTGATTTTAAAATACCATGCCCGGCTCCAAAAGACCAGTATATTTTCGCTATGATGATGACACTTCCTGTCTCTTTAATGAAAATGAGTCATTTTCCGCTTCCCTCAATAACATACATCCAGCCTTACAATTTACGTTAGACAAAGGAAAGGATCTGTTGTTACCTTTCCTAGATGTCTTGGACACCTTCAGATTTTCTCACTATGGTATACCACAAACCTACGTTGGGATTCATGTTTTCCTACTAAATGAAAGTTCAATTTAATCAAAACCCTTACTCATAGGACATAGATGATTTTCTCTTATTGCAAATTAGATAAAGAAATTAGGTTTATTTCATCGACGTTGTGTAACAATAGGTTTCCATTATACTCTGTTGAATAAGTTATAAAACAGAAAATGACTGATTTTAATAAAATCATGCCGGCTACGGTAAATAAATGTTCAGTTTATCTTCGCCTTCCTTGGTTAGGTGTCATAAGTGAAAGATTTTCAAGGCAAATATCAGACAGTGTTCGAAAATGTTACCTCTTTTCTAATTTACGGTTTGTTTAAAACAAGACCTATACTGGCATTTAGTTGCAAAGACGTTCTTCTTCCTCACCACAACAATTCCATTATTTACTCGTTTTTTGTTCTATACTGTAGTAGCACTTCTTAAGTCTGAAAAGTTTGTATGAAAAATATTTGACAAGATGCAATATCACTGACTAGAAACCAACAGATTAAAATGTGCAAGGGGTTGGGAGGGGCTGTTTTTGGTATCATTTGCAGACTATTCCTTGGATTTGAAAATAAAAAGTAATCATTGGATTTCTAGGAACTAAGGGGGCGAAAGAGAAAGCGATCCAATGCTTAATGAAATTATTATTTTATAAAGAGATAATTGATGTTTATATTTTGACTTTTTTGCCAACTCACAAGATTCTTAAATATCTAGATATCATAGGTAAGGCCAAAATTTCAGTACAACAGAATATCACCCTTTCTTTAAAATTTTATTAAAGAATCGTAAACTCAAAACTTTTTTTTTAACTATTCATAAAATAATGAAATTTGAATTAATATGTGAAATATTCTACCTACAAATAAGTAAATGTTTATTTATTAGCAATTACAAAAAGTGAATTTAAAATTGTCTTATGCACGAAAAAGTTTTAGTAAAAATCATTCAAGCGATTAAAATTAAAGATGGATATAAAAAAAGTGGATACCCACATACTGTTATTTTCATATTTCTTAGAATGAAATATGATTAAATATATCCATTTTTAATCTAAAACTCAAAAAAATTTTGAAAGAAAAACCAAATTCAAATTAAAACACAAAATACAATTTTTAGTTGGCTTCTTTGTTACTTTTGTTGCTAAAAAAGAAATTACAATGTTACATTTTATTTCTCACTCAACAAGCAATTAAAAACTGAATTTAAAATTGTCTTACGTATGAAAAGTTTTAGGAAAAATGATTTAAATCATTCACAAGTTACTTTAAAAAATATTATTCTCAATGTTGTAAACAAAAAACAAATGTATCCATATGTGAACCATATGTGAACACCGTATAAATAGACGTGGTTGCGCCAATTTATTCAGTGTTAACTGGTTCTCCGTTATGAGCAACTCGTACTCGTTTTACTATTTAAAAATCTTAGAGATCTTATATATTCTGACCAGTAAGCCAGCTTTTTGCAAACGGAGGGTTTCCTCAGTTTTACTGTTATAACTGTGTAGTTTTTACGCCCCATATAGGGACAAAGAAAAAGGGTTATTCCTCTACTTTTAATCGTTTTTTTTTTCTGACACGTCCCATTTTCATGTTTTAAATCGTTCTTAGTAAAACTTTGTTTTCCTCTATATTTAGTCCTGTTTAACGAGTAACGAAACTAGCCAGCTAGTTCGTTTGTTTCTAATGTTTTTCTCTCTTTACCATCCCCCTATTGTTTTCATGAATTTATTTCTCTACCTTTAATCCATATTGAACAAAATATTTGGTCTTTTTAAAGCTCTAATAAAATGTTGTACTCCTAATTTGTTTTACACACACACACACACACACACACACACACACACACACACCACACACACACATATATATATATATATATATATATATATATATATATATATATATATACTTTTATCGCTATCACTGATATATGAATGCTTAATGTTTGAAAAATTGTTTTTTATTATATTTAAAATAATACATCCTCTTTCTTGTTTGAGATTTTTGCATTTTCTGTCTCTTTCAAGTTCCAAATCATATTCTGTACAGTCTAAATATTGAAGAATTCAAAACAGCCCCCATCAAAACTGAAGAGTAGGCCCCTGGGCCTAGGATTTCATAAAAAAAGCCTTTTGTTGAATGTGAAATAACATATACAGCTATCTACCTATCTATCAATACGAACATTAATTAGTTGAATGTGCTCTATAATTCTAAAGAGATTAAGGACACTGATGTTACAGTTAGTGTGTCCTGTTGAAACTAAGTGCATATCCTTCTTTTTATAGCTAATATTTGACAAAAAAAAAGAAAAAAAAAGAAATGAAATATACCTATTTGCAATATTGTAAATACTTCTATCAATGATGACTGAAAATGAGAATGCATTTCTTTATTTTTTTTATTGTTATTTTACTACTGAACCGTTGTTTATTGCGTTCACAATCTTCTCGGTCGTCAGTCTTTCATTTGTAAACAATTTGACAGCTAATTATGATAAACCGACTTTTACTGTTTCACGCTTGATTGATGCGAGGGAAAATAACGTTGTCATTGACAAGCTTAGGATTCTCTCATTCATCATAATCACAATAGCAGTGTTTTCTCTTAATGAGTTCCAAGCCTTAGATGGCAATTGTCGCTAATCAGTAGTGCCTACTTTAATTCAATTTCTTCTTACAAGTGATTGGCGAAACAGTTTTAAGGAATTCATATTCAGTGCACTATATATTTCAATGGATTTTTCCAATAGAGCAAACCGTAGAAACATTAACATATTTGATTTTGTAGTTTTGGAAGAATATATATATATATATATATATATATATATATATATTCCCCTTTTGGTGGCTGGAGTACAAGGAGACAACCGTTATTTGTGAACGGAAACAAAGATACGAGAAAAGTCCCGTTTTTAGAAAATCGAAGAATATCACTGCACACGTGGTGTTCGTTGCCTATTCCTTCCTGCTTCGAGTCGTTGCAGGATTCTCCCAATTTATATTTCATTAGGAATTGCGTTACCGTCTCATTAAATGTGCTTGCACTTCTACAATAGCTCTCGGTCAGAAACATTGACAACAATATAGCATTGATTGCGTTCATCTTAGTTTAACCTCATAACTGTAAATGTATAATCAATAATACCACCAAAATCTCAAAACTCGTGAAACACGCTATATTAAAAATGCAAACAGAATCCGTGACATTTTGAAGTTAAGATCTATCGAGTTCTTATTAAAGTGGTAGAAAAAATGATGAGACAGCCCACGAATTTCCGCATAAATCTATGAATATTGATTCAAAGTTCATAAAATTTTCAACAAATGTTGGATTATTTATGGCTATAAGATGTGCTGAAAACCGCAACTTATATTTATAGACTGTTCCAAAACAGCGGTGGCTGCATCGGCCAATCAAGAACTCCCAAATATGTATTAATTTAGTATTTAAAGGCGTGGATAAATTGTTCTAAAATTACTCGTTAAAAGGACTGCTTAAAGGAAGGACAAACCAATAGACAACATTTTATACAACTTCATACTTGAGGACTGGATCAACTCTGATACAGCTTCTACATTGAGGAGAGATCAACAGACGAGAATTAAAACTGAAAATACATTTTCTACTTCAAGAAACGGTCCACAAAGGATTTCCACTGTAAAACTGCTTTCAAGTAAATGGCCACACGAATCGTAATTCCAAACAAGAATAAGGAAAATAGAAGACATTGCATGCATTTTATTGGTTTACGTTTTTAAAATTTATTACAAAAATATGTATCTTCTGAGAAAATAAAGCTGAAAATAAAGATGACACATTTTTAAATATATTTTTATAAAACAGCAACGGACTTTTACCAAATTAGCAAAACTTTTTAGTATTTACACTCATTATAGAACATCCACACAACGAACGTTCAAAGATTTAATTATTTTTTAGCCTGTCCAGTGGAATTTTTCCTAGGGAGTTTCTTTGTCTCCAAAACGTAGTCAATTGGCGTAGACCAGCTTTACCAAGATTTCCTAGGGTTTTCCGATGGATTTGACAAACGGTGACTTCGCGCACCAACTCAAATAATATTGTGAAATTGGAGCCAATCGTTTGTGTGCTTTGCAGTATAAATGGCAGGGTTATTATGGCGATAAATATCTAAAAATGGAGGTAGACTGCTTTGTAACACTTCTATATACTTCAACTCGTTTTGCTTTCCCTTCTTTTTTTACCAGAATAGCCTGGATCTCTGCTGAAAACGCTACCCAGATCATTAGAGATCATACTCAGAAAGGACCCTTGCTGAAGAACTAATCGTCCTTATTCTAATTATGCAAATAATGTAACTGCATAAGGATACTACATACTATTTTGAACAAGTCTTGGAAGAAAACCTAGAAAACAGCTTTTGTAATACTACTTAAATCGCGACTCTCATACCTTCTAAAGAAAGGCAAGCAAAACAAGCTGGACACTGCTTAATACGGAAGGAAAAACTCGTAACATTCTGCTATGCAATGCAAAACATGGACACACTAGAGCTGGTCGACCAGGAAAAATTGCATTCGGCTGTTCTAGAGGCCTTCTAAAGGACGTACCAAGAGGTATGTTTGATAGGGAGGAACGACGAGAGAGAGAGAGAGAGAGAGAGAGAGAGAGAGAGAGAGAGAGAGAGAGAGAGAGAGAGAGAGAGAGAGAGAGATTAGCGCAAAACGAATATGTGCGGTGATACACCTTGATGATGATGATGATGATGATGATGATGTCAAGTTCGATCAATGCTAATAGAAAAAAATCTGTGCACTTGAATGTGTTATCAATCTAAATAAGATGTTACTAGAATCAGGAACATTACGGTTTAATCTTTAGCACAGATACATTTCTTATTTCATAGCACATTTTACGCTTGCATAGAGCTTTAGCATGGATCAATGAAAAAATCAAACCATTCATGGAATTTTGTAATGATAATAAATCTTAGAATTATAGACAAATACATGTATT
>CM042139.1:72987463-73007463 GCA_023376005.1 Doryteuthis pealeii
TTAACCATTTCTGTACTAAATCTTATGGTGTCGAATATCAAAAGTAGCCAGTAATGTCTTTTGTTTATTAATTCCTTTGACCCAGTCGTTATTATCCCCCACTCTCTCTTCTGTCTCTGTCCATCTCCTCTTTGCCTCGTCTCTCACTTTCCGTCGTTATCTTGCCCTCGCCTCTCTCGCTCTTTCATACCTCTTCTCTCTCTTCGTCCTCTCGTGTCTGCTCTCTTCATCTTCTCTCTATTCTCCCTCTGCTCCTCTCTATCTATCTCTCTCTCTCTCGTCGCTCTCTCTCTCTCTCTCTCCTCTCTCTTGCCTCATGCTGACTTTTAATTTTCACTATAAAAAAAATCTCAGAATTACTTATTCCTTGACAAGCATTGATGGTTATGAGTGTCTAACCCGAAATCTCGGAACAAACTAAGGTGAATTATTTTAATTTTGTTAAATTTTTAAAGATTTACTTTCAAATTAATACTTTTGTTTCGTATTGCAGATAAATCCGTCTAACATTAACCATTCTGTACTAAATTCTTTATGGTGTCGAATATCAAAAGTAGCCAGTAATGTTCTTTTAATTCCTTTGACCCAGTCGTTATTCCCCCCACCTCTCTCTGTCTGTCTGTCTGTCTCTCTCTCTCTCTTTGCCCTCGCGCTCTCTTCAAACCTTTGCCAGTCGTCGTTAATTCTGCCCTCGCTCTCTCTCTCTCTGTCTACCTCTCTCTATCTCTCTCTCTCTCTCTCTCTCTCCTTCCTCTCTCTCTCTCTCTCTCTCTGCCATCATGCTGACTTTTAATTCACTATAAAAAAAATCTACAGAATTTACTTATTCCTTGACAAGCATTGATGGTTATATGTCTACCCGAAATCTCGGAACAAACTAAGGTGAATTATTTAATTTTGTTAAATTAATTTTAAAGATTTACTTTCAAATTAATATCTTTTGTTTCGTATTGCAGAATAATCCGTCTAACATTAACCATCTGTACTAAATCTTATGGTGTCGAATATCAAAAGTAGCCAGTAATGTTCTTTTAATTCCTTTGACCCAGTCGTTATTCCCCCCACCCTCTCTCTGTCTGTCTGTCTGTCTGTCTCTCTCTCTTTGCCCTCGCGCTCTTCAAACCTTTGCCCAGTCGTTAATCTGCCCTCGCTCTCTCTCTCTCTCTGTCTACCTCTCTCTCTCTCTCTCTCTCTCTCTCTCTCTCTCTGCCACTTGCTCCACCCTCGTTAAACGCTAATTTGAAGAGGACATGTGACTTATACTGTTAAAACTTATTTCTAGAGCTTCCACTACCCCCGTCCCCTTTTCCTCGCCTGTCTCTTCTCTCTTTCTTCCTCTTCATGCAAAAATCTGCATTCCCCGGCGGAATGTAAAAAAAAACATGGGTAGCAGCGTGGTGGATGTGAGATGCGGCGGAAGATCCTAAATAGGCCAACGGCGTATATCATAAGATGCTGGGTGGGGAACCCAAAACGGGTCAAACGGCCAGGATCAACCAGTTCAGTCAGGTAACTACTGCTTTTCATCTCTAAGACCAGCGCCTATTGATGAGTCAACTAAACAGCTACCGATAGATATCGATAACCTCGACCCAACCGAAACCATTCATGACATTACACAAAGTTGAGGAAACATGCAGCAACATACTTCCTGCTATCAAAACACAGTACGCGTTCTGCTGAGGCTCGTGCAGACGAGGCCCAGTGGTGTTTGATAAATAAAACGTTACGGAGCTCAAAATACACCACACACCTAAATCACATCACTCTCACCACATACAAACAATACACACACTCTACTGAAGACATAACCCTAACCGTAGTATCTAATAAAACAAACATAGAACCCAAATCCAATACAAACCTACTTAGATGTAAAAAAAAAATCACTCAAGCTAGCAACATTTAACGTTAGAACACTAAAAACGATAGGCCAACTCCCCGAACTTACAGCGTCCGCAGCTGAAAAGAATATAGACATCATATGTGTGCAAGAACACAGATTTGACCACGGTGGTATAGAATTAAAATACCATGAATCTTGAAATGGCTGGACGTTTGTGTCAGCATCTGCATGGAAAAACTCCGTACATGCCACTATAGGAGGTGTAGGAATGCTTCTCAGTCCTCGAGCACTAAAATCACTTAACAGCATAGAAAAAAAATCCAACCTAGAATCATGAGTACTACGTTTAATGGCAATCCCTGCATGACTATAGTCTCATGTTACAGCCCCACAAATGTCAGCGACGAAACAGACATTGAAACATTTTACAATGAGCTATCCTCCCTATGCAGACACACCTCAAACATAACGTACTGATAATTGGAGGAGACAAGAATGCACAGATAGGAAGAAACGAAAACAATAGATTCAGCTTACACAACACCCCAAACAGGAACAGTGATCTCCTAGCCGAGTTCTCCTTTGAGAACAGGCTTGTTTGCCTATACGCCAAATTCCAAAAACGGAAGGGCAAACTATGGACATCCACGTACCCAAATAGCACAAAAGCGCAATTAGACTACATCCTAATAAACAAAAAATGGATAAATAGTGCAATGAACTGCGAAGCGTATTCTTCTTTGAAGGAATATCTCCGATCACAGAATAGTCACACCAAAATTACGACTAAGCCTACGTAGACACAAAAAACAAACCAGTAAATCTGTACGATACGACTGGTCGACACTTGCTAACAGCGATATTTGCAATCGCTACGCTGTAACAGTAAGAAATAAATTCGATATCCTCCAGGAGACGCCCGAAAGCTCAACACCAAACGAGGAATACGAAAACTTTGTCAGTGCTCACTTAGAAGCAGCAGCCAAGTGCGTACCAACCAAACTAAAAGCCGAACACTGTTCCCTGGGAGACAGAAGCAGTTAGAGAAAAGAGAAACGATATAAAAAAGCAGCCCAACTTAATAAAACAAAGCCAACTAACACCAATTTATACAACCTTAGGAAAGCCCAGATATAACTAACCAAAATATACAAAAAAGAACAAACAGAATATATACAAGCACAAATAAATAATATCAGACTATCGATAGAAGACAGACAGTCGCGATTACCATGGCAAACAGTAAATAAAATTAGTGGTAGGAAAAGTACCTCTAGATCAAAACTAAAGGCAACCAGCCAAAAAGAAAGACTTCAAAATGGAAAGACCACTTGCAGAAACTTATGAGGAACACACCTAAAAGGATGGTAAATAACACCCAAAAGATCATAGATATACAACTAGACATAAAACTGGAGGATTTTACAACAGAAGAACACGTAGTCTTAAAGAAACTAAAAGGTAGAAAGGCGGCGGGTCTTGACGAAATATCCCCGGAGTTATGGAAAACGGGAAAGTTCAATGACATACTGCTTAAGCCATTCAATGCAGTATATAGACAAAATAGAATAGATAAATGGACAAAAGGATGCATCCTCCCATTCCCCCAAAAAGGGAGACCTAGGAATAGCTAAAAACTACAGAGGCATAACTCTTACTGCTATCGCAGCCAAGATATATAATGCCCTTCTTCTTAATCGCATCCGACCCGAAATAGAGAAAATTCTTAGGAAAAACCAAAACGGATTTCGTAGAAACCGATCCACAACCTCTCAGATCCTGACTATACGACGAATCATAGAAGGGATTCGAGCAAAGAATCTAGAGGCAACGCTACTATTCGTAGATTTTTCCAAGGCATTTGATTTCATACACAGAGGAAAATGGAACAAATACTACTAGCATACAGGCTCCCAGAAGAAACTGTTGCCGCTATAATGATGCTCTACAAAGACACTCAAGCAATGGTACGTTCACCCGATGGCGGCACAGATTTCTTCGACATCGGAACTGGAGTCCTTCAAGGAGATACATATATATTTATCATATGCTTAGACTATATACTCCGAACATCATTAGATACCATAAAAGAAGAAGGCTTCACACTAAAAAAGGCAAGAAGCAGGCGATATCCCGCACAGAAAGTCACAGATGCAGACTACGCTGATGACCTTGCACTTCTTGCAGATACACCGTCACAGGCCGAGTCACTACTGCATAGCCTAGAGAAGGCAGCATATAATATTGGCCTTTATGTAAACTCCGATAAAACCGAGTTCATATGTTTCAAAAGAAAAGGAGACATAACCACACTCAACGGTAAGCCCATTAAGCCAGTAGAACAATTCACATACCTAGGTAGTAATATCTCATCCACAGAAACCGATGTAAATACACGAATAGGAAAAGCGTGGTCGGCCACAAACAAATTATCAGTAATATGGAAATCCGATCTCACTGACAAGCTAAAGCGACAATTCTTCCAAGCGGTGGTTATATCAGTATTGCTGTATGGCTGCACCACTAACGAGGCGCCTTGAGAATAAGCTGGACGGGAGCTGTACAAGAATTCTGCGTGCAGTCCTGAACAAATCGTGGAAGCAGCACCCCTCGAGGAAACAGCTATATGGCCACCTGCCCCCCATCTCACAAACCATTCGAGTGAGACGGACAAGGCATGCCGGGCACTGCTGGAGAAGCAAGGATGAGCTCATAAGCGACGTTCTCCTGTGGAAGTCAACACACGGACATGCTAGTGTGGGTCGCCCATCAAGGACCTACATTGAACAACTAAGCGAAGATGCAGGTTGCTGTACAGAGGACCTCCCTGGGAAAATGAATGACAGGAAAGGTTGGCAAGAGATTGTCATGGATATCCATGCTAATTGAGCGACATGATGATGATATGTATGTGTGTGTGTGTGTGTGTGTGTGTGTGTAGTCTCTCGTTCAAACACACCTCACAGATAATAATCCAGGGAATTGTGATCTGCGGAGTTTGGAGACCAGATGCTGGGGCTGATGTTGTCGCAATAATTTCATCAGAGCCAACAATGGGTTATTCTGCTTGTGTGGCATGGCGCAGATACTTTTTGGCCAGACGTTGATTTTTTATTCAGCCACACTTTTGATTATGAGCAATACTACCAGCCCTGTACATTTCATATAGACATTCGTGTTGAATCTGAGGCCATGTTAGAAGACCAATAGAGGCATAACATCACCAGCACTAATAACCACTCCAAACATAATAATATGGACTGGGTGTTTTGCTATTAGTACATCTTCAGGACACAGGGCAAGCCAACAGTTGTTCTGTGTTCGCTATGGTATCCTGTCAGACATATCGCTATGTGATCCTGTCAGAGATATTTCTCATCCGAGAAAAAAAAAAGCCTATTCGATTGACAGAGATAATTTCCTAGTTGAAAAGCTTTGCAGGAGGGTCTTTATTATTGTCCTCTATAGATTGTGATTAAAATTGTCCATTTTTTCATATTATATGAGAAAACCCGAATGTCTTCATGCACTAGTTAACAAAGAAGGAACTATGGGGACCTTGTGTGCTCGGTGTTTGGTGAATGAAGAATGTCTGAATTTTGTATTCCACAATTTAAATGTATGAGACTACGGAAACTACATTTCCGTAGAAAACAAAAGAAGACGAAATTGATGAAAGAAAACTTTATATACATTATTTTACAATTTTTATAGTGATAGTCAATTGTTCTTTCATTGATGTGCGAACTGTATGTGTCTGTACGTAGTTGTGGTTGTAACGTGTGTATGTATTGTTTACATTTGTTCGTTTGGATGTGCCAACATTGTAGCAGTTTTGTTAAAACAATGTCTGTGATTGAAACTTGTGTCGTATTGAGTAGGAGAGAGAAAATATAAAACGAAAAAATAGACGGACCTGCTGAGTCATATTTTATGTTTTCGGACAGCGTCCTCTCTCCCATTGTGTCGAGTTGGGGAGAGAAACTGCTCCCACTTTCGAGTTAGGGGAGCATCTGCGTCAAATCTGTCGAGTTAGGAGCATTCGCTCCAACTCTACCAAGTTGGGAAAAGCATATGCTCCAACTGTCGCTTTTCAGCTAAATGAGCCTTTTTATAAACGTTTTGTAATTGTCTACACGATCATTAAGTTAAAATATTTATCAAATATCAACTGATTTTTTATTGACGTAGATATCGGATGATTTTTTTTAGCCGTGGCATTCCAATGACGTAGATACTGTCATTGGAATTTAGACAATTGTTTCTATTGTTGCTAAAATATTTCCAAAATAATTTTCATTCGATTCTTTTTGTTGACATAATTCAAAATTTAACTCATATAATTGTAAAACTAATTATTTAAGAAAACTTAATTATTTTAATTTATTCAATTCCACATGCCGTAAAATATAGGTGCCAATCCCTATAGAAGTAAGACTCTCTTATATCACTAACTATGGACATGATACAATTGCTAGGATAGTTGTAAATCATGGCCTGAATCTCCAATGAGTGATATTTTGGTATCCTAACGCTAAGAGTGAGAATTCTGAACTACTCTACCTTCGTAATCACCATTGGACATGGACATCACTTTTCGAATCACCTGCACTGTCCTCAAATTGACACACAAACCCTCGGAAAACTTCTTATTTGGGTTACCTGTTTGAATTCCAAGCAGCACTTCATGCCATTTTCAAATATCCGAAGCACTACATTGCGTCATTGTGCTGCTTTCCTGACGGGCGATGCAAAACTAACACTAATTTGCTTCTCAGTAGACAAAATCTGAAACAAAGAGCAAAAGCAACGATTTTAATTCAAAATTTCGACAACTTACCCATTGCACTTCCAATAATTCTACATTCGTTTGACAATAGCGAACAGCTGAGTATACAAAACAAATGCCTACTGTAGTCTCTACAGAGGTACGATATTACATACCGAGAAGAAACTTAAACGATCAGTCCTTTGGAAATAGTGAACCCGGTTGCTATTTTTGGGAATAAATATGTTGAGATTATTTGATATAATATGAATTTAGTTTCCAACATATTTTCTAATCACAGTTTATTATTACACATTTCTTTTATTTTCTTTAATTTGGAAAATTAAATTGATAAACAATAAAAATATAGGCTAGTCTACAAAGACAGCTTTCGCACTTAGCGAACGGCTATCGTCATAGGAAATAGAATCGGTGACACGCAGTTCAAATTCTGAACGAGACTGATCTTATTTCAAGCTAATGCTATTGGGAAAGGCATAAATCCATCTGGTCACCCCGACACCAGCAATGAGTAGATCAGTCTGGGTTATTAAGACTTGGTTAGGGAACCAGTCTAGAAGTAGCAAAACTCTATATTCAAACCAGCGTGAACCCACTTAAAAATTACCTTGTGTCACATCCTGCTCGTTTAGCAAGAGTCATACATAGATACATACATGCTATATGTTGGTTGTCGACTCTGGCACGTGTAGGACCATTTCCTTTTCCTTTTCCTTTTTTTCTGCATCCCACAGAGTGTGAACAGGAAGATGACTCTTCTGGCCACTGAAACTTCTGAAGGATCTACTACATTGTAAACATATTTGAGTGCTAGTACTATTTGGCACAGTAACTTTGTGTTTTTCAAAACCCTCACCAGCTCAGCCCTGGGGAGATATACTCTTCCACATAAACTACATGTTGGAACTTCTCCATTTTGAATGTTGCTGGACTGAAAATCACCCTTTCAAATAGCCCGCTTTAATTTTTGGTGTTTAATTCGGTTGCACTCAAATTCTTTCACAGGCCGGCATACTTACACACATACATATATTGGCTTTTATCTCTAAAAACTGAAACAATGTCCTTGATAAAGAGCTAAATCCATACTCGCAGCAATGGGTGTGATCTTTAGCATTGGTTTGGCAGCCAATACAGTAGAAGGAAAACACTGAATTAAAACCAGTTTTATGCTGCTTAAGATATTGACCAATGAATCACATCCTGGTGGTGGGGGTAGGTAAATAGAAAAAAAAGTAGCAATACTCATCGAATTAATTTATCTGATAAAAATTATGTAAATCTATTATTATGATATGTATTATAGACTACTGCGTACCCTTTGGATTTTATTCTTATGTCTTCTATTAATATTTATTGTAATAAGTTATATATAAGATTTTTTTATTGTGGTATGAATAGGCTCTTAGTATCTACTAGCAAATTTCTGCAATTATAAAACTTCTAACACTTCCTTCCTTAAATCATCTGAACGTGTATGTAATTATTTACTTACATGTTCAATATTCATTACAAGAACATGCACTTTATATATGCTGTAATAAAACAGACAAAAATTCAATGCGCTATTTTTAACAATTTTCAATTAAAACTGTCTGATATAGTCTTTAAGCAGACAAATTTGCTCTTTCAAATGTTTTAACGCAGAGGAAAAGTAAATGATGATATGAAATTGCTTAAATTAAAAAAGAAAAAATGCTACCTTTGTATTTCCTGAATATCATCAAGAATAGAATTATATAATAGGTTAACTCTGAATTTCGATACTCAGAGGTTAAAATCGGAGGATATTTCCAATGGGAAGATGTTGTCTTAATCGACTAAAATACATTAGTCTAATTATACTAGTTACACATAAGGTAGTTGGGTGGACTTTGTTACCAAGCTTTGGGAGTCAACTAGTGTAGATTATATATAAATTTGCATTCAAACCAATCGCTAGAATTTATAAGCCAGTTTATGGTTCTATTCAGCTTTGTTCTGATATTTCTATCAATGATATTAATCCCATTATGATACTCCTTTAGAAAACATCACTGGTGTGTATGTTTTTACTAAAATCCCTTCGCCACGAGTAGCATGTGTCAACATATCCAGTTTTTAAACGGAGTACAGCTGGTTTGAATTAAGATTTGACCGTCTCTTAGACAGGGTACAATACCAAGTGTAAAGAATCTAGTTTGTCTTACTATTTAGCTATGGCTGGGGTGGGGGACAACAGATTTGATGCGGAATGCGAACAGCCTAATCAAGGATCTGGATTCTGGTACCAGATTCCATTTCCTACGACAATAACTGTAACGCTAAGCGGTCATCGGTGGTGTGTAGAGGCGATACATGCTGAATACCAAATTTGTTTTTTATACAGACGTCCAGATAGATTAAAAGACATTTTTTGATACCTTATATTTTAGAATCCAACCAATTTAACAATACTAGACAAACAAACCACCAGACCGAACTCTCTCTCTCTCTCTCTCTCTCTCTCTCTCTCTCTCTCTCTCTCTCTCTCACTCTCTCTCTCTCTCCATCTCTATCACTGTCACTCTATCTATCTATCTATCTTTCTCACTCCCTCAGTAACTAATGCTCACACACACACGCACTCTCACACTTACTCACACATTACTGTTATTTTCAATATTTAAATCTCTTTGAGATTTAAATGATACCCGAATTCTGTGTTAAATAGTACCTCTACTGTTCTTCGGTTAGGATGTCTTTGGCATTTGATAACCCACGAAGTCTAAGATGACATTAAACAAAGAAACCTAACCGAAACAAACTTTATATTATATCATCTCTTGTCCGACAAGAAGGAATTAGCAGTATCTTAAAAATAATATTTTTAATATATTAGTTTAAAAACAGTAACCTGTTGATTAACAACAGATATTTATTTGGTCTCTTCAAGATCCGTATAATATTCATTGTCAGACCGGAGATGATTTTGAGCTTTAACTGAATGTCTTTACTTATTAAGAGTCCGATTCCTTTCTTTTTATCGATAATCAAGATGCGTAAATTATTAGAAAGATTAAGGTCAAACTATTCTATCGCAAATCCTGTTCGGTACACCTATGGAAACCCATACGGAGAACCGGAAGGCCACGTCTGTCACCCACCAAAGCCCAGCCGAAAATGGACCGATCTTTTTCTCTTTTTCCGTTCCTCGTACCGTGGTGAGGGTCAAGCAAATTCCGCATCCGGCCAAAACCCGGAACTTCCGTTTTTATGTTTAAATCTAATTCCGGGGTCATTTGTCGGTCAGTTGAGTTTGAAACTTTAACCTCTGTTTGTTCTTATTTCTTTTTCCTCTCTTTCTCTTTTATTTTTAATCCCGAATTCCCCTCAGACCATAATAATTACGCTACATTATTTTCTCGTGGTAATAGGTATAGTTCATTGAACCAATAATTTTCCAATTATACAAGACTCTCATAGTCATCAATTCGGAAGTTTTGAATATATTGCTTCCTATTCCGTGTGTAATTGACAATAAACATTAATCTACACAAAACAACTTTTCAACAAAATTGCCGTCATCACAGCTATTTATTCTAGTAACCTTCACTTAAAGTGTATATGTTTTGGTTGTTATAATTACATTATTTCGTGGATATAAAACAGACTTACTGTAAGATATATTAATCTTTATCGCAGACGTTTCTGTACAAAATGCAAATATAGTGCAATATTCTCACTTAATAATGTAAGTAGTAAGTAAAGTCGTCGGGGCGGCCTAAAGTCTGTATCAGCCAGTCAGCGAGGGAGTCTATCCCCTTTTCAATAGCGCTAGACGAAGGAGATAGTTTTTGGCGTCTGAGGTGGAGCGCCACACCTACCATCAACTCCTTACTTTACCGCACAGATCCATGTGCTACTCATACGCTGAGTTGGCGAGGACCGGTATTGAACTAGGAACCTTGTGGTTTCTAGCCGAACGCTCTACCGACTGAACTAACCCGGCCCACTTTAAGTACTTAAGTACGAAAAGATAAGTTATTAAAAATTTCCAGCAGCCGGCAGAAAGACGAGTTGACAAAGTTAAACATCTCCTCCGGTAAACTAGGTGTAACACGATATGCTTGGACTATTATCCCGAAATGAAATCAGCAGTTAGTCATCAGGACTTGCCGAGATCACCTACCCCGATCAGCGAATTATGTGGTTGCTGGCACTGGCCAAGCGATTCCATCTATGGAAAAGTTGTTTTTTCTATGAACCCTAACAAATGAAGATGATTTCCTTGATTCGCTTTCAAATTTAGTGGCTGGAGTTAGAAGAGACGAGAGTTCCTGGGTACGGAGAGTGAACAATCCGGTAAAAATTGGTTCCTACTAGAATGAATGAATTATCCCATAATTTATGTCTGGTATCTATTTCCACCTACTGCTCCGTCCCTTTTAACACTTGACGCGAACAGTGGTTTTCTCCCGCATCCGACAATTAACTATCACGGACATAGCTGTCGTCGGTGACTACGGGACAAGTGTTAAAACGTCCACTCGGTTTGCTTATTCCTTTAATTTCAAATCACCAACGCACAATCCATTTTGTCCATATGTTTCACTTTTTCAAAATCTTTCACTGGCTGAAGATTTCTTTGTCTATACAAACAAATTTAAAAAGGGCATGAAATCAATATGACAGCAGATTCCATGAAATTAAATATATACAAAAAATATATATATATATATAATATATATATATATATATATATATATATATATATATATATTATTAGTAAAGTCATAGTAAGTTAGATGTATACACACACAGGCACACGCATAGACACACACACACATACACACAGACAAATATTATATATATATATATATATATATATTGTCTGTGTGTATGTGTGTGTGTGTCTATGCGTGTGCCTGTGTGTGTATACATCTAACTTACTATGACTTTACTTAATAATATATATATATATATATATATATGTGTGTGTGTGTGTGTGTGTGTGTGTGTGTTATGCGAGTGCCTGTGTGGGTATACATCTAACTTACTATGACTTTTCTTCCGTCATTAGATGCAGGATTATGTTCACAACATTCAGCTGTCTATTAGATCTCGACAGCCAATGAAACGATGAACGCAGTATATCCTCATTACATATGCTCTTTTTGTCATGTGATTATTGTTACATATGTGTTCCTGGGCCTTAATAGAGGAGATGTCTGAGTACACCGCTGCAATCATGATAATATTCACTTAAATTGATTTCCCTAGCTAGATATGTCACTGTTTATAAAGTCACCTTTACACAGTTCTCTATATGAAAAGAATACTTTTCAGATAGTTTTTGTTTTGATGAAATGCACTGATATTATTTGTGCTACTTTAATTTATGTACTTGACGAAAATCATGGTGACCTTCATATCTTTATTTATTCTTACAGTTACTTATTTATATATTCTAATACGAACATTCCGACTGGAAAATTAATTGTCGAAACCAGATTTTTTTAAACAATTCATGCCAAAATCGATTGATCTCTATGAATATTTCTGAGCCACGCCAGGATATGAATATGTAACTTACTGAAATATACTATAAAATACACACATAAAATACACGTGTATTACGTAGGTTATTACAAAACTGACTTCTATTTTGTGATTCATGAGGATATATTAATTAATATTGATTAGATCTGTATGCGTATTCCGAGGAAGAGAATTAGTTCAATTTTCTTGATACTTTTTGGTCATCTCATTCTAATTTAAAATTTAAGATACGAATTAACATTTCATAACAAAAAGAAAAATCCCAATATCATATTTATTTGTTTGTCTACATATTCCATCTGTAGATTGCGTTTTAGTCATAGTTTTCCTCAGGAGTTGATTAGTTAGATTCATTATGCTTGGCAATAAGTAATTACTCAACGTCTCGACCGAAGAGAGGACGTGATACAAACTCAATTTTTAATCATAGTACAACTGGCTGAAATTTGGGTAGTCAGTTCACCTTGAATGGTCAAGTTTTCAAGGCTAAGGAAATTAGTCGGTAATATTTAATCATAGCTTTTTAAAAAAGTTTGATTCGTGCTTTCCCAAGGGTTTTAGCGTGAAGTGAAAAACAAACAGTATCGTCCAGAATTTGAATTAGGATCACCATTTTCTACGACGATAACCACAAAGATAAGAACGCCTCCTAAAGATTTTGGAGAGTAAGAGAACTCCGAGTAAAACGATGTTTTAATAATTCTGTATATGGTGGCAAGAAAAATTGAAACTAAAAGCGTTGCAGAAAGATAATCTTGAATCATCGTTTATTATTAATATGCGGTACACATAGATACGTCATGCTGAGGAATTTGAAATGAAATTGGAACATATATTTTAAAATTAAGATGTCACAGAAAATTAGGAAATCGTACACATTTGCGTGGACCAGACACTCGCTTGGTTAATAATAAAAATATACGATGATTTTTTTTTATGGGGGTGATCGGAGACTGTGGAAAATAGTGTACTGATTTTCAAGCATGATATATTTAAGCAGAATTTATGTCCAAATTTATTTATGTCATTCTGTCTCTGTCCGCATACTTAAAACATTACCTGTCTATGTGCCTATATTTCCTTCCTGTATGTCCATCGGTCTGTCACATATTCACCCTATCTCTCTCTCTCTCTCTCTCTCTCTCTCTCTCTCTCTCTCTCTCTCTCTCTCTCTCTCTCTCTCTCTCTGTATATATATATACACACACACACACGTACTTGCGCGCACACACACATGCACACACACACACACACACACACACACACACACATATATTCAACATTTTGCAATATGTACATACGCACGTGCCCATTCACACAATACCATGTATATAATATACAATTTTATTTATATATTATTTGTGTCCAGTGTATGACGGTAAACATTATTTAATAATGACCTTCCAATTCTGGTGCTCTATAGGGTGTTGAGTACTGCAATTATATCAGTCACATGTCTACTTTAACCCGGAATGCTAGTCTCTGTTAGGATTCCATTTTGGGGAGAATATACCTGTTTACAAGTTGATTAGAATGATTTCTCCTATTGTATTGATATACATGGCGTTAATGAAAATCATTTCAACAGTGATACTGATATACATGGATTTTACGATAAAGCTAACATGTAAAATGCTTCTAAGAATCTATAAATAGACATGTAGTTAATGAAATATCTGACACAATCATTATTTCTACCAATATATTGACCGACATGTGGTCAAATAAAATTATTTTTACCAATTTATCAAAACGCAGGAAGGTAGTGAAATTAATTTCTATATGTTTTTAGTACATATAGAATTAATGCAAATTTTATTTAGCAGTTTATTAACTTAACCCAATCCCAATCCTAACAAAGATATTTATCTACAAATTATTTAATTAAAGATCTACTAATTACAAAAAAATGTTATGGCATTAAGTTACCCACAAGGGTTGATATGCTATGAAATAAAAGAACCAACTCAACAAATTATACCTGGTATCGCATCCTGCTCGTGTGGGAAGGTTGGTACACATACACACACACACATACACACACACACACACACGCGCACATATATACATTATTATCATAAGATTATAATATATATATATATAAATATATATATATATATATATATATATATATATATATATATATATAATATATATATAGAGAGTTTCATAATTTGCTTGAAGCATTGTGTATGTATTGGTTAGGAGGTTGATTTAGAAGGCTATCACAATGCTGTTTGGAATAAATAAAAAATAATAATACGGTAACAATGGTGTTGTGTGTTGACCTGTATTTTTTTTATTATCTTGAATTTTCGAGGTAATACCTCTTTATCAAAAGAATTGAACTGAAGCAGTCCAGCTATGGCATTTCTTCCTAAATGATTTTTTTTTGAAAATGACGTTATTTTTAAATAACTGTATTCCCGTGTGAGCGTGAATGCGTTTATTTTTTAATTTTTTTTGTACGTGTGCGTATGTTGTAATGCGCGGACATTGAAAATGCGTGTTGGTTGTGAGGTTAAGACTGTATCCTAGCGCGGGATTTTGTACGTGGGTATGTGCGAATGAAAAAGTGTATTTGTGTTTTGTGACGTTTCCTGTTGGATTTTACATCAATTTAATCATTTAATATTATTAATATTATTATTATTATTAATATTATCATATTTATTTGTTTATTTGCTTATTTATATCTAATTCAATTTATCTTTTTATATTATATAATATTTCTAAATATATATATATATATATATATATATATATTTAATTTATTTATTTAATTTTTTTCCTTAACAACTAGTGTGCAATGGCTTGTGTGTTTGTATGTGTGGGCGAGATGTTGGGCTATAGATTTGAGTGCGTGTTTCGTATTAGTCTTCTCGTTGTAGATTTGTTTCATTAGTAATTCTCCATTGTGCATGTGGGTATGTGTTTCGTGTGTGTGTGCATATACTGTTACATGTGTGCGTTGGTTGTGGGTTTATTGTATGATGAACTCTGCGCTGAGTTCACTCCTGTTATTGATCTCTGGGTGTAATCTAGCGATTAGCAAGGCCTCTTTAATTCTGAGATACCCAAATTTCTCTCTCGAGCCTCTATATTGACTGTCATATTTCTTTCTGTGTTGTTGCATTTAACTAAGTGTTTACGGAAAGTGGATGCTTGTGTGTGTAAGTGTTCTTTGATTCTAATGTGTAGTTGTCTTGTAGTGCTACCTATGTAAAATTGGTTACATATGTTACATTTTGTGCGGTATACCACATTCACTTCGTGGCACATACCTGTGTCGCCGATGGGGCAGTTCGCTAGTGTACAACTAGTGGCCTCCTTATGGCGGCTTTTGGAGAGTTTTCTCCTGAGTGATGGTCCGTAATGGGCAAGTTGTATATCCAGGCCCTCCTTCCGTATCGCCCTACGTATTGCTGTGGTTATATTTTCGTTGAAATGTGGTAACCTTAAAAAACAGGCATTGGACGTGAGATGGTGTTTTGTGGATTCTGTTTGCTTGAGTCGTTTTGTGATTGAAGTGGGTTAACCATTGTCTTTTAGTGTGGATATAAATTGTCTGGTGTGTGTGATCTGGTCCTGCTTCTTGCTGCATTTGTTTCGGATACGGGCAAGTTCGTTCTTTATGTATCCAGTCTTTGCCCCAAGGGGGAGTGCCGATTTGTGGTGGACGAACAAGTCTCTGCTGGCCGATTTTCTATAGAAGTCGGTGTGGATTTCTCCAGTGATAATGATCCTGTGCAGTCAGGGTGTTCTATAGTGAAATGTATGTTGTTGTCTATGTTGTTGAATGTTGATGCAATTTTGTTGGCTTCTTCACGGGAAGATGTGAGGATGAGAATATCATCTATATACCTGGTGAAGAAGACACAAGAGCGGCAAATATTAAGCGCTTGGCGTTCAAGTCTGTCCATGTAGGAGATGGCCAGTAAGCCCGAGAGGCTGGATCCCATCGGCAGGCCCGATATATTATCTATTATAAAAAGATAAATTGAATTAGATATAAATAAGTAAATAAACAAATAAATATGATAATATTAATAATAATAATAATATTAATAATATTAAATGATTAAATTGATGTAAAATCCAACAGGAAACGTCACAAAACACAAATACACTTTTTCATTCGCACATACCCACGTACAAAATCCCGCGCTAGGATACAGTCTTAACCTCACAACCAACACGCATTTTCAATGTCACGCGCATTATAACATACGCACACGTACAAAAAAAATTTAAAATAAAGGCATTCACGCTCACACGGGAATACAGTTATTTAAAAAATAACGTCATTTAAAAAAAAAAAAAAATTCATTTAGGAAGAAATGCCATAGCTGGACTGTTTCAGTTCAATTCTTTTGATAAAGAGGTATTACCTCGAAAATTCAAGAAATAATAAAAAATACAGGTCAACACACAACACCATTGTTACCGTATTATTATTTTTTATTTATTCCAAACAGCATTGTGATAGCCTTCTAAATCAACCTCCTAATATATATATATATATATATATATATATATATATATATATATATATATATATATATATATATATATATATATATATATATATAAGATAATAAGATAAAATTCAGCAACCCCTGTAAGAATGATTGACTTATAATCTCTTAACGTTTATGGTTTTATTGGAAATATCTGCCCTCGCTTGAATACATCTCCTCAACATGGTGATAAATGTTGTGAATATTAATCAATCACAGGGAAAAAAACCATGTACAAAAGATTTAGACTAGCAATTACTGCGATAAACGATTTCTTCAATCTCAGATTCCCTCTGACAGATTATCTGCTAATGTTATATGCAAATGAATCATGCAGACACGGAACGGAATTAGAAGAATTGCTGGCAATAAATCTGAGGTTTTTCCTATTGGCAGGATTTAGAATACTCCAATGGAATCGTGTGGAGAGAAGAAAGAAGCATGGACCAAAAATATGTTCTTCGTGTGATATTAAATTGCATCCACTTGAAAGGTTCTCATTAATGTAAATAATTTGCGCTCAGTTATAAGGTATCAATGATTCATATATATTACGAATAACTTTCGCAAAGTTGTATACATCCAATGATTGGTTGGTTGGTTGGTTGGTTGGTTGGATTTTACGGGATATCAACGCTGTGGTTATTTTATGCAGAAATTTTGTGTTATTCATTCTTGATCGATATTCAAAACTCAATTTTTATACACATTTTCCAGGCATATTTTTCTATTTAACCCAGAGATGAGATCCTAACAAGTACAACCACTCCCGGTCAGAGTGAACTTAGGAATAACGGCTCCAAAATTGGAACCTCGCAAATAGATGCAGTATATTAGGTATACCCTTTTTTGTCGTCTCCTAAGAGTTTTAAAAACGAATTAAACATAATTAAATCTATTATTTAAGGGCAAACTTTGTCTAAATCGATAAGTAGTAACATACTGACCATCATTAAAAAAAGAAAAATATCATTACATATGCAATTTATTTTTAATACAATTTATACATTAAAAATCGTCCAAATTTCTAGGAAAAGTCAACCCGAATTTATTTTGATTTATCGTGTTCAATAATGGTTTAAAAATAGTTTTAAAATACTTATAAACATTTCTTTGTAGAAATAAGTAAAGCGTTACTTTTAATACATATTTATTAAATATTACTGAAATTTTACTCACTCGTTTTAACTTTTAACCAAGTAAAATCCGTGTTTTGCATGTAAAAAAATTAAAAATATATTAGTTTTGTTTAAAATGGAAATGGTTTGTTTACGTCCGTTATTTTATGGTGTTGCGTAAGTGTCATAATATTTTTTGTCTTGTTTGATTGACGTAAATCCGTTTTTTTTATTAAAATGAATTTAGCACCCCCACCCCCCGCTCCCTTGCAGAAGATAATTTACAAAAAATCACGGAATTATCGGATTTCTATTAAATTTTCAGTGTTGATTAATCAATGAACGAACTTTATAATGCATTAATTTTAATATACCTTTTTATACCTAATAACTAATATATGTTTGTAATATCATTGTTGTTGTTTTTTTTACTGATGTTTATTTAGATACTACTTCTTGGCTTAGACAAAAGTTTGATCTTAAATGATAGAATTAATTAATTTTAATCTAATTGGTTTAAAATGAAGAAAATGACGAGATTTTTTAGAAGTACGAAAAAAATTGTTAATTTAAAGATAAAAAGTGAGAAAACATCGATTTGAATTTGAATATTTTGAATTAAGAATGAATAATTGAATTAAAAATAGTTATAATGAAGTGAACCTACCTTTATTAGATATTGCAGTCTTACTGAAAGTTAGAAATAATTTAAATCTTCAATTTATGCTAAGGGAGTTAATTCATATTTTTATTCTTGGTGGCTTCCATAAAATTAATTTTCGAACATTATGTGCCTTATATTGAAAATAAATTTAATTGTTTTAGAATATAATAAGCCTTAATTTAAGTTTAAAATGTTATATTTTTAGAATCTAGAAATAAATATCTATTTAATGCAAACGTTATTTTATTACATCAAAGTATACTTTTTGAAGAAAAACTCGATTGAAAATGTACCCCTTCCCTTTTTAAACAGAAAAATATCGATGTATATTTTTTTCTTTTA
Organism: Doryteuthis pealeii; assembly: GCA_023376005.1. Classification (NCBI taxonomy): domain Eukaryota; kingdom Metazoa; phylum Mollusca; class Cephalopoda; order Myopsida; family Loliginidae; genus Doryteuthis; species Doryteuthis pealeii. Next base: position 73,006,263 of record CM042139.1, read on the forward strand.
TAAAATAATAGCCAATTAAATAATTATCGAAATGAGTAAAAAGAAATCCCAAAAAGATTAATTATTTATTAATTTTTTACATTTTATATTTCGATTTTTGGTACTTATTTTCTCATAGAAAAGCCACCGTAAATCTTTTTGGTTTATATTTATAAATTCGTTCATTTATCTCTTTATTTACTGTAATTAGAAAACGGAAAGACGAACTTTAAAAAAAATTACGCCCCCAACATAAGGGGGGTTAAAAATAAGTGACCTGAAAAAAGTGAGAAAGTTTTGAAATAAAATAAATAATGCATTATAAAGATCATTCATTGATACATAAACACTGAAAATGTCATTAAATTCCGATAATTCCCTGATTTTTGGTAAATTATTTTCTCTAGGGAGGGATAAAGTCATTTTGTCAAAAATGCAATTTAGTCTCATTTTGGGTATCCCTACAGTGTATTTATCGTTTCATGTATTTCTTTCTAACCTATTAATAATGGAGATTCGCTTCCGGTTTTTGTCTGTAACAAAAATTACGTCACTGCCTACGTCACATTACCCAAAATCGTCATAACATAGAATACAAAATTTGAACATGCAGCATTAGACAGTCCTCATTGTTTTTTAAAACAAGTTTTAATAAATACATGACTGGTATTATATATCTATATATAGTTTGTTTCTATTTTCCGTATTTAAAGTTTACATTTCAAATTGTTTTATTTTTAATCCTTTAATGAATATGATGATTTTACTTACTTAGGGTACAAACTCGCTGACATTGAATGTTTTACTCCTACCCCACAGGCAATATGTTTAAACAATCAGAGGGTGTTTTTTATTTTGTACTAGTAGCGATAATTTACTAACTGTATCAAATATTCCCATCTAATACAAATATATTTCATTAAGTTGTACGATATCTTAAAGTGTTGCTATCTATTAGTATTAGTTCATAAACAATTTTGTGGTTTGAAATAACTATTTCTCTTTAATATCAATCATTTTTGCACACAGTTACATAGTGTCAAACATCCCTATCTATTCTTAATAACTGATAAGCGTATCTGATTGGCACTTATATTGAGAACCAGTCGGTACTACCATTTCAGGTTAAAGTAAACATGGAAGCAATACATTAAATAGAAATGCATGCAAATATATGCAAATAAAATGATTTCAATATAAAACTGATTGCATTGCAACGTTT
>CM042139.1:73017463-73022463 GCA_023376005.1 Doryteuthis pealeii
ATTCATATGGGTAATTATTTAAGAAACTTTTAGAATATCAACGGGATTTATCTCGGCATTAATTGACCCTAAAAGGTTTGATGTGCCGTAAAACAAAACAACCAAACAACATATGATATAAAATATCATTCTTTATTTCATGATTTTAGACTCAAACAATTGTAGCTACATTTTGATTTCGTTCTTTAATGACAAATGAATAATTATTTGGTTATTTAGAAAGGAAAACTCTGAATTCAAACCAATGGGACTCTTCTCGGTAATCAAAACTATTTCTCTCTCTCTCTCTCTCTCTCTCTCTCTCTCTCTCTCTCTCTCTCTCTCTCTCTCTCTCTCCTCGACCTCGTCCTCCTCCTTCTGCTCCTGCTCCTCCTTGACCCCTTCTAATTGCGACCTTGTGTCACATTATACCCAGGAGGAACGGGTTGGATATAACAATGACATCCTATCGTGGTGTAATTAATTTTTAGCAAGCTAATCACGTTACTTCTCTGGCTTTTGAGCTATTAGAAAACCGAATCGATAAGAATGACATTGTGTCTAGATAAAATTACAGCATGCTTCCTTTTTTATGCCAGTTTTAAGTTTGAAGAACAGATCAGCTAGAAGCGATATTTATAATGCTACATTTTGAAAGTAGGTTTTTCTAGTGAAACCTTTACTTTGGGGGTCTTTTCAACTGTCATGTCTTATTTACCTTCACATAGTCTTGAAATATTAAAAATTAAACAATAATTCAAACGGTAAAAGAGGAACTTGGAATTAATACTTTTTAATTGTATTGTCTTTTTTAGTAGTAGATTTGTATTGGGTGATGCATTGTGCTGAAAAGCGTATGGGTGTGCACACACGAGGTTATGGAAATTCTAGTTGTTCTCAGATCAGATAACTGTTATTGTCTGACCAAACCAATGCTGACAACTGTGTATGCCTATTGAAATGATGAAGCGAAACCCCTGTTAGTAATATAACAGGAACTACATTCGGACAATGAGGATGAAGAACTTATTTTTTTCATATTTCTTTTTTTCTTCACAAAGAAAGTCCATTTTTGGGAGGTTCACTTTAAAGATTGCCATTATTGTTATTATTATTATTATTATTATTATTATTATTATTATTATTATTAAGGTTTTTCATTCACGCCAAAGCTAGTGGTTCATTGGAGGCAGGCTGACGGACAGCAAGTCTTATAGGGTCTCCAGGACGATTCTGAGTATTCTAGCTGATCTTAACAGTACTGTTGTTTGGATGGTCCCGATACTTCTTCAGATTTTGTATTCCTCCAGACTCTTTTCCAAACCCTTTGGAACTGATCCAAGAATCCCAATTACAATTGGTACCACCTTCACCTTCATATTCCAAAGTTTTTTCAGCTCTCTAGTCATGTTCAAGTATTTATCTATCTTTTTGTTTTCTTTCACGTTCACCCTATTATCCGCAGGGACGGCATAATCCACTAGATGGCACCTTATTCTTCTTTTTGTTAATTAATCCTACGTGTGGTCTCCAAGCGGGGATTAGATGATCCGAATGTATATCGATGTCCCAAAGGATTTTATGCGTCTGATTCTCTAGGACAGATTCCGCTTTGTGCATTAACCATCTGATAGCATGGGGATAATTGAATTTCTTGCACAATTCCCAGTTTTCCATGTTAGCGTTAATAGGTGGTCTTTCCCTGGAGGTTGAGAGACAACGAGTCTACTCAGGTCTCCAGGACTTTTCTTAGTATTCTCACAGATCTTAATAATGCTGATGTCTGATTTCTTCCTTTGCTTTCCAATTCCACCAAACTTTTTCCCCAAACCCTTGTGGACCTACCAAGAGCATCAACAACATATGCTATCATATTCACCCTCATAGTCCACATTCTCTTTTAGTTCTGTGGCAAAGTCCAAGTATTTGTCCATTTTTTTCGTTTTCTTTCTTTTTCATCCCGTGATTCACCAGAACAGTAAAATCCACTGGTTACATAATTCTCGTTTTCTTCTTAATTAATTCTAGGCCTGTTCTTCTGGTTGGTATAATGTGATCTGTCTGTATGTCAAAGTACCATATAATCCGACGTGTCTCATTCTCTAAGACGGATTCTGGTTTGTACATATACAATTTTGTTGCATGGTCAAAATTTAGTTTATTACACAATTCATGATGCATCACCATTCCTAACCAGTCGAGGCTAATTATTACAATCGATGCGCTCGTTTGCTGCATTTGCTTATTTCATGGTTGATTTTTTTCATCCCTGTCACCACATATACTACCCTTGCTGTTCTGGTGTGTCTGATCTATTTCTGCTTTCATATGATTTATTTAATGGCATTGTCTTGTGCTGCAATTATGAGCGATTCGGTTTCTCTCATGTTTCTAAGCATGTCCAGATCTTCTCAAGAGCAATCTCGCTTGAATTATCCATTATTCTCTCCATTTCTCTTTTCTAACTTCTTCCTTTTCTTCTTCCTCTTCTTCTCTTCTTCTTCTTCTTCTTCTTCTTCTTCTTCTTTTATTATTATTATTATTACAATTTGTTGTTGCTGTTGGTGTTGTTGTTGTTGTTCAAACCAGCATTAGATGATGGTATTTCCCTGGAGTCTGAGTGACAACCCTGTGATCTGCTGGAACTGAAAAATCCACCAGTTGACAAGTTCTTTCTTTGTTGTCAATCAACACTAAGTCTGGTATTCTTGCTGGGATAAGGTGATCCGTTTTTATCTCTAAGTCCCAGGGAATTTTATGTGTTTCATTATCAAGAATAGATTCTGGTTTATGCATATACCATTTTGTTGTTTAGTCAAAATTTATTTTTTTGCATAATTCCCACTGGATCACCTTCACGACCCAGTCATATGCCTAGTTTTGTATTATTATTATTATTATTATTATTATTATTATTATTATTATTATTATTATTATTATTTACCCCTTTTGAGTTTTCATATCAGCATTAGCTGATGGTCTTTCCCTGGAGTCTGAGTGACAGCAAGTCTCCTCAGGTCTCCAGGACTCTTCTGAGTATTCTGGCAGATTACAGCAGTGCAGTGTTCTGAATGGTATCAATCCTTCCTCTGATTTCCAAACTTTCCAAACCTTTTTCCAATCCTTTTGGGACCGTTCCAAGTGCATCAACTACAATTGGTATCACTTTGACTTTCATATTCCATAACTTTTTCAGTTCTCTGGCAAGGGCCAAATATTTGTCCATGTTTTCCTTTTCCTTTAGCTTCACCCTGTGATCTGCTGGAACTGCAAAATCCACCAGCTAACAAGTTATTTCTTTTTTGTTTATCAACACTAGGTCTGGTCTTCTTGCTGGGATAAGGTGATCCGTTTTTATCTCAAAGTCCCAGAGAATTTTGTGCGTTTCGTTCTCAAGAACAGATTCTGGTTTAGGCATATAGGATTTTGTTGTATGGTCAAAATTAAATTTTTTGCATGATTCCCAGTTGATAACCTTCCCAACCTAATCGTGTCTAGTTTTGTAATCCCGTTGTACTAGTTTGCTACATTCGCAGAGTATATGGTTTACAGTCTCATCTCTATTATCGCAAAGTCTACATTTACTATTTTATTGGGCCTTATCAATTTTTGCTTTGATATAGTTTGTCCTTATGGCATTATTTTGTGCAGCTTTTCTTAACCATGTCCAAGTCTTTTCATGTGCAACCTCTTCGATTTGTCGTTTGAAGTGTCCATATAATTGTTTTTCTTCCCATTTTTGTTTTCTAGTCTTTGTTTTTTTCTGTTTGTCCATCTGTCACATCTACTATTGTTGGCCGCCATAAGTAATCTGTATTTGCTCTTTCTTGTGTAATCTCCAAGTTGTCGGATTGTGGTTTCTACGCAGTCCTCTATGTTGGCAAGACCTCTTCCCCTTCCTCTCTTGACACATATAATCTCTCTATCGTCTCTAGGGTGGAGAACGTTGTGCATGGTCATTAACTTTCTCGTCCTTTGATCAATCCGTCTGAGTTCTTCTTTTGTCTATTTTAAGAATGGTCCTAAGTATCTTATAATGGGGACGGCCCAGGTATTGATTCCCTTGATTAGATTGCTGCTGTTCAGTTTGGTTTCTAGAAATTTTCTAGTTCTCCTGAGATATTCATTTGTAACTTTTCCTTTCCTTTCTGTTTGCTTGATATTGTCCGCATCTAAAATTCCTAAGTATTTGTTACTTTCATTTTCATCAAGTGATTCTATAGTGTCCCGATTTGCCAGTTGTATTCCCTCCATTAATTTTCTTTCACCCTGTTTCATTACTAGCAGAGCACATTTTTCAATAACAAAATCCATTCCTATATATTGGCTATATATTCTAATAGTTTGTATCTTTTTCATTTTGTGCAAAAGGTTTTATGTCATCCATGTACATAAGGTGGTTTATCTTTTCCTGTGCGTTAGTGAATTTGTATCCCCCTGTACATTTGTTAAGTATATGATTGGGACACACTTAAAACTTGGATTGTTATTCGGTGGAATTTTAACTTTTATCATGAGTTATACCCACTTGTTTCATGTAAAGAATATATTTGGAAAAACCTGAAGTACCTTTTGCTAAACCCACCAGACACAACTATTGGACATTCCACAGATGTAACTGTATACGCAAATACGCAACGATTTCAATCCTTTGCAGTCTCTTTGATATATCACGTTCATGCCGTTATTCATTATAAAGCAGGAGCTACACGTTGTTAGGTAACTGTTTCTAATTGAGATGTATTTCAACTGTTATTATTCAAGTAATGTTACTGCAAATTTGTCTTTGTTAACATTTCGGAATATAATAACATTCTTCCCACAATAACCAATTTCTACTTGGCCTATGCATAATATTACATAGAAACATTATGCTCCTATTCGACAATACATGCCGTAGAAACTGTTCAGTGCAGCATTGGTTGTCAAGTAAGATTTATTCTGTCGAAATCGGAGCAGCCTGTGTTGTACAATGTCAAAATTACTCAAGTGTAGGCTATATCTCGCACATAAATTGAAAT
>CM042139.1:73027463-73029963 GCA_023376005.1 Doryteuthis pealeii
TGTGAATTACTCGTTTCCTTGAAAATAAGCACATAAATAAATAAACAAGGGTAATTAAGTGAGTTTAGATTTTTTTTCCAACTTTAAATGAACAATTCTTAATAGAATTTTTTATTTAGATAGAATAATTGTGGATATAACACAGTATGAAAATTTGATTATTGCTAAGTTTGATATATTTACTTAACAGCTCTTTCAAAATACTTCAATATATAACATATTCTTGATTCAACTCGCTCGCACGCTTTTTTCCTTCTTTTCATCTTTTTATTATGATCGATTAAAACAGATTAGCGTTATCGATTCCGCGCATCCACCCATTTCTTTTTGTCTTTCCTATTATATTTTTCCTGTGTAGCATGTCCTTTTTATTTCCTCTTATAAAAAACGGAATGGTCCATTATTTAGCTGAGGTGACGACACTCATTAGAAATATAAAAAAATCTTCGGATAAGCAACAGCAGATAATAAGGACTTAGATTTTTGCATTTCACCTTGGACGATTTGGACGGCCTCATTGTTATCCAGAGGGTATTGCAAAATTATAACGGTCGTACAATTAAAGAACAAGAGTATTAATATAAATATTTTTCACTCTGATTGGTAGTATGTTCTTTTTTTATTCGTTTCGTTGATCAAAATCAAAATGGAATGTTCCATTATTAGTCTGAACTTGTGCATTTATGTCTCATTCTAATAATATAGATTATAGCAAATAAAATATTGTTACGTTTTATTAGAAAACTCTTATGCTCTTATGCAAAAGTCTTGGTCATGTCCGTCGGCAACGCATAATGTTTAAAATGTTTTCTTCGTATTTACTCTCTATATTTGTCTTTTCTTAGATTTTGTCATTTGTTCTTTCTTTCTTTGTTTTCCTTTTTGCCTCAGTTTCCTTTTCCACTTTTCATTGTATCAGTTTCCTGTAACCATTCTGTTTGGCTTTTTATATGAGTAACTAAATATTTTTTATAGAATAAAGAAAAAACAATCGTTATAATTTTTCTATTGTTTGAATTGTAATTGTTTAGCCATTTCACCATTGGTAATTACTGAGAAAATGTAATAATTCTTGTGATCTATGATGTGGGTGTTATGCGGGAATAAGAATTGGAGCTCGTGCTAATGCTATAATATACCAGGATGAATTAACAGTGTTGTAATATTTCGGCTCGTGTTAGTTTGCGTCGCGTATATCGCGTGAGCCATGCACTTCAAGCCGTCATAGGTGTTTGGTAAAATTTAGCTGTTGTGAATTGATTCACTAGTGAGTATAGACATCGATGTCACTCCTGAGAAGCTGAAAAGATAGTGGGCAGCGCTTAAGAAATACCAAATACAAATAAAGATGTAGATTAATATCTGACCAGCCCGATGTCTGGGACGAACTCTTGAGAGTTGAATATATCTGTCCATTTTTTGATAAATTTGGTTTGCAAATTAAGTAGGATACTAACAAAAAATATCTACATATGATTACTTTACCCGGATTACCTAGGATCCAGTGGATTCAGCCCTGGACCGGTTAAGAAATACTAACAGCGTAGATCCTAGGGGGGCATACCCCCAGGAAACACCTATCCACTTGATTTAAAGGGACATGGCTGGGTTTATTGCTCAGTGCATGAGGCGCTCTCTTGAGTGGGAAAACCGATGGGATCTACGCATTTTTTCACACACGATCCCAGGAGTTTCGATTCGTGTGTGGTACCACATTAAAAAGATTTTGTGTCATAACCATTGTGGGATGCGAGGAAAATAAGTACTTGTAGTTATTTTATGACAGTATATTTATGCCCAAGAATATTTGATTTCAGCCGTAAACTTGTATAAATCTAATATACTTCAGATTCTGAATCTCTCGTATTTTATTTTTAGTGATAATTGTCGTATTTTCCCAGCGGCAGCAGGCACTTTTCTAATACTTAGATAATGATCTGTAATCTTTTTGTATTGCTGTCGGTTATTATTCACGAATAAATTGATTCTGCAATCAATCGTTTTTCATATCTAAAAAGAGAAAAAAAGGAATCTGAAAAATCTGAAGAATAAAGAAGAAGAAAAAAGAGAAAGGGCCAATATTTGAAATATGAAAGGGAAACGAGAAAAAAAAACAAAGAGAAAAAAACAGAATTAAAAGGGATCGGGAAATGATAAAATAAAGACACGTCGAAAGAGCATAGAATATAAAAAAAAGAAAAGAAACAGAGAAATGAATGCATCATTTAAATTAACGTACGACAGTAATACGAAAAAATTGAAAAGAAAGAATACAATCAGCCCGAATAAATTCTTTGAAGTTAAATTACTTTCCTTTGGAATCGTATCAAATTTGCCTCTGACCAAAGACGATGAATCTAAATCACATCAACTTAAATCACTTTTCCATTCAAAAATCGACTGGGTCTTCTGAAGTGAAGAAGGGAAACACAGTCACAAGTTTGATGTAAAACAGGCTTTTTTTATCCTTCTGTGAGTAGCTCTTTGGAGAAATAAAATT
>CM042139.1:73032463-73142463 GCA_023376005.1 Doryteuthis pealeii
AAAAACAAGGGGTTTCAGCTTCTCTGCTATATTCATTTCGTTACCAGAGTTTGGAACTGGATAGAGAATTGGAGAATATCAATAGCAAATTGTATTCTCTGGTAGTGGAATTCATTTCTCTTTGACCGTTTGGCAATCAAAACTGGCTCACTGACTACTTAATGGTAAAAAGCTCTCTCTCTCTCTCTCTCTCTCTGTCTCTCTGTCTCTGTCTCTGTCTCTGTCTCTCTTTCTGGAGCAAGACGGTATCGTCTATATACATATCCCAAAAAAATTATGAAAAAGTCATTAATATTAATTCTGGTAGTTTCTAGAACATTTCAAATTTGATACCTACGAGGTAGTTTATTATTGTAAATGTTTGATTCGGTTCACCGAAAAATTCTTAGACTTGATTTAACCGGACTGTCGTCATCAATTTAAAAGGGTCATCATTCACGGATGACCACCGCACAGTGGGCGCAGAGTTGGAAATATTGGAAATAGTATAATATCTAGGGTTAAAATAATCCCTTGATAATGGTTGAGAGCTTGTTGGAAGCATATTACTAAGCCAGTTTCAGTGAATTAAAAAAAGTTCAAAATTTTCGAATTTTGGGGGATCTGGGCCCAAATTTCCATATTTGTGTTTTGGGCTAAAATCGCACCAAAAACACGTTTTCGGACATATCTTCCCTTAAAATAATCCCCTGATATTGGTTGGGGGCTCGTGGGAAGCGTATTGCTACGCCAATTTCTATGCAAAAATAATTTTCTAAAAATGTCAATTCTTGTGGGATCTGGGGCTGAATTACCAAACTGTATTTGGGCATTTTGGGCCAAAAACAAATTTGCAGTTGTATCTTCCCGAGGGTCAGCTGGAAGCGTATCATATTGAAAAGAAAATTGAACGAAACTCAAAATATGTGAAAATATGTTAATATATATATGTCGACGGGATTACGACTCGCGTTTGTTTGTTAAAATTTTGACTTTTGTGTAAAATTCATTTTTTCTAATTGCCACAAGTCAGATTTAATAAGATTTGTATTTTCAAAGTTTCAGACCTAATTTTTTAGAAAATATACTCTGGAGCAAATCTGGCTTGTGGCATTTTGAAATATTCACGGTTTTCCGGCGAATTTTCGCCAGAAAAAAGGTTGAATTTTTGGTTAATTTTGCATAAATCGGCAAAAATTCTGACCGAAAATCTTAATTTCTTTTGCACTTGAAGGGTCTGAAGTCTAATAAATGATTAAATTCAGTAAATTAAGATATCATTTTGGGTTGCTGAGAAGAGATTTGGATAATTGGACACAGTTTTGTCATTTTATAGCTCTAAATTGGAGCTAAATGCAACATTTATGGAATAGGCTAAGATAAGGTAACCTTGAAAACGATATATCCCCAATCTTCAAAAGCTCGTCATTTTTCATGGAGTTGAGCTTTTAACTTGATCTTTTTTAACTAGAAATTTCTTCTAGTTTCACAAAAACTAAAACCTATAAATGTTTGATGGATCGTCTAATTGTGGCAATTTCCATGCTCCAGCTCAGTATGCACCGCATTGTCTGTAATCGTTTACTCCAATTATGTGTTTAGTTGTTGACCCGCAATAAACATTTTGGGTTGATCTTGTGATTTAAAAAAATCTTTATGACCTTTCGGTCATAATGTAACATCAGTATGTTCATATCATGTGTGTGTGTGTGTGTGTGTGTGTGTGTGTGTGTAAGTTGAAAAATGGAAGTGAATTAGACAATTATGTTGGAAGATAGATGGAAAGAAAATGTATGGATTAATGAATAGAATAATATGTATACAAGGACAAACTCTTGGTCGAACCAAGTGTCGGCATTCCAATAAATAATTTTTATTTATACAACATTTTATTTCCATTTATCTGGAAACATATCTATCTATCTATCTATCTATCTATCTATCTATATATATATATATATATATATATATATATATAATATATATATATACGAGAAGTTACTGTCATAGAATATTTTATTCTACTTTAGTAACCTTTACACTCGGAAACTTATAAAAAGCTATTCCATTTGAAAATAGTTGATTTATTAAATGTTTATATAGTTGCAACCCTCTTTAATGAGATTGCTCAGACTGCTATATTTCTTCAAGAGATGTTCGTTTCGCAATTTTTCTGCCATTAACTCATCTGTATATTTATTTTAAAGGACAAGCAGCTCGCATGAACTAATTATTTTTTTCGCTGGTGATATTTTTGTTTTGATACAAATTACAAAAAAAAATCCAGAACAACAAGTTTAATGTTGGATTTCTACCAAGTTTATTATTCAAACTTAGAAACTGTGTTCTTTACTAATGGTCCTTGAATAAAAGTTGAATTAATTGCAAAGAAAAGGAAATTGAATTATATTGAAATATTTTAAGATATTCATACAGTATATTTAATGATATTTTTTGTTCCTTTTTCTTCAATAGAATTTCTTGAATAATGCACCCAGGTGTACTCGCACTTTACTTAACAAAAACTATCTCTTATAACTTGGGTGATATGCAATATGTTTAAATACATTTGATAATTAAATGGAGCTTTTGAACATCATATTTATTTATTTAAAAATAAATGAACAGCTCTCGGCATAAAAGCTCTCGACATATTTGAAATTATAAAATTCGAATACTTTCCGGAATATTAATTTTTAAATTATATGACGGTCTCTGCTATGTAATTTTCAGCGCAATATGAAATCGCAAAAAAAAAGAGAAAAAAAAGAAAAGAAAAGAAGGTCAAATGTTTATCTGGAGCCATTTGATTGGTTTGGTTTGGTTTGTTTTACGGCATATCAACCTCAGTGGGTCATTTAATGCCAATAAAGTTTTGAAATAAATCAATTCTTAATGGATAATACAATTTTTTTTATAAATACATTTTTCTATTTAACCCATAGATGGGACGGAGCCATTTGATATTCCAATTTAAGATTTTGTCAGCATATCTAGAGATGCGACTGCTGCAATTTTGACATACACAATTTAAGCTCATTCGGTAGAGCATCCGCTTCGGAACCGCAAAGTTCCGTCTCCGACACCAGCCATCCACAACTCAGCGCATGAGTGGCACACCTTGGATCTGTTCTGTAAAATGGGGAGTTGAGGGTAGGTGTAGTGCTCTATCTCAGACGCAAAAAAACACCATGGTTTAGCATTAAGTAAAAATGGTTGGCCCCCTAGCTATCCGATATGCACAAAAAGTAACACCGTCAACCTTACTATCAATTTATCAACCAAAAATGGTAGAAAGAACAAATATTCTCTCTCTCTCTCTCTCTCTCTCTCTCTCTCTCTCTCTCTCTCTCTCTCCCTAGGAAGGGCATAATGACCACTTCATAGAGAATGGACATCGTTCAGAGTTCAAATATATATATATACGTGTGTGTGTGTGTGTGTGTGTGTGTGTGTGAAAAGCATATAACTAATATATATATATATATATATATATAGATAGATAGATAGATAGAGAGATGGATAGAGAGATAGATAGTGTAGTTGACAACTCTAAATCCAGAAAGAATACATAAATATCCAAATTTAAATACACCGAAAACAGTTAAACAAACGTGGAAAAGTGCTAAATAAAAAAGGGAAATATACGATTAAAAACTGAATGGTCATTAACCAGACCGACTTGAGTATATATGTATATATATAATATATATATATATATATATATATGCTCCCATAAATTTGGTAATGAGCTCTCTAATTGGTAATTTAAATCAACTCTCACTACTAAGCAAATAAGCAATGATCATTTCTCCGGAAATTTATATATTTATATATGTATATATATATATATATATATATATATATATATATATATATTAATAAGTCATCCACAGACACGTGTTTCGGCATATCATGCCTCTTCAGTGTGGCTAGGTGCAACTATCCTTGGGTAAGGTCGAACTCAGACTGACCGCATGGTAGTCCGATATCTTATCCCCTCGCCCACTGACAGCTGATGCGAGGACTGGTGTTTTTAAACTATTAAATACATAGGAATGTATGTATCTTTCGGTCACCGAGAGATAAAATTTCCGGAGAAATGATCATTGCTTATTTGCTTAGTAGTGAGAGTTGATTTAAATTACCAATTAGAGAGCTCATTACCAAATTTATGGGAGCATATATATATATATATATATATATATATATATACATTCCATCAAACTGACCCTATCCACATCGATTGCTAAGTATGGATATAAACATTATAAACGTGCTTAGAATTAATATATCCCTTACTTTATCTGTTTACACGTGTGAGATTTTCGAGTGGAACAAATTTTTCTCTACCCTGTTCTTTTTCTAATCCCACTTTTAACTTTCTATACATCTTAATACATATCCCCACAAATACATACACACACATTTATATATATATAGAAAGAGATCTTCACTCCCTTTTTGAAGTAATACTAGTTTGTTGCATTCATGTATTTATTATCCTTTGTACATCCCTCATAGAAATCATGATTTTCCTTGCTGATTTTCAATATATAGAAGGCGAATATTCATTTATAATTACTGAGAATAAAGTTATATGTGCCTGGTTGCCAGGAAATATAGTTTTCCCGAAATTTACTACAGTCATTAGTTTTTGCCACTGTCCGAAACATGAAATTATGTTTTCATGGTGATGAATCCGCACTCATTTAGCCATAAAAATAACATGTGGATAAAAGATAATAGAAACGGAGACATAGAATTTTAAATTTATATTAAGTCGATCATTTTAAAAACAATCAACAATTTCATGACTTTTTGAAAAAAACGTTAAGTGCATAACGTACACTTAAGTACTGATTTCCGCTATATCCCCGAAATAATAATGATCCATTTCAGTTTGTTGCTAGAGATAACCATTTAAGGAAAGTAAGCACTCTAAGCAAACGGTGACTTTTATGCAAAACTAGATCTATATAAATTCCAATTGGTTAATCTAGATTTCGTTGTCAGTCTTATTTATTCTAATACAGATATCTCCGACCTTTTCAATTCAAGGGCGAAAAAAATTAATTCCGGAATGTTCGATCCGCGATTTTAAACAAACGGCTAAATTTATACGAAAACACTCGTAATCGATCAATGATATATTGAATATTATTTGCAGTCACAAAAGTATGTAATATAAAAGTTAAATGAAGAGTTTAACAGACGGTGCAAATAAAGCAGGTGATCATTTAACAGTGGCGAACGCATTGTACACTTCATGTGGTTCATTTTGAAGAACAATTGTTTATAGCTGGATTTAGTGACAAACATAATCACTACTTGCCCGATGTGGATAATAAGGTAGGGGAATCGTCAGAATGGAAGCACATAGTTCTTATAGGAATCAAGGATTGGACTTCAAATCTTCTCAAATATGAAGATCAGTCATTTACATTCACCGTCATTATCAAAATGCGAAGATGCATTTTTTAACGTTGACTGAAGGGCCGCATCGATATTCCTAGCGTGCTGCGGTCTAATAGTAATCGAAATTGTTCTTCAACCTGCCAATTATATATGCCCTATATATAAGGTCTTCTGACAAAATAGTCATTACATATGAATTTAATCCAGAATATTGATAAATCAGAGAAATGTTTATTGTGTATTGTCAAAGTGTCAAAATGTATTTGTTTTTGTACACAATTGCCATTTCGTCCAATGTACTTTTATAGATGCTGTGGCAGTTTTCCTATGCCCATGGCATACCAGATCGCCACACTGTGGTTGATGAAGCGTTGAATCCACTAATCGTTGCAAACCCCCTACACCACTTGTGGACGTTTGTACCATTCCTGCATTTCGTTAATTAGCGATGAATTTCAACCGGTTAAATCCTGTTGCGTTCAATAACGGCGGTAGCGTCAAATAAGAGTATCATCAGAAACTACTGCCAAGCCAAAATTGAGCGTGGCAGCGAAGCGCTCTCAGGGACAGGCGCACGTTCATCAACAAACACAATAGTGTGGTGTAAAGTCGTACGAACATTTTCCCAGTTACCCCAGCGATTTGGAAACCTTACGTTTGGGATTATCATCGTATATTGTAACGTTAATCATATGCTTTGACCTATGAAGAGGTTAAGAACATTTTGAAAGTTGGATGAAGGGTCTTTCTGGATGATCCTGCAGGGTTGCAGAAATGCAATTGAGAGCCGTATCTTAACCCGCATGCCTGATGACCCCTGTTCTTATAAGAATATTTTTGAGTGCGTGCTTACATTTTTTTGCGTTTCATTCAACATCGGATTCAAATAACGAGATTTTAATATATTTGTGTGTTTGGATAAACCCATATTCGGTAGGATTAATATAATGCATGGATCTCCAAGAATTCAACTTGATAAACTAGTTGTACAACACTTGAGTTTTTAATGATATATCATGCTCCCCTCTTCTGGAGTTTTATTATCCATATGGAATTGGATGTCTAAACATGAGCTGTATATGCAACTTTCAAGAATATGTTTTGAAAATTATTCAAAACTGTTAGAACATAAATATATACCCACGTTTTTTAGTTTACATTTATGTCTCATTGCTCGGTGAAAGTTACTCAAATGTTACAATTTGAGGAAAAATCCAATTGAAAAATATTGATGCAACGTAACAAAAATCTAATTGGAGTTAAGAGATAGACAAGCACACACAGTATTTGTTTGGTTTGAGGCTTATATTTTGCATCATTATAGGCGAATGATACCAAGGTTCAAATAGATATATTATTTTTTTAAAGGCCAGCAGCCAGGAGAAAGACGCGTTGATAAAGTTCATCATCTCATCAGATAGGTTAAGCGTAGAACCCCGGATTAACAGCAAAAACGCACACCGGACTCTATCGGTCATATAAGTGATGCTATCCGGTTGATGCAGCCCATGTGAGACGGAAGTATGGTTTGGGTATTCTGGGAATGTCAATAAAAGAAGGTACGTTTCGCAACTTTATTATGTCATTTGCCACCCGACCCTAATTAATACCATAATTTTCGCACTCTATTAATCTAAAAAACTATTTTTTAACTTATTTATATATTTTCTTATTTATTCATCTATTTTATCTCTTTATTTTTACTTTTAATTTTCATTGCTTTTTTTCATCTAGACACCGCGTGCCTTACGACCTAAGCATGTTTATGTTTTTAAATATAAGTCCTACGTTATAACATTCCATTTCGTGAGCACGCTTCACTTTATATAAACGCTGAACAAGCCACCGTTGTAGTATTTTAATGTGTTTGACCGTCTGAAGATTGCATAATATGCATGAAACTGCTGTTACAGATAATTCTCACCATACTATTTCATCAATGATTTTAAATCTGGTCTGATATTTTAAAATTGAGCACCTTCATATGCTAAAACTTTTCAGATTTATTCTCGATTATTATATATATATATATATATATATATATATATATATATATATATATATACTGTTAGTTTATAAACATGCACTTAATGTGAAAGGGATCCTTGCATGGAAGGAGTATAACCTTCCATTCTTCCTAGGTATTATTCAAGTTCACTTTGTTTCCTTCTTGCCACTGTGGGTGGAGTAACTAACATATATTGACTCTGTTTGTAGCCGTAGCTATCAACAAGAACTGATTGATAAACATTATTCCACGACAACTTACCAAGGATCCACTCATGCAAAGATAAATTGCAGTAGAGGCATTTATTTAGACCCGCGTCCCCGTGATACAAATGATTTAACGTCACTAGCTTCGTCTAAATCGATCTAGAAATGATATCCAGCATGAATATAATTCTACAACTCAAATTGATGACGGGCTTACGTACGTTCTTGCGTGCTTATTAACGGGTGGGTGTTTCTATGCATGTATAGGAAATCAAATCGGCCTCTTGCTTTTAGTTAGATAGCTATAATTTAACATGTGACAGTGTTAGCCCTGTTCTTGCATCCAAAAATATTCTGACATTTTCTGAAATGGCTAAATACAACCCCAGAAAAAGGGCTTATCCTTTTTATGACACTAGACTACATTGATGCGGCTATGATTCTGAGGCTTTGGGGTAGTCATTGGCTTATGATTCTACACGTGTTTAGATTTATGAAAGATCGGGCAATATGAAGTCATAGTCTTCTCATCTGTAAAGTCATCTACTTGTCTCTAAATTGTATCTTTATTACCTGAGTTACTCAGCTGAGCAAAGAACTTCACTTGAATTTTGATTATTATCTTATTTATGTAAGAATATTGTCTGAGACAATAAATTGGTTAAAGAAAAAAATTCCTGTGTACTACACTTTGTCGATCTGTGAAGTATTGTGAATGAATGTGTCGGTCCAGCTGTTAGGTGTAAACAAACAGTAAGCAGTTTTAATCCAAGCCAAGACGAGAAACAGAAAGATAATCTGTTGACGTAAGTCAATTGAACATGACGACGATGAGTGTCCACTGACCTTCCTCTCCTCTAACCACTGTAACGAGATATCCCCTGAACACAGAAAGATTTCGGATTTATTAGGGCGAACACCCAACAGGCTATCTGCTACTATACAGGATTTGTTTTTGTCAACAAATCGTTGTACCCTCCTTGTATACGTTTGAATTTCGTATCACCTTCTTAGGGCAGTGGTCTGTGCATCTGTTGCAGTGGCCACGTTACATTTATTTATGTGAAATTCAAATAGCCTCGTTCAGAATTTGAACGGGTCGCCGAGTCACTTTCCCACTACGATAAACATTACACCACGCGCCCCCATTAATTTTATAGATTAAAATATCTTTAAAATAAACACTTAATCCAGCCTAGAGTTACATAAGCTTGATTAGTTATAGAAATACATTATTGAATATCCGGCAGCATAAGAGAAAGTTTGGTTATTAATTATTTTTCTATTTATGAAGAAATATAATAGACTTTTAAAATAAAAATCGGGTCAATTAGGTTATTTTCTAAAAAGTGGTAATTCATTTATAAATTTAGTGTTTCATAATGTATTGATCAATCAATCAATCAAATACTCATCCAGTAAATAAATCGATGAAGCATTCAATCAATCTCGCTATACACACACCAATACAGACGTATATAAATATGTCTGTGGATATGCACATCTGAAAGGAATGATTATTTTTATTTAATTCTTCAGCATATACTTAATGGTATGTATATTTTGTTAAATCGGTATAGTCTTGAGAATAATACCAATAACTATATATTCTCATGTCCATCTGTATCTTTAGATACATAACCATTCAAAAAATCGCAAGTTGAGTGAGGAAACAATCATATTCAGTATAAAAGATCTAATATTTTTGGCAAAAAAGCATTAGGTTTAAAAAGTCACACTGCATTCTCTACTTAAACACTCGGCGCAACGAATATTAGTGTTGTATGAATACAGTTCTAAGTGATAATCATCTGGAGGTTGCTGGTTAAATCTTGACTACAGGCAAAATAAGATAGAATACTTAACATAGCATAGCACTTGTACTCGATCATAGTTAACGGAATGAGAACAATCTAAACCAATGTATTAAGACTACCGAATACGTCATTAGGGATCCCGATTTCGATAAGAAACACCTGTAGAAGGCTGGAGGGCACATCGGTCGAAACGTTGTTTATAACAATAAAGATGAGAACAACAGTACTAAGATCTATTACCAAAGTTTTGCACTTTAGAATTACTATCTATTAATCATTTCTCAGGTGCAATAACCTGCTGTATACATTAGATAGATAGATAGATAAATAGATAGATAGATAGATAGATAGATATAGATAGATAGTAGCGTCGTCTGGAGATTGCAACCGTGCAGTCTGCAAACGTCTTTCATCGGTCTTGCAGTGATTGGATATCACTGGTAAAAAATTCAACAACAGCAGATATGACGTAATCGTAGGAAGGGTTCAGACTAACATTGTAGATAGATATGTTATCTATATCTCTTTCCTTATCTATCTATATATCTAGAACGGCAGGATTGTAGATGGATAAATAGATAGATGCATATATATATACACACATAACAATTAAGCGCGAGATGAAAACCTCCATGTGCACATGCCTGTATACGCATATAAACGAATATATACATACTGTTACATTGATACGGTTTCATTATTCTTAAATGCAATATGTGAATAGGTAAATAGTGATTTTGTGAGGAATTTGCCTCTCCGAAATATTAAAGGCTAGAATTACATGGATTAACAAATATTTACGTACTTTCTTCGACGTTCCACGGCAGCTCTTAAAACACATTTTTATTTAACAGCAATCTGTTCGACCCGTTTTATTTTCAGTATCAATATTTGCACAAACATGCGGTGCCCTTTTAATGGCGATAAGGAAAAGATGAATTTCCTTTACGAGAAAAAGAAAAGAAAAAAATAATAGCAGTGTTTAAGATA
Organism: Doryteuthis pealeii; assembly: GCA_023376005.1. Classification (NCBI taxonomy): domain Eukaryota; kingdom Metazoa; phylum Mollusca; class Cephalopoda; order Myopsida; family Loliginidae; genus Doryteuthis; species Doryteuthis pealeii. Next base: position 73,042,882 of record CM042139.1, read on the forward strand.
TTTCATCATGATAAATGTTTCAAAAATCAATACCTAAGTAAACATTAGCCCAGCACTTCATCGTGCTCACACATTTCAACTTATAATGTTTTAAAATTGCGTAAAGATAACAACCAAGAATAAGAAATAAAATCATACTTCGTCGGTAAAATATTTTTTAAGAAAGAGGAAATCTTAAATTAAACCATTGTTCAATGCTTAAATCTATACACCTATGCACCGAATAACACCCCTATATATATATATATATATATATATATATATATATATATATATATATATATATACAGTCATACAGACATACAGACACATACACGCACACACACACAAACACACATATATATATATATATATATATATATATATATATATTATGATAATGGTATGCGGTAATAATCTACTCAAGTTTCACCATAAGGATCTTCAGGGTTAAATCCACTGGATTAATCAAGATATTGATTAATTGCGGTTGATTGCTGCCTTATCATTGTGAATCTTCCATCAAGTAACCATTTTGACCTGTTTCACCGGTAAGTCAACTTTTCCACAAATACCACACACACACACATATATATATATATATATATATATATATATATATATATATATACCGAAAACACGAAACAAAATTATATTTTGATAATAACAGTCTTTAAAAAAATTATTTTAACAAAATTATAAAAATAAACCTTATTTTGCTCCGTCCTGTCCAAAATCATAACCATGTGAAAATTTCGGTAGCTTGTCCCCCCCAAATTCCACTGGCCTGCCGTTCCCTTTCATTCTCTCTCTCTCTCTCTCTCTCTCTCTCTCTCTCTCTCTCTCTGCCCCTCTCTTTCTTTAAATGCCCACCCCACCCGACTGTTTAATCATCTGTAAACCATTAGATTCTGATTTGGTTTTGAAGAGCGCACATGGTTATGATTTTGGACAGGACAGAGCCCACATTCGCCAACCCCAATCTAGGAGGGGATATGTTAAGTTAAAACTTAAATATCTAGGCCCACTTTTTTTTAACGCCCATCTCTTTTCTTCCTTCTTGCAAAAATCTACATGCCATACTGGCATGTAAAACAAAACCATGGGTAGCAGCATGGTGGTTGTGAGACGCGTCGGAAGAAACTAAATTGGTCAACGGTGTACATCACAAGATGCTGGACGGAGGAGCCCAGAATGGGCCAACGGCCAGGACCAACCAGTTCAGTCAGATAACTACTGCTTCTCATCTCTATGAGCAGCGCCTATTGATGAGCTAACTCCCCAGCCACCGATAGATATCGATGACCTCGACCCAACCTAAACTATTCATGACAATACACAAAGCCAAAGCCAAAGTATCCTACAACATCGTGCTTCCTGCTATCACCAAAAGTACACGTTCTGCTGAGGCTCGAGCTCCGGCCCAGTGTCCGATAAATTACATACGGAGCTCCAAATGCATCACACACTTAAACCACATCACTCTCAACACAGACAAACAAGACACACACTCTACTGAAGACATAAACCTAACCACAATATCTAATAAGACAGAAATAGAACCCCAAACCAATACAAACCTACTTAGATGTAAAAGAAAACACTTAAGATAGCAATATTTAACGTTAGAACACTAAAAACGATAGGCCAACTCCCCGAACGTACAGCGTCCGCAGCTGAAAAAAAAAGATATCATATGTGTGCAAGAACACAGATTTGACCATGGTGATGTAGAACTAAAATACCATGAATCTGGAAATGGCTGGAAATTTGTGTCAGCGTCTGCATGGAAAAACTCTGTCAATGCCACTATAGGAGGTGTAGCTATGCTTCTCAGCCCTCGAGCACTAATATCTCTTAACAGCATAGAAAAAATCCAATCGAGAATCATGAGTACTACGTTTAATGGCAATCCTTGCATGACTATAGTCTCATGCTACAGCCCAAAAATATCAGCAACGAAACAGACATTGAAATGTTTTACAGTGGGCTATCCTCCCTATGCAGATATACCCCCAAACATAACGTACTGATCATCGGTGGAGACCTGAATGCACACATAGGAAGAAGCGAAATCAATAGATTCAGCCTACACAACACCCTAAACAGGAACGGTGATCTCCTAGCTGAGTTCTCCCTTGAGAACAGGCTTGTTTGTCTAAACACCAAATTCCCAAAACGGAAGGGCAAACTATGGACACACACGTACCCAAATAACACAAAAGCACAACTAGAATACATCCTAATAAACAAAAAAATGGATAAATAGTGCAATTAACTGTGAAGCGTATTCCTCTTTTGAAGGAGTATCCTCAGATCACAGAATAGTCACAGCAAAATTACGACTAAGCTTATGTAGAAATAAAAAGCAAACTAGTAAATCTGTAAGATACAACAGGGCGACACTTGCCAACAGCGATATATGCAATCGCTACGTTGTTGCAGTAAGAAATAAATTCGATATCCTCCGGGAGATATCCGAAAGCTCCACACCAAACGAGGAATACGAAAACTTCGTCAATTCTCACCAAGAAGCAGCAGCCGAGTGCGTACCAACCAAACCAAGAGCCAAACACTATGTTCCATGGGAGACAGAAACAGTTAGAGAAAAGAGAAACGATATAAAAGAAGCAGTACAACGTAATAAAATAACCCCAACTAATGCCAATCTACACAACCTTAGGAAAGCCCAGATAGAACTAGCCAAAACATACAAAAAAGAACAAATAGAATACATACAAATACAAATAAATAATATAAGACAATTGGTGGAGGACAGACAGTCGCGATTAGCATAGCAAACTGTTAATGAAGTTAGAGGTAGGAAAAGTACCTCTAAATCGAAGTTAAAGGCAACCAGCCAAAAAGAAAGACTTCAAAAATGGAAAGACCACTTCCAGAAATTTCTTAAAAAACCCACCTAAAATCGTAGAAGATAATACCCAAAAGATTGTCGATAAACAACTAGATATCAACCAGTGGGACTTCATGATAGATGAAATCAACCAAGTTTTAAAGAAGCTAAAAGGTCGAAAAGCAGCAGGACTTGACGGAATACCCCGGAGGTATGGAAGATAGGAAAGTTCAATGACATACTGCTTAGGCTATGCAATGCAGTATATAGACAAAATAGAATAGATAAATGGACAAATGGCTGTATCCTCCCATTCCCCAAAAAGGGAGATCTCGGAATCGCTAGGAACTACAGAGGCATAACTCTTACTGCTATTGCAGCCAAGATATATAATGCCCTTCTCCTTAATCGCATCCGACCTGAAATGGAAAAAATACTTAGGAGAAACCAAAACGGATTCCGCAAAAATCAATCCACAACCTCTCAGATCCTGACTATACGACGGATCATAGAAGGCGTACGAGCAAAGAATCTAGAGGCAACGCTACTATTCGTAGATTTCTCCAAGGCATTTGATTCCATACATAGAGGGAAGATGGAAAAATACTACTACCATATGGCTTCCCCAAAGAAACGGTTGCAGCTATAATGATGCTATACAAGGACACTAGAGTGATGGTACGTTCACCTGATGGCGACACAGGTTTCTTTGACATCGGAACTGGAGTCCTACAAGGAGATACATTGGCACCATATATATTTATAATATGCCTAGACTACGTACTCAGAACATCATTAGATACCATAAAAGAAAATGGTTTCATACTGAAAAAAGCAAGAAGCAGGCGTTATCCCACACAAACACTCACAGGTGCGGACTATGCTGACGACCTTGCACTCCTTGCGGATACACCAACACAGGCTGAGTCACTGTTACACAGCTTGGAGGGGGCGGCAGAAAATATCGGCCTCTATGTGAACTCCAGTAAAACAGAGTTCATGAGTTTCAAAAAGAAAGGAAACATCTCAACACTCAATGGCACGCCTCTCAAGCCAGTAGAACAATTCACGTACCTAGGTAGTAATATCTCATCCAGAGAGAGAGAGAGAGAGATGTTAACACACGAATAGCAAAGGCATGGTCGGCCACAAACAAATTGTCAGTCATATGGAGGTCTGATCTCCCTGAGAAGCTGAAGCGACAATTCTTCCAGACTGTGGTTGTATCGGTGCTGCTATATGGCGGCACCACTTGGACCCTAACGAGGCGTCTTGAAAATAAGCTAGATGGAAGCTGCACAAAAATGCTACGTGCAGTCTTGAACAAATCATGGAAGCAGCACCCCACGAAGAAACAGCTGTACGGTCACTTGCCTCCCATCTCTCAAACTATCCGAGTGAGACGGACAAGGCATGCAGGACACTGCTGGAGAAGCAAGGATGAGCTCATAAGCGACGTTCTCCTGTGGAAGCCAACGCATGGACATGCAAGTGTGGGGCGCCCAGCAAGGACCTACATTGACCAGCTCTGCGAGGATGCTATTTGCTCAGCAGAGGACCTCCCAGGTGCAATGAATGATAGGGAAGGTTGGCGAGAGATTGTCATGGATATCCGTGCTGCAAGCGCGACATGATGATGATGATGATATATACACCGGCATTGGAAGACCATAGTTTTCCCACGTCGTGGAGTTCTTTTTTTGAAATCCTTCTCCAGGAGCAGAGAAAGCCTGTGTAAGATGTTTGGAGGCCCTATGTTGCCCAAGCAACAGTCACCACCCTTTCTGCCTCGCCGGCGTGATCCAAAGGAATGGTGAACCAATACACTCAGTGCGAGTTCGGCTGCAGAAGTTGCCACTCAGTGATTTTACACACTGAACTGCCTAACGGAGTCCAAGCCGTGTTTTCTGGCAGGGTTTTTTCCCTTAGTATTTTCATCTCCAGTGGATACCCACAAGACACCACGAGTGGGCTTTGTTGGATTAATACCTTTCCTAAGGATATTAGTGGTATGTGAAACGCTTCATCCAGGATTTGAACACGTCACGCCGTGGCCATTTCCTACGACGCTCTCCCGGTTAGAAATAGTGGCTAAGTGTATCCACACTGAACTGACGTAAAATGTCAAAACTTGTTGCCTGTGGCTCACTATATATATATATATATATATATATATATATATATATATATATATATGAAAGTACGCAAACAGTTTGTTTGATATGGCTATGCCGACAATTTTTGGGAGAATATGTGGTTAATTGAGGTCATACCTAATTTGAAAATTAATTAGTTGATAATTAATGAATTAGGCGAATATATCTCTCAAATGTAAAGCGTAAACAGATCGAGAAAAAGTCATTCTCTGTATGTACATTTCGGCCTATTATGCCTCATCAGCAGAGTTATAGACTGGAAGCCGCTTTGTGTGTGATTCGAACCCCCACTGCCAGGCGGGGATTCTAACCGTTACACTAACTGGTCTTACCAGATTTCTCGTCTTTTTTTATGAATTGATATATCCTACATTTTTTAGACTTACTGCACGACAGTATGAAAGTACGCAAACAGTTTGTTGATATGGCTATAGCGACCATTTTTGGGAGAATATGTGGTTAATTGAAGTCATACCTAATTTGAAAATTAATTAGTTGATAATTAATGAATTAGGCGAATATATCTGTTCAAATGTACACACACAAAGCGGCTTCCAGTCTATAAATCTGCTGATGAGGCATAATAGGCCGAAATGTACATACAGAGAATGACTTTTTCTCGATCTATTTACGCTTTACATTTGAACAGATATATCCGCCTAATTCATTAATTATCAACTAATTAATTTTCAAATTAGGTATGACTTCAATTAACCACATATTCCCATATATATATAATATTATATATATATATATATATATATATATATATAAGGGGACACTTTTCATTTGATTGTATATATTATATATATATATATATATATATATATTACCAATTTTGCTGCACTAGTAGGATGTGACAAAATATCAATTCATTAAGAGGAGTTTAACAGGTTTGAATTCAGAGTTTTCCTGCTATACCGGTTGAATAACCAAGGATAAAGAGTATATTCTGACCTATTATGTACCCATAGTTGGAAGGAGAATATGTGCATGCATACCTTTTCACAATATTAGTGCTATGTGAAATGCAAACTGCCTCTTTCAAAATTTGAACTCATGACGCCGAATACATTTCCGACGACAATAACCACTGCATGCCGCCGCTCCGTGAACTGAATTAATTATGCTAAGAAATCGAAAACGAAAAACGTTCAGGATTGGATGCGTTGTCGTTATCTAAGCTATGAATTAAATGGTGTGGAATTTTAAGTGTTTGCGTGTAAAGTGAACTATTGTGAGTAATGTATTATGTGTAAATAACGCACCAAATTCGTTAATGTTGGGATATGTATATGCTAGCCTAAACGGTATACCAAGGTCAAATTAAACACACTTTTAGTTCGATATGAATTTCTTTTAAAATTGATATGAGCTGAACAAGTTATAAAACTTTTTACAAAAAAGATTTTCGTTCCAAGTAATACTCTTTTAGTTTGGTTTGGTTGTTTTGTTTTACGACATATCAACACTTTTCGGGTCATTTAAATTCGTTATCAAGTCAGTTTGATATTTAGTTTCAGTTGATCTATCAGGAACCGATGCTTTTAACGTGATTTGTCAGTAAGCCAATAATATTTTAGATTACCGATTGTATTTAGATTCTTCTCCCTTTTTTAACGTTTATATATAGTCATGTAGATGACTTTCCAGGTTCGATGACCGATAGTGACGGGTGATAAAGAAGATTGAGGGTGATACGGGTTGTCGGTACGATCTGATGATGAGAAACTTAGAATGTTATGCTTAATTGTGAGTCAATGAGCAGAATGACGTATCTGTCGAATTTGGTAATACTCAGATTATATTTGCTGTTTATATTCATTTGGTCTTGGTTGGAAGGCATTTGTTATTTTTATTTTGACATTATGCATAAAAGTAATAAAATATTGGAGATATTTAAATGCATTTTCATTGTATGTAGATTTGACATATAAATATTTTGGGGTTGAATGTTAAAAGCGCTTTTTAGTTGACTATCCATTTTTTCTTATTTTCTTGTGGTGGTGTGAGTACGTGATCATTTCTGTTGCTTAGTTTATAATGTAATTTAAATTCTAATTTTTCCGTTAAATTAACAGAATATCTAGGAAACATAAAGAAAGTTCAGTCTCTGTTTCATAGGTTATATCTATGCTTGGTTTTACTTAAGTTAGTCTGGCGGGAATGTAAGGTAATATAAAGTTTTTAGAGTCAGAGGTTAATGCATCTTCAAAGTTTCGGAGATACGTTGTTTCTTTAGGCAAGGTGCATTTCAAAAGACTAGATTCTAGTTATTATAAACCTAAAGAAATTGAAATACGACTAAGTGAAATAGCCATGAGTAAGGAGAAATTCTGATTGTAAGAATTGTTGTTGTTTTTTTTTTAAATACATAGTGCATAGTGTTTATATAATTTTATTAATCTTGTTAATTGGTAGGTACAAGTTTATTTTTCAAACTCATTTCTTTCGAAGTCTAAGACATTCTTGTTGGAATATTCATGTATAATTATTTAATATCAACCCTTGTTATAAGTTTTTCATTCATGTTTTTGTTCTCATTTTGTTAAGTTTTATGGTTATGAGACTTAACTTCATCTAATAGGGGAGATCTGGTTCTGGGGATCTGGAGAGAGTGGAAAATTCATTCATTCTCTTTATTTCCAGGTATTCTCTGCACTAGTAATAATACTTATTTACTGGTTATGAAATATTCGTGTCTACATGTTCGTGTTCGATAGGATCGAGAGCAAAAACATAATAAAATACGTCTTAAGAATCACGTACACATAGAATCTAAATATTAACTATAGGTATAAAATAACCCATGACAAGTTGACATGGCATTCAATGATTATAAATCATTTGGTCAAGTTTTTGGGATAATTGTGATTGATTGTTTCTACGAAAAAGATGTGTTATTAGCATTTGGTTTTATTATTTGTTGTTGGGAACTAACTATGTATAATATTAGAGCTTGCATTGAAATAATGGGTTAGCAGGCTTTTGATGAACTTGGGTAATAATAAAACAACATTACTTATGAGATATTCAATTTCGTATCGTATTACGGTCTGTCTATTTTGACATATAAGTTTTCATACAAAAAAAATCATTTTGGTGAATGTTTTTGTCTTCTAATAAGGTTGCCGTTACAGCCTCATAGATAAAAACTTTACCAGTATTTTTTTCTATTGATTCCCCAATCATTATGTAATGAAGCCAATATAGGGAAAACATTATAGTAACAAAATAAAATCTATTGAGAGAAACTAAGACGTACAAGTATTACGCATTTGGCAATCTGAATTCTAATTCCCAAAGTAATTATAACACACACACACACACACACACATCCAACTTTCCTGTATTTTTGCCGTTTTATTTTCAAATATCAAAATATATTGCCCTGAAAATGACCGCTTTTTGGTATACTTAAAAAAAAGTATGTTTTCTCTATTATTATTATTTTACTTTATTTTGTCGGATTCACTTGCATTTTTCAACTTTCATATATATATATATATATATATATATATATATAATATAATATATATATATATAATATATATATAAATATATATATATATATATATAAATATATATATATATATATATATATATATATATATATATAGAGAGAGAGAGAGAGACAGACAGACAGACAGACAGACAGACAGACAGACAGAGACAGAGAGAGAGAGAGAGAGAGATAATTACTCTGGGATTTAGAATTCTGATTGAGAAATGCGGAATTTGTACGTCTTAGTTTCTCTCAATGGAATAGTCTTAACCTAGATATTGTTATATATCTTCCCAATCAATTTTTTTTAATGAAGATAGATTGTTAAACTTCGTTTAAACGGAGGTGTGCATTTATTCACGCTTAATAAATATTCATATATTAGACAGAATTGATACATGAAGAACTTCGATTGAGTCTATTTATTTTTACTTTTATTACGTTCGGTATATAATCAGTCGCGAATTTGTCAAATGGAATATATCTGTGAAGATAAAGAAAGAGATAAAAGATTTAAACCCACTTTGAAAATCATATTTTTAGAATAGTATTTAGGCAGTTACTAAAATGTTGTCAGGTGCTACAGACAATATTTATCTCTCTATACTTTTTCTCGGCGCATATATATATATATATATATATATATATATATATATATATATATAGTGTTCGGGAGAAATTTGAGAGTTTCATAAGGACAACCAAAAAGTGCTTGGTAACTGAAAAATGTCATGGTTTGTAAAGAAATTCAACAGGCACGGAGATTACACTACTGTCAACAAGTTTCACTCAAAATGACCACCATTACCATCGGTCACAGCCTCAATCCTGCTGTAGAACATGGAGTAAGATGATGTTACAGTATCGCTGGTAAGGGTCTCAAAAACCACCTTAATTATTTCGATTAACTGGACTTTTGTAGTACTGGCACGGCGATTGGTGTCTTTCCGAACAGCGCCACATACATAATAATCCATGGGTTTATGATATGGGGTGTTCGGAGGCCAAACATTGGGACTGGTGTAGCCGTAAAAATTCGCCGACAACCATTTTTGACTTTTCGCAGATGTGTGACAGGGGGCCGAAATCTGCTGCCGTACATATGGCCTACCATTAGCTGCTCTTGTTATTCAGGGCTTGATTACATTGTTTAGTAACTCCACGTAGCATCTGGGGGTCGTCCAACACTTTTCCCCACAGCCTCATAGTCTCCATTGCAATTCTCCAGTTCATGCCTGATTGTTTTACAGTGTTCAGGAAGCATTGGGCAGCAACCATAATCTCCTTTTTTTGATGGCCGGCACAGACGATCATGTTACTAGTTATTCTCTTTTATGATTCAGGTGGGTTTGAGTCATCCATTCTATCTGTCATCACGCATATGAATGAAGAAGGTTCAAAGCTTTTAAAGGATGGGTAGTGTGCGTCAATAGCTCCAACCAACTAAAAAAAAATGAACAAATATAAATATGTCAAATTCATCCCAAACATCATATTATATATATATATATATATATATATATATATATATATATATATATATATTGAAATAATATATTTGGGCAGCATTTTTTCTTTTATGCATGCTTTGTTGAACTCGACGGATAATTATTGTCTGGCGAGCTTCTTTTCTATCCTTTCCAATTGTCTGGCCATCTCTTTTATATCAGGGTGGAATTGGTGAATGAATCCACCAAAGGTTCTTACACTAGTACTTTATGCATTATTTAATGCCATCATCAGGTGTGAAGTGGTGAGACATTTCCATGTATTTTTAAACAAGCAGTAGCAGTAGGAATAAGTAGGAGGAAGGACTCACAATTAAAGAATGTTATGAGGAATAGTGGGAGGAGAATTGGCGGGAAATTATAGGTATTTGAGAACATGTTGGCTGGTTTCAAAGTTGATCTTGTTTAAGGTAGTTTTTTGTTTAATGTATAGGGCTTCGAGAATTTTAAGTTTTTGTTTTTTTTCTTTGTGCAGTTTGTGTGCGTTTTCGGTTAGGATTTTCCGTTAATTACAGGCGGGCCTGAATGTTATTTTAAGTGTGGCATGAGCGAGCTTGTATCAATTAAATATAGTGTTAACCGGCGGGAAAAAGTCGTCGTTGAGTGACCAATGCACGTCCTTTCAGCTTTGGAGAAGATGTCCTCTACTGGACATTTAAAATAAAACGACTTACTTTTGGGATATTACTTGTTGCTGGAGACAAGTTTGGTGATTTGAAACTTTGGGTAATAGATGATTAGTTTAACTTTTTTGTTGGGGTCAGGGGAAGACACATTATTACGAATTAATTTTTTTAACGCTGTTTCATCAAGTTTATAATTTTAGTGCCTCTGATTGCGATAATATATGTTGTGAGTGGAGCTGTTGGGTGTAGTTTTCTTCTTTTTTTTTCGTTGTGGTTAATGTTAATTATCAATCGGATTTGTTCGTCATTTCCTCCTTGAAAACAATATTATTTTCTTAACTTAAAAATATTAAACAAACTCTTATCAACAATGAATTTCCCAATTACATCGTTGAGGAAGAAATCCGACAGACCATTCATAACCTTAACCACAATGAGAAAAACAAAAACATCAAACGCCTTCACTCATAAAATATATAAAAGCTTGAGGTGATTGTAAAGAATGCTTATTTCTTTCGTCTGTCTGCAGCTTTCAATTAGGACTTATTTTAAAAGGATGACCTCTATTAAAATCATCCTGAAAAATCACACTAGGTTTTTTGGGTATATTTCATTTTCGAGGAAACTCGGTATATATATATATATATAATATATATATATATATATATATATATATATATATATATATGTGTGTGGTGTGTGTGTGTGTGTGTGTGTGTGTGTGTGTGTTGTAATAGGTTGGGTTGGTTCGATGCCATCGATAACTTTCGGTGGCTCTGTTTTTAACTCATCAATAGATGCCAGACTTAGAGGTGAGGAGCAGTAGTTTCCTGACTGAACTGTTTGTTCTTGGTCGTTGAGCTTCTCGATTTGTTTAGCCTTGCATTTGAACGGGTATGCCCGCCTAATTCATTAATTATCAATTAATTAATTTTCAAAAATTAGGTATGACTTCAATTAAACACATATCCCCCCCCCCCACCGCAAAAAAAAATATTTGTACGAGGGTTAGGAGGATTTATTGCTGTTTACTGTCGACACGTGTTTCGATCGGTTTGTTTACGTATACGGACATTCATCGTAAATTATTTTTAAACAAACTAAAATAAACATGTAACGAGCGTGAATCACTGATCATCATCAGGATTTAAAAAAAATGTCGGTACAAAGATTAGTGGCAGAACTGAGACTATTAACAAGATGCTCATTTTCTGCAGGTACCGATCTTACTGGGTTGCGCTAAGTATTGAAATTAAGACTATGTGAGAAAGTAATGGGTCGATCCTTGTTTCCAACCCCATCTCAACTGAATGTTTTTTCTTCTATTATTATTTGAATAGGAAGTTAAACTATGTTGTTTAAGACATTCTAAAAATACTATACTTCAACAAAAATATTCACACAAACATATATATATATATATATATATATATATATATATATATATATATATATATATATATATATATATATATATATATATATATATATATATATATATCTCATACAGTATTAAAAATGCATGTGTCCTCAAATACGGTTCACACCCCATATCTATCGATCTATCTATCTATCTCACTCTCTCTCTAACTCTCTCTATCTCTCTCTCTCTCTCTCTATATATATATATATATATATATATATATATATATATATGAGTAAGAAAAGGTGGAATGAAAACATCACACAATGCTGTTAAAGAAGAAAACAATTTATAATATAATCATAGCTGATATTGATCAATATTTCGATTTTACAAAAATCATCATCAGAGCTCATTCACTCCCGTAGTTGTTTGGGTCGGATTTTGACTTTCCTCTCCGACCCAAACAACTACGGGAGTGAATGAGCTCTGATGATGATTTTTGTAAAATCGAAATATTGATCAATATCAGCTATGATTATATTATAAATTGTTTTCTTCTTTAACAGCATTGTGTGATGTTTTCATTCCACCTTTTCTTACTCATATTGTCGGATTCATTTCCTTTCTTTTAACTTATATATATATATATATATATATATATATATATATATATATATATATATATATATATATATATATATATATATATACACCCACACCCAGCCCCGCTCATTTTTGCCACCAAATATAAATTTCTCTATATAATTTTGAGTCGCTCTGCGTTCATATTTATGCATTAAAAAATAATTATATGTAATTTATTTTGGTGTATATTTATATGTAAATATATTTCGGTGTATATTTATGTATGTATGTGTGCCTCTGTGTGCGTGCGTATTTGAGTGCAAAATAGAGAAGAACATTTTTTTCAAATAGACATATGAAATACGTCAATACGCAAAAGTTGCATTGCAATTTAAATTAATATTACAAGATTTGAAATAAAATATCCGAAATAAATCAATCATCCCAATTCAAATAATCAGCAAATCCATCTCTCTTTTTCTTTTTTTTTAAATTTGATCATTTTGAATTATTTTTTACTCTTTCGTGAACACATATATTTGGTTGGTTGAATATTTACGAAATCATTTATAAGTCGATTTGTGATGTGCATTCAAGCAATTATTTTCTATGCAAGCAGTTGATTTCGGATCAGTCATACTCATCAAGTCTAAAAAAGTGATCGATGTTTCATCTTTATGCAACTCATAACAAGTTATAAGAATATCAAGCGGAAATCAACGAATATGATGTAATCGTTTATTCGAAACAGTTTAATTTTCGATATATTTCACATATTCTGAGGACTCTTTAAAAAGGAAATATCTTTTTAATGAGAATTCTTTCAGCAGAAGATTTCAAATAGCGATCAAGAATAACACATTTTCAAGGATTGAATGGATTTTTTTTTATCAATAATAATATGAAAAACATTTCATACTCTACTTCCCAATGTTTTCAGATTTTATCCCTGAAATTAATACTTAAAAATCGTTCAAGGTCAACAAAAGTCTTGGTTGATGGTTAGCAAGATAATCTCGCGGATTCATAGCTACTGAAAAGCGAGTTCGATCCACGCTAAATGCCCCATACTTGTGACCTTGTGTCAAACCCTACCCCTACTGAACGGGTTGATCATTTTATCAATAATGAACCAAAAGAAAAATACTAACATATTCTACAGTTGCAAAGAATTGTGTAATTATTAAACTTAGATTATGTTAACTTTTTGCTTCTTTTTATCTATTAGTAAATAAACTAATAGCACCTCAGGCTCAAATATTATTCGTCTGACTTTTTGAGATGAGACTAGATGCGTATAATTTTGATTTTTCAGACTGTTGTCCTCATCTTTATTGTGGAATGTAAAAACACAACGTTTCGGTCGTTGTATCTTCCGGCATTCTTCAGTTGTTCAGTAATACGCTCGGATTTGCATACAACAATAGTGATACGGGCAACAGTCCGAAAAATAAAAATTATAAAACTCTAATACTTTTTATTTCTTAGCTGAACATTCGGAATTCATAAATTATATAGAAACAAACAAGGTTGACTTATTTAAATTAATGTTATATTGTTACAAGCTATGGGAGTACACACTATTGAAGAAATAATTAAGGAATTCATTGAAAAACAAAAATCGTACATTGTCATTCTTCGAGCTTTTACGACAGCATTAATTATTTCCAGCATGGATTCAAATAATTTAAACTAATATGTATTTCTTAAATCACAGGTCATATATCTTATTTAGCGAAGGAAACTTTTTGGGGAATGGATTCAATTAATTTAAAGCAATAATATCCATTGGAGGAAACCATCTGATGGACATTTTTTAAAACCAAACTGCTCACTGGCCATGCATTTCTTTTCATATGCATTGGTTGACGAAAAGCTTTAATCCCCTTAGTTATATGACAAAATGCATTGTCATCATAGAAGAAAATCTTTGATTTAAATAATTTAATTTACCTTGTTTAAGGAATATTTTATCAGAACAGAATGTTGAACTATTGGATAAGGTTTTGTGGCTCAGATCTTAATAGTATATTTATTAATTATTATTTATCTTATATTTTTTCTATCAAATGTTTCACGAAATACTATATATGGTTTCAAGTATTCCTAATTAGAACAAATAATTGATGCACAAATAATTTATGTCTTCAAATATCCCAATATAATACTAATGATTTTCAAATAGATCTATTTGACACGTAAATGGGATACTAAACGATACTAACTCTCTGAGACAGAGTTTACCTGGGAATAATGACAACACAGTGATAAATCTGCTGACCATAGCTCCAGAACTGTAGCCTGAACACCAGATGTAATTTAGTATCTTACTTAAGATACCCAATTTGTGGAAAGCCATACCCCTCTACTGAGAATACAGTCGTCGTATTGAAGGTCTCACCGAAAGGATGCGCTGTTTACTGACCGGCGTAACACAAGGGCAACATCTTTATGACAATGACACATTTGCAATCATTCCATCACTCCTCTAGAACATTGTTTTTTATCCTCTGTAATATGAGTATGCGCTTTCTAGTACTATTTATAAAATATTTCTCGGGATAAAAATAAAGGGTTAGTGCATATTTTGGAAGGGTATAGATACTTTTGAATCGATAAACTTGTAAAATATAATATGTCTGTTATGGCTTCCAGCTATGCTTTTCTAGGTTTGGCCAATAAAATATATGTTATCTCTAAGATAAAGCATTGGAATTAAGTTTGTGAAGTGAATCAAATAGTTACTTAATTAACATTAACAACATTTATGGTTTAAGGTAAGAAGCATGCGTGCTGATTTTAAAACCAATTAAATGATCCCTATTAATCTCACTTTCTTTGGATTTGTGGATGCTCTATAAAAATATCAATGTGAATAAATTCAAATGTGGTTTCGCAATGCTACTTTCTGTATAATGTGGTTTCGCAATGCTACTTTCTGTATAATTTTTTCGCATATAAAAAGAATCTAATTATAAGAAGAAAGGGAGTGAAGCGAACCAGAGTGAAAAGAGTTGCATACATAAAAGTAATTTGATATTTATGTGATTCACTTAAACAACATATCCATGGATTTAAAATTAAGTAATGAATAATCCATGGCTCTGGTAAATTCATCTTTTAAATCTTAAATTCGACTTTTAGCATATATGTTTTCTATAGAACAATTAGGCTCTTACCAACTATTTTTTCCTCCACCTATGGATAAATTATTGGGTAGACTGGGCCTTTTAACCTTAGTATAGAAACCGGTATATGAAAACGAAAACCAGATATCTGGTTTTGTTAGGACTTGTAAGTTATTAAAAAGGTTTATTGTTTACTTGATGACAACTTTCTTTGCAACAATATCTTAAACATTCATCCAGTAACAAAATATTGTTCTTTTTTTTTCGTATTCTTATGGACCACATTAATGTGTATTTCAACCAAATAAATCATGCTGTAATATTCAATATTTCAATTAGAAATTTTAATTTAGATATATCATCGTAAAACTGCTCGAAGTGTTCATAGAAATATCTCTACGGGTTCATGAACAGGTGTACTGGAAGTGAAAATCGGAAGATGAATTAAAAGTGCAAACAATTATTCCAGGTGTTGTTGATTAGCTAGTGTTTCCATGAAATCTGAAGGATTTCACGCTTTTCGTTTATTCTAAATGAAGTGGCTAATGAGAAACATTTAGCCGACTCCTCCGCCACGATTAGAATGCAGCACGAGGTCAAATCTATTGTGGAGTACAGCTGGTTAGAATTCATACTTTACCTCCTGTTAAACGGATTACCTAACCATTGACTAAAGATCCATGTCTTTCCTACTATTTAACCATAGCAAGATGAAGAGATAGATTCTATGCATTTCCCAAAGGCATTATAGGAAAGTCAAGCATAAACAGATACTTTAGAAGTTGAACTTGGGTCACCAATTCGATTTCCTTCGACGATAACCATTACACGAAGCATGCTTCCAAAAAGATCTTGTTAAAGGTATCGTAATGTTAACATTTAATCCAGATAGTAAATGTTAATCGTGAATCATTGCGACATGCATATAATACTCCCTGTGTATTGCAATTGATCGTAACAATATATATTATGAATCAAGTGTTAAGAAAATCATTTGAAGCCTCTTCAATTTAATTAACTGCAAACATAAAATGGTAATGTATATTATATATGTCATGAATTGTCTATCAATATGTGTGTTAGGATATACAATATTTTATCGAGGTTGCGTTTTATCTCGTTTCATCTGGTATATATCGATTTACCTAACGATCATTAGGATAATATTTTAGATATATTATTTATCTTTAACATATTTATGTACATAATGTAATGAAATCTGCTTTTAATATTAATTTCATAAAATATACTTTGGTCAATTTGTATGCCATTATGTTTGTAAATATAACCTGCAGTAGGGTTCTACAAATATTCTCAAGAGTACCAGTCATGAAACCCATCAGACCATATCTAAATAGATTTTACTTATAAATTTAAATAAAAAAAGAAATTGAAAACGAATGTATTATTATTATTATTATTATTATTATTATTGGTAGTAGTAGTAGTAGTAGTAGTAGTAGTAGTTTTTCACACCTGCTCTATCTGATGTTTTTCACTGGTGACTGAGTGATAACAAATCTCTTCAGGTCTCCAAGTTTCTTCTGAGTATTCTAGCCGATCTTAATGCTGTTGTTTGAATAGATTCTATTTTTTCTCTGATTTTCAATTCATCCTGGGTTTTTTTTGCCAAACCTGTTGTTACCATACAAAGAGTACCAACTACAATTGGTACAATTTCACCTTCATGTTCGACAGTTTTTTTTTCGGTTCTCTGGCAAGGTCCAAGCATTTGTCTATCTTTGCATTTTATCTTATTTTCACTGAGATCCATCGGGACGACAAAGTTCTAATTTTGTTAATCAATACTAGGTCTCGTCAATGGGCCGTGATTAGTTGAACCGTCTGTATCTCCAAGTCCTAGAGAATTTCATGAATCTCATTCTTTCGGAAACATTCCTGTTTGTGCATATACCATTTATTATTATTATTTAGTTTTTCACACCTTCTGTAGCTGGTGGTTCACTGAAGGCTGAGTGACAGCAAGTCTCATCAGGTCTCCAGGACTCTTCTGAGTATTCAGCCGATCCCAACAGTGCTGTAGTTTGGATGGTCTCGATTCTTCCTTTGATTTCCAGTTCACCCAAATTCTTTTCGTGAGCTTTGGGGATGGTTCCAATGGCACCAATTAAGATTGGTACGACCTTCATCTTCATGGTCCACAGCTGCCCCAGTTCTCTAGCAAGGTCTAAGTATTTATCTATCTTTTCGCTTTCTTTCATTTTCATTCGGTAATTGGCTGGGACAGCAAAATCCACGAGATGACAGGTTCTCTTTTTCTTGTCAATCAATACTAGGTCCAGACACCTGGCCAGAATTAGGTGATCCGTCTGTACCTCGAAATTCCAGCGAATTTTATGCGTCTCGTTCTCTATAACAGGTTACGGTTTGTGCATATACCATTTGGTTGTATGGTGGAAATTGAATTTCTTGCACAATTCCCAGTGGATTACCTTACCCACAGAGCCGTGCCTAGTCTTGTACTCTCTATGTGCTAGTTTGCTGCATTCACTTATTATATGATTGAATGTTGCGTCTCTATTTCCACACATTATTATTATTATTATTATTATTATTATTATTATTATTATTATTATTATTATTGTAACAGTATTTTTGTGAAATAAACACTATATTCGTGCGTGATAAATTTCATGATACCTTGTTTCTTTAAAGGAAATTAAAAATAACGTAGCTTAAAGCAGTCATTAGAGAGTTAAAAAGAATAACACAATAGATGTATTTTTGTAATATCTCTAAGAGTGAGAAAGAATCGAGGCAGTTCCCAGTTATAGTTTTGTTTTTATATTTAGTTAAAATCAGGTTAAGATACGTGCTTCGATGAGATTCTGAACTTTTACTCCATATACAGAGTTCGTGTTAAATTTAATCAAATTTCATATTACTGTAACCCTTGTGGATATAAATCCATTAGGTTCATATTCTAGGAAAATATTGAAATATTTTCTTAATTTATTTCCTGTTGCTAAAGAGGAAAACATACACAATATTATAAAGCATTCGAAACTACATACATTTTTAAAGAGTTCAAGAAAAACGTGGGAATCATTAAAATGCCGGTAGCTATCTCTGCAGCAGTTTGGATCAAGTGTTTGTGCTTTTTTCTGTTGGATACTTGAAAATCTGAAATATTAATTAGCTGAAAGTTTATTACGGGCAATGAATATAAAATAACATATTTTACTTAGCAAAATAAGTAGAATAGATATTTGTCTCAGGTATTCCAGAATGAAAATTACTGTGCAGGAATATCGATCTATTGGAAATTGTGCAAAATATTGACGACTGAAAATACCGAGTAATGAAACTATTATAAACAAGAAACATTTTAATGGAATGTACAAATTTATTTTTAAAAGGGTTTATAGAATTCTAAAGCCAATCTAAATGAATTTAAATCACCCTGAAAAATATGATGCTAATTATGAACAATTGTTTTAGAGCAATTTGAAGAACATAGTCAGGATAATATTATAGTTGCTAGAGCTTGAAATGACCAGCCAATCGATCAGATAGGGGCTCTCCGACCACACGTCTAGCCTAAGTAAGGGCCAAAGTGTAGTGTTGCATATCACGAGACTACTTAATACCCAGGTCACAGACTGCTCAGTTACCATAATCTTGTCCCCAGGCATTACAAGTTGCCACTCAACTGTTAGTAACAGTTGATACTATTAAGGATATCTTACCCATCGGCTGACTGAGCAGTAACTTCTAAAGACAATGTCAAAGGATGTCACATACATGTGAGGAAGGTTGAAGAATATAAGTATTTATCCAACCCCTCAGCCATGGGCAGGATGTGATACAAGGTCAATCTGGTCCTGTCATCTCTTTGCTCATGCAGCGTATATTAAACTGGAATTGCATGGAAGAAAACTACTCATATCCAGGTCTATAACTGGTTTGAATTCAAAGTTTTTCCTTTCCTAGACCGGTTGCCATATCAATTTTAAAAGCTTTTACCTATCGATGTGCGGGGATCAGTTGGCCTCATAATATTCCCCAAAATATTAGCGCAATGTGAAATGCAAACAGCCTAATTCAAGATTTTAACTCGGGTAGCCGAGTGTCCATCCAACGACGATAGCTGTTTCACATTCAGCACCTCGTACATTGGTTTATTTCTTCAAATATGTGATTTAAACATATGCATAAGTAAATTATGTACTGCTATTAAAAGGTTAACGACCATACGGAAATCAGATCTCTTTGATAAAATAAAACGGAAATTCTTGCTAGCTCTAGATGTGTTAGTAATATTATATGGTTGCATCACGTGGATTTAAAGAAGCGCTTGGAGAGAAATACAAGATATAAACCACAGAGGGGTGCTGCGTGCTATTTGGAACAGATCCGGGAAGCTGAAGTATACAAAACAGCACCTGTATGATGTTGTTGTTTGTTTTGGGTTTTTTCTCAAATATAGAAATGGCATTTACTGGAAAAATACATTTAAATGTTAAAGATAACATCGTGAGTTATTCCTAAGTAGGCTGTTAACATTTGAGATAATTTGAACGATAATTGTTCAAGTTCACTCGGTAGAGCTTCCGCCGAGGAACCACATGGTTCTGGGTTCAATACCGGCACTCGCCAACTCAGTATATGAGTAGCACAGCTTGGATCTGTGTTGTAACGTGGTACGCTGATGGTAGGTGTGACGTTCCACCTCAGACACAAAAAAACAATATCCCTCTTCTAGAGCTAGCCAAAAAAGTAGACTTCTACGCTGTCCGGCTGATACCGATAATAAGACACACCTATTTTTAAAGGAAAGTAGATTACGATTTTTCTTCTTAAAAACCCTCATCATATCAAATAAGTTTTCTTTCTTTTAAATTACCCTATACATCTCAAATTATATATTATCAGAATATATTTTAATCAGTTATTATAATATACAGCACATCACTTATTATATTGATGATTAATAGATTCCTTTTGTTTTCTGATTTTGATATCAAAATTTTTTTGAAGTTCCTAAACTGACAAGGATTCGAAACAATATCTATGCGGCAACAATTCTTTAAAAAGTTCACGTCAGAAAGTGAAGAATTAAGGAATACACTGTATTTTCTTCTAATCCTTAAATGAAGATGCTGACTGTAATGTAATACTGCTCATTTACTTTTACAACCATCATCAGAGTATCAGGCGAGCTGGATATCTTTCAGTCCAATGTGTATTGTCACTTTACCGACCTTGGCAAAAGAATCCGGTGTGTCGGATTTTATCTCCGGTTACCAAAATATTGAAAACCTTTCGAATCACCCTAGTATTCTGAAAAATTACCCTGAGAAAAATAAAGAGCAAAAACACAGTGTATTTTACAGCAAAATAATTGCCAATTAATAACACAAACAAAAAAAAAAAACAACCAAAACAAATATACTTACATAAATAAGAGATTCTCTTTGCATTTTCTTTTATTTGGTAATGTTATCACAGATGCCTGAACGCACATTATCTTATAATTTTTAAATTTATCTTAATAATATTCTTGAAATGCATTAGCTAGATATCACGATAACATAAACACACATGTTCTTAATGAATCAATTTTTTTCACTTTGAGAGCCATAACAATGGAATTGTTCTTTACAAGGAAAGGCGCAGCTGCCTGACCAGTATGCACAGAATTTCACACAACGCGTGCACACACCCACACCCATCCATACGCCTAATCAACCCAATATATATATACATATATATATATATATATATATATATATATATATGTGTGTGTGTGCGGGCGGGCGGGCGTGTGGGTGTTCGTGTGTGTGTGTTTACAGTAATCTTTATATATAATGTCCCTGATTTATTTTATTTATTTTCTACATTAGTTTTATTCAAAATTATTTTCACTCTCGGAACAACATCTTTCTGAAGAAGCTTAAACAATCTTGATTTTATATAATCGTTTTTACTTAAATTATTTTATCTGTTCTTTAAGTTTTCATTTTATTTGCTGTATGTATGTACGAGAAAGAGACATGAATTGCTGGAATAAATAAATAAGCTATTTTTAAAATTAGATAAAAATGCAGGCAAGTATTTTGGGTACCAAAGAATAGAATAAAAACATATTCCACTAAGACATCAAGAAAAATAATTTATCAATTCGGAATACGATCCAACTGCAATTTATCAAATTAAAAAAAGGGAAGTATATTGGAAAATATACAATTTAAAAAAGATATTATTTAAAAAAGAAATGAATCATACACGGTAAAAAGTCAGAATCACCAAAGAACAGACATAATATATCATGAAATCCAAAACCATATACACAATGCTATAAAAAAAAAGAACGTCATCATATTATCAAACCAATAGATTTGATTCTTAGACAATTCACATTTTATACAAAGTATGTATATATAAATTTACTGCTACTTTTTAATTAAATAATAATAATAAGTTAGAACACTTAGTCTACAGATCAGCGATTGTTTTCACATTTCGAATTCATATTTACTAGCGTAGTTACTTTAGTCATTGATATTTCTGGCTTTTACAGAGAAATAGTGATATTTTCGAAACCAACATTCACAAGATACTTGATTCCATGATATTAACAAAGAAATGAGAAGAATGTTCACTGATACGCCAATGATAAGCTATATGTAACATAAAGGACACTTACTGTATCATAAGAAGTACACATGAAACTGTCAGAGAAATCAAACAGGTAGGCTGACCTCTTCTGAAATTCACAGATATGGAAAAGAAGAATAGATTGGGTGATTTTGAAAAGAGAGGTTTATTTTATGAAACAGAGACTGTATCAGAGCATTTTGGAAAAGACAGAAGATTGCGAGACACGTGTGGTTAGACTTGGGGAGTATATGACGCCAGTTGATATATAGAGGAAAATCTACTAAAGGCCGACAAGGTATCAGACAGCTAGGACTTGTCGTTGCATATAAGGGATACATGTTTTCCCGTCAAGTACAAATCAACAAAAGAACAACTTTGACATACATTTCAGATTGTACAATGAAGTTAAAGTAAATGCGATACAACACATCGGTCTTTGAATATTATGAAACTTTGTAAATGCGGTCATGTCCGAATACGTATGGTAACCAATGTTCAGTGTCAAGAGAAACTGCTACGTGAGTATCGGAACAAGACTTGGTATCACTGGAAAAATGTTTCTATGCATTTTGGTTTTGGCAGAATAAATGTGCATCGTTATTCTTGGAAATCAATAGCACTAGGATGATATATGGGAAAATAACAACATTAGCGCCAGTATTATGGTATCGGATATGTTTTGGTAATCGTTGAATTCATTCGGAAGGTATTTTATCGTGTACCACCTACTGCATCATCATAGATGAACAACTAAATCCTTTCAGTCTTCTGCGCTGACAGGACAGTAAAATCATTCAGTTGAATAAGTACCCTCTACCGTTGTATGAGCTTCAGAGGAATAGCATCATAAATACGAAGATCACTTCCTTGTGTTCCCATTGCCAACAAACACCCAAACTTTTAATCCTAGAATTCAATTACAGACCGTATTGAGCAAACATGTCGCTTTGCATGTAGCTTAGTCACCGACGATTGTTATGTTGCTGATGGCCAAAAGTCGGACGGACGAAGGATAAACACAAAAAACTGGCTCGTCTTAAACACTAGTTCAGCGTTCATGCGAACGCTTGCCTCCTCGTTACACAGCGACTAAAGGAGAGGTATGGAGAAATCTCACCGTCTCATATATATATTTGCCGGCTCTTCCGCACCAGTATGATGCGACATTATCAATTTCTTAAGCGGAGTTTAACAGCTTTAAATTCAGAGTTTTCATTCTCCTATATCGTTTATCTAGTCACAGATAAAGAGCAAAGTCTACTTTACAAGTCATCCATAACTGGAGGGAGAGTAGTTGAATGCATACCTTTCCCACGGGTATTATGGGATTCACAGAACTCTCCAGCTCAACGTCTACCTCAAGTGAGTGATACCATCAAGAACTTCGGCTAAAATCTGTTTTACTCGAATTTAATACCATATTAGAAAAGGTACAATAATATGTTTGTCTTAAAATAATAGCAAAAAATTCCAGTATTTATTAAATTTGTGCAATCTGTAAAAATTTATGATAGAGTAAGAGGGTTATCTATATCTTATATGCATAAGATTTGTTCCCGCTGAGTGTAAATTATGATTTGAATGTGAGTGCTACTCAGGTGATTACCTGACATAACGATTATTAGGAGTGCGTAATGCCATAATCCGTCGTACGTAAATGAGTTTTGTTAAGAAAATCACAAATTACTTTCATAATGAAACTGCTAAGGTGAACGGATGTTATTTATTTATTAAATATTTGGAAAAGTGGTCAAGAGGCTGCTGTGAGAGAGGAAGTGGCAGTCCCGCTTATAGCCACCGAGCCTGTGTTACCACTTCTGGTTAGCGACTTATGAGGACAGGGTATCGCATACAGTATAAAACAATAACATATATGTAGAAAATTTGTTCAAGCTGAGTTTGAATGATGATTTGAATTTCCCTCTGCGTGAACTTTCATTTTCCTTTACCGAGTTGCGATAATGAGCTTGATCCTTTATACAATTTAGTATGATTTTAGTCCCAGTAGCTTTTAGTTAAACTTTCTGGTAATAAGGTCTAATATGGAGCACATTGATTCCCTTTTTGTTTCTAAGTGCACTATGAGCGGATTTGAGTTAACAGTTAATTGGCCAATTTCCAGATCCGAATCGGAAATGAGCCGGTTAACGGAAGTTGTTGGACACACGTGCTGCGATTATATCGAAGTTATTGGCCTTGTTATTGGCATGGAATTAGCGTTTACAAAACCACCTGTGGAAGATTATCGATCCTCGCTGGAAACGAATGCGCTATAATAAATGGAGTTAATATTATTTATTAAATGATTGTATTATCGTTGAATAATAGAAATCAAGAATCCATTGTTCATTCGGGAACTCTCTTGAATGCGTTAAGCATTGGATTATGTCGAATGAAAAATTTTCAAAATTCTAAAGAATTGTTTAGCATCAGAGCTATAATGTATCAATGACAGTTTGTATGTAATAAAAAGATTCTATTGGCTTAAAAGGAAGAGTATTTCTTTTCAAATATCCTCTTCACGCATATCATCAATTAAAAGAAATAACTTTCCAATAATAAAAAAGTGATCGATTCATTATATCTTACATATATGTTCCAAAAACTAACCGGTACATTTTATCTATGAGAAAACAACAAATACAAAGAAAAAGAATCACCAAAACAGTTAAAAGGGGGTACGCACCACTTCCCCATGAAATATATTGACATCCTGTTTTCGAAATAAATTTTATTTCTGATCAAATCATTCTTAGATTTCCCGTATGATATTCTCTCTCTCTCTCTCTCTCTCTCTCACTCTCTCTCTCTCTCTGTATATATATATATATAATATATATATATATATATATATGTATATATATATATATATATATGAACTATACCGTCCACATTCCCCGGAAGAACATTTGGACAATTCACCTCTGAAGCTAGGTGAAATAAGAGACTTTGTCAAAAAAGCAAGAGCTAAGAGCTCACTGGGGGATCAACGGTATTTCGTATAAGCTCTATAAAAGATGTTCTAAGGTATTACCACTTCTCTGGAAGCTCTTACGGAAAACACACATAACGAAATTTATCGCAGAGGATTGGGGATTAACTGATGGAATCCCTATTCCGAAAGAAAAGGACTCCAAAAACTAGACCAGTTTTGACCAATTTCCTTACTCAACGTAGAAGATAATATCTTTTTCGGTGTCATTGCTAAAAGAATGACTAGATTTGTACTGAACAACGTGTATGTTAATACATCAATACAGAAACCTGGAATTCCCGGCTTTCCAGGTTGTATTGAACATACCACTATGTGGTGGGACGCTATAAAAACGGCAAAAAAATAAGTCAGCAGAACTTCACGTCATTTGGCTTGACTTAGAAAATGCGTATGGTCCAGTAAGACACCAACTACTTGAGAAAGCAATGGAGGTTTTTTTTTAAATTCCAGAAGACATTAAAAATCTCATTTTAGCGTATTTTAAATGTACACATATGCGATTTTGTAATAATGAATATTCCACTAACAGTTAAAAATTCAATATTGTTATGGGATGCGTTATCTATCCATTACTTTTCGTACTGGTAATGGAGATGATACTGTGTAATGCCGAAAACAACACCAATAAGAAAACCGTCCCATCTATGAAGGCTTTCATGGATGATGTAACCCTCGTTGAAGAATACGGAGTCCATATGAGACAACTGATGAATCGCCTACAGGAACTCTTCAAATGGGCTGCGATGAAGATAAAGCCCTCTAAATGCTGCAGTCTTTCCTTGGGGAAAGGAATCTGCAAAGAAGTTAGGTTTTTCGTCGATGGCAATGAAATCCCCACAATCCGCGAAAAAAGTTTTAAAATCCTCGGTCGATGCTACTCCCTACCAATTACTGATAGACATCGTTGGCAGGACATAAGTAAACAACTAAAGGATGGCCTACGCTCCATTGATAAATGAGATTTAAACAAAAACAAAGTATGGTGCATTTATTTTGGATTAATTCCTAAATCCTCATGGCCCATGCAGATATATGAGGTATCACTGACAAAGATTGGAACAATGGAGTGCTTAATCAGTAAATATGTAAAAAAATAGTTGGGGGTACCTAATTCCTTAACAAATGTGGCATTATACAGTTCATAAACGAAGCTAAAATTTCCTATCGAAGTCGGATGCCGAGGATTTATTACCAACTCAACCTTGGCATTTTTTACTAAATTTGGACTTTCTCCACCAGACAAGAGGAAATACATAAAAATGATCCAGAATAAAGCTCTAACCACACCAGCGTGGATATGGCAATCCTACAATGTGACATCAAACCGACAAAGTCTGGTGGTATCTTGAGATAATGATGGGATGCTCTGGGTTAGTGGTAATGATGCTTCGGTCCCGAAACCATACCTGAACCCAGAGTCATCATTTGATGAAGGCTTTGTTGGTCGCAATGCTACTGTGTAAATAGCAGTCATTGTATGAAGATTATATATTTCCAACTTGGTGGAAAATAAAATTTTCAATTTACATAGGTGAAAACCTCGATAAAAATAAATTAAATACGTATGTAAACAAAAAAAATGAAAATAACAGCAAAAATCTATAAATTCTTTGACTTTCATTATGGAGAAAATTAGGTTTAATTTGAGCCATTCCTTTGAGAAAGTGATAAAATGTGATACATATCATATATTACGTTTAAAATGTGATACATTAAATATAATATCTCATTTGGCTAACACAGTTTCTATATAAATTTCAAAATAAATATATCCAGTAAATAGCTTTTATTATGTTGATGCCCTCTGGGCATAATTATTTATGATTTAATTGAATTATAACGATGAACTTGTTTGAGACAGAGGGGAAAAAATTGAAAAATAGAACAGCTCGGACACTATCTCTTCCTATCGCTCTCGGCTTTCATTGTCCAATTTCCATAATTTAACATTTTAATTAAATAAGACAGTAAAGTGTTAAATTAAATTTATACATTTTAATTACGGATATCTTTTAAGATTTGTGGACGTAATTTTAGCTCATATACATTCATAAAAATAATTAATTAACAATCAATAAAACCTAGAAAATATGTATCAAAATAAATCTTTAGAGATCAATTAGCAAATTAGCTTTCCTGTTCATACTGGAAACCACTATTTGTATATATATATATATATATATATATATATATATATATATATATTACATGTTAACAGTATGCGGAGAAGGTCACCATTATTGATTATATAAAACATTTTTCTAAATAAGATAAATAAAGATAAAACCATGGATACTGTAAATCACTAATGGATCTGTGGTGGGGAGGTAATTTTGGTTATGGACGGATAAATAATCTCCATTAGATCATTAGATTTCATTATGTAGATATATCTTTACAAATACCTTTTATATTTGTTATTTTTAAATTATATTACGTCAGTTTATGTTATTTATGTAGATATATATCTAAGAATAGCCTTTTTATTTTACTTTGAATTACACATTATAATATGTGTGGGTGGTGAGGGGCACATAGCGTTCACAATGAAAATATCCGAACGGTTGGTGAGGGCAGCGACGTGTGTTCACAATGAAAATGCCCGAGGGAGTTGAGAGGCGACGAGGTTACCTTCTCGGCTGCTCACTGGGGACTGAATTGACACCCTTCCTCCGCTGGCCTTTATATACAATAAGTATACTCACGCATTTTTATCTTTTGATATTGTTGTACCGGCCGCTCCTACAGTGGAAAATATACACCGGTTCTTACTATAAATAGTGAGACACCGAGTGAAAAGGTTGTACTGTTACCGTACTGTTATCGTACTGTTACTGTTTAGCGGCAAGCTAGCCATTCTTGTACCTTATTGTAAATACACTTGTCTCTTTTTACCCTACCTCGACTTGACTTCTTTTTTTTACTGTTGAACTAACATCACAACAGATATGATAACAGACATATATATTTATTTATCTTTCTTTCCGCCTCCTCACCGGAAGACTTCGCTTCCGTTTTCCTTTTTTCTTTTATCTATTTCTTCATATTCTCCCTGCTTCTTGACCGAAAGACCTCCCTTCCGTTCTCCTTTTTTTTAAATATATATTTTTTTATCTTTCTCTTTGTCTTTTTGCCGGAAGCTTCCTCTTCCGTTGCACGATAATGCAACAATATCACTAGAAGTTGTGTATCATATTATGAATTTAGAAATATTACTATTCAGCTTTGAAGCAAAACTAGATTTTTACATTCCCTTCTACCTCAATAAGCACACATTCCATATATTCGAGATATGGACATATCAAGTGGTGTAATACGTAGCAAACTAGATTCTTAAAACCTTTGTAAGTTCGATTGTTGCTGAGAGTCCCATATTTTGAGGTTTCTCTCAGTCGGTAGAGCGTTTGGCTAGAAACCACAAGGTTCCTAGTTCGATACCGGCCCTCGCCAACTCAGCGTATGAGTAGCACAGGGATCTGTGCGGTAAAGTAAGGAGCTGATGGTAGGTGTGGCGCTCCGCCTCAGATGCTAAAAAACAATCTCCTTGGTCTAGCGCTATTGAAAAGGGGATAGACTCCCTCGCTGACTGGCTGATACCGACTTTAGGCCGCCCCGACGACTTAAAAAATCACATCTAACCTTAGTAAACAACTATATATTTTGGAAATAAATCCCATAAAAGTTTTGAGCAAACAATTCCGCAGATTATTCACTGTATTTGGGGAAAACAGTTAATTGGAAGTGAATACCTGAAAAAGTGAATGGTTTATTCTGATGAAACATTTGTTTTTGAAACCCCCTCAGTGATCGGAGATGAAATCGCGGAACCGGATCGTTTAATTAAAATTTAATTTATACTTTAATTTTAATGTATTGGTATAGTGTTCATCTTTTTATTCTTCTGATATTTTTCTCAAAAGTTAACTGTGAATACAACGATAAAAAGAACATAATCTAATACTACTAAAAATAATATATTATACGAATATAATTCAAAGATTCTTTTTTGACATTCCATCATTAATTCTTTAGATATTCCTTCTACACTCCTCCTATCATAGATGTTCCCTGTTGTGCACAGTGTATAGTAATTTCCTAACCATAATTTGCATAATCATAAAGCATTCTGTCAGGAGTGTTTTTCATTGAACACAAGTCTCGATCACAAACACCTGTGTGTTCAGCATTAACTCACCAGGAGATATCTCCGGAGGGCTTTGTTTTATAAAGTGGAATCTGTTTCTATGTATGTATCGGATTAAATATATAGTTTAAGTGAGCGTATGTACGTCAAATAGGATAGTTATGTGTGTATAAACATGATTAACTGTATTATGAGGAAATGAATACGAGTGCCTCGCTTGGAAAATGCATGGTTGTAATTGATCAATAAAATATATTGTTACATATCGTTATCTATTAAAATCCGATATTCGTTATTTATCAACAAATTCCTCGTTTTCTTTAACTTCACGAAATTTGTTTCTTTGGTTTTTTTTACTCGATCTCATTTTACGTTATTTTATTTTATCCCTATTAAAGAGAGGCATAATATAAACTGATATAATTTTAATGCCAAAACAATTACAATTATATAGAATAGTCATGGACGACTGTTATGTCGGTGAAGTTTAATCATATGCGGGGAGAGCAAACCAAAAATAAGACAACGCGTCTTAAGCATTCGTTACTTTATTCTCTCTGGTCTGTATCGGAGACCGCAGAAACAGGAATAAATCAATAATGGACACAGCGTGTGGTTTAGATTCTTTGTTCTTCTGGGCACAAACTCTTCTCATATCTTTGATTCATTCCTCCTCCTCCGTTCAGGCGAACGTTTATCTTCGTGTACTCCAGCCACCAAAAAAGAAATATGGCTGAATCACGAAATTCATTTTTCAATGGCCATCGCTATTGACATCAGCAAGACTCGATCCGGAGTCCTAGAGCAAGGATATATTGTTACATTCACAATTTGCTTACTATTATACATTTTCTATTAATTCGTATATTTGTGAAGTAATCATTATTCACATGTCCGGCTAATGAGAAACAGTTTTTATTCGTATTTCATTTGGCAATGATTATTACCCGAGATATATTATGTTTTTTCGGGGGCTTTCATTTCACTGCACAATGTATTTTACACAATACTAGCTTAATTGCCGCCCGATACGGTAGATTTTAAGCTAGTTAAATAATAATTTATTTTGTCATAATGTTTTGCTCTAAATAAATCGTCTAAATCAACCAAATATTACTATAAAAGAGAGATATTTTGAAAAGATATCTTTGAAAATAGAGGTTCGAATATATATCAAGTTAGTCTTCAAAAATATTCATTATAGGGGGTTCACTCAAGGTTAGTTTATTTAAATATTATGGGAACTTGCTGAAATTTAGTGAATCAGGCATCATATCTAGTCATTTAACTATGATGTTATTTTCATATAAATCAAATAAATTTCAACAGGGTTTTCTGTCTCCATGGAACCCCTTTTATCATAATTAAATATTCGTATCCATATATATTCTGAAATTATATTAACCAGTATACCCGGGTTATGTAGTTTCAATATATATATATATATATATATATATATATATATATATATATATATATATATCATCCAAAATTCTACGAGGAGTTTGTGAACAATAAAAACATACAGGAACTAAAATTTTACATATTTATACTTGGTAGGAAGTTAAACAACCTAAAAATCTGATAGTGAGAGGTTTTTCTATCTCACTCAAAATAGGTGAGATAGGTTTGGAAGAATCCAAGGACCTATATATGTAAATATCTGGAGGTGCATCGTGTAATGGTTACCGTCGTAAGAAATAGACACGCCGTGGCTGGTTCAAATCATAGATGAGTCTGTTTACATTTATATAGTGCTAATATTCTTGATAAATGTATGAATCCAGCAATTCTCCCCTCCAGCTATGGGTAAATAGTAGGGTATACTGGGATCATTGCTTGAACAAGCAGTCTCGGGGAAGGAAAACTCTGAATACAAACGGGTTAATCTCCGCTTAAGAAATTGACCTTATGCCACATACTACGTGTGAGCAGGTAAACATGTATATGTTATCATCTAGACCACGAATGAGATTTGGGGATTTCAGATCTAATTTTCTATATTCCTTTATATTATTAACGGGAATAATCATTAAAATAATTTTGGATACATTTCAGCAATTTTTTTTCAATTTTAAAATACATGGATAAAAAAAAAGGAATGTACACTTTAACCTTATATTTACGAATCTTGAGCAGATGGCACTTATATGAAGTTGACTTCTTTTTTTCGAACGAGGTAGTTGACATTTTATTTTATGAAAAAAAATCTGTTTGCAAATTCTGTTCAAGTACGCATGGGCGTAAATGTGATGGAATTGCTTGAAAATCATGATAATATTGGCAGACTTACCCGGTGTTGTTTGAAATTTAAATCTATTTTTACATATGGATTTGAAGAAATATTTTCTATATATTTGTTTTAATATATTTTATTCTTTATAAATCTTGCTTTTAAGTTGTTAATTTTTATCATTCTTCTTGTTTGTATTTTACTTTTATTTGTATTTTATTAGCTTTGCAAAATGTTTTATCATTTATTAATTTGTATTATATTTAATCATATTTTAGAATTATTTTCCTTCCTAAAAGCATATACGCTCGGTCATCGTACACATATACTTACAGACAGACAGACAGACAGTATATGTATATATATATATATATATATATATATATATATATATATATATAATTATATAAAGAAGATTTAGATTTTTTGCTATATAGCTTATTTCAGGAAGCTTAGAGAAAGTGTCGAAAACACCCAATCATCGAATGCAAATTATGAATTCTTTATAAATTTTAAGGCATTTCAACTAAAGACCACCCCCATTTAACTTTGATTTCATTTATTTATCTATCTTATCTTCCTATTTTTTTCTTTAATTTTATTTTACTTAGTCTATTTTTTCCCTCAACCACTGATATATATATATATTTTTTCGATTTAAACACACACACACACACATATACACGTATATATATATATATATAATATATATATATATTATATATATATATATATATATATATATATATATATACGTGTGTGTGTGTGTATGTATGTATGAAAATATATGGAAACCTGTTTCATTTACTTAATTATTTAACTGATCTAATATATATATATATATATATATATATATATATCACATATCTAGAAAGTTTGCAATCTGGCAGTTGGGCTTCATTTCTAGTCTGAGTTCTAATTTTTGTAAGGTGCTAACTATTCTTTGAGATACTTGATATTAGGGGGGCGTTGCTATTATGAAAGAGGATCCAACCATCATCCCGCAAGATTGTAAACTGTATATATATACCTGAATCTAGAAACGAATACATTATTACATTTACACAAGGAAGGACACATACCACTATAAGTAAATAGGAATTCTACTCACCACAAATCTATACTAGATAAGATCTCCCATTCAATAAATATCAGAATCAATACATTATCAGCTAGAAAGCAATTTTTGTCTAAACTTCCTAAAATAGGCAATATTGCCAAAAATCTAAATCTTCTATTATATATTTTACTTATATAATCTTGCTCTGTGAATCTGACAATAAGAGCACACATTGAGCTCTGCTAACATCGACAATTTAAAAAAAAAACTTCTATGTCGTAAGGAAGAATTCGTCTCCGGATTTTTGAATTATATATATATAATACTAGACAAAACGTGAACCGTTGGGTCACCCATTAAGCTCTCGCTAAATGATTAGGGAAAAGAGTAGGATCTGCCAAAATATCATCTGCTTTTCATCTTTAAAAACGAACTAAAATTTATTAAATTGATTATTTAAGGTCAAATCCGTCCTGGCTTCCTGCATCCGAAGCGGTATCACTTGAAAAAAAAGAAAAGAAAAAAAAAGAACTAACTTAGGGCATTTTCCACTGAAAACCCAACCCTAACTCCCCTAGTTAAAATTAACTGTTTTATTACAAAGTTCTGTTTTTTCTGGGTCACCCTGTATACATAGACTGTAGTTAAACTGTCATTGGATAACAGCAAAAAGTTTTCCGTTTTAATTTTCCAACCTAAGTCAGAAGTCAGTCCTACATTCTATGAATTAACATTTTGCGAATTGGGTTACGGTTTTAGGGGATTAAGGTTGTTTTTAATTACGTATTGTTTTAAAAATAAAAACAACAAAAAAACCAAATTACTATACATTTAATTAACCATTGAAATTAATTATTGAATCTATTATTGAGACAGTTGTTTGTGTTAACATAGCAATGTATAATTTCAATTAAACTTAGTTTAAAGAATATTTTTCAACATTAAATGTATAGTAATTTGTGTTTTTTGTTGTTTATTTTTTTAAGCAATACGTAATTAAAAACAACCTTAATCCCCTAAAACCGTAACCAAATTCGCAAAATGTTAATTCATATACTGCAGTCAAACTGTCATTTGGGACCAGCAAAAAACTTTCCGTTTTAATATTACCGACCTAAATAAGAAGTCAGTTTAGTTTGTTTTAGTTTTAACTAAAACAAATTTTTAAGCCCGATGAAAACTTTCACTTAAACAGTGGGAGTAGTCAATGTTTGCTCATTTGAATTCCATAATATTTAAATATATAAATATTTTTTTTACCTAACATGAAATATTTTTTAAAGTAAGTTTAATACTCTATGAATTAATAATTAAAGTAATTTTAAAAAAATCTATTTTAAAGCATGATTTCAATTTCGTAAAATTTACGCTTAACTAAAATTGAAATCAGGCCGTAAAAAGATTCTTTTGTTTTGGTTTATTAAAACAAACCAAAACGTTTGCTCATTTGAATAAGATTCGCCTGGAGAAAGGGAAGTGGGTGAATCTACGGGGGGGGGGGTTAGTGTGTGTGTGTAGGGGGATCACAGACTGCTGAATTTTTTACTCTTTTTTTCACCATCCTTAACTGACAAATAGAGAGTGCGAGGAGAGTTAACTTAACTGGCAAACGGAGATGGGATGAGAGATAGGTAGTCTTTAGACAGGGATTGGACGGTCGTTGACTTAATTGCTAATTACGCCTAATTAAAACCAATTAAACTGAATTTTTTCAAACACTTTGTAGTGCTAACACCAAGGAATATCTAAGTATAAATATTGTGTCCATAACATAAATAGAAAAAAATCCTTTAGCTGGAGAAGGTTGATAAACTCAGCTTTAGTATAATATATATATATATATATATATATATATATATATATATATATAATTTTTGGATGTTTGTTTTTTGTAGAAGCAATGTTGAAAAAATTATTATTTATATTTTTGCTAGAAGGCAATTATAAATGCATGTATCGCATAAAATTCGATAATTATAGAAAATAATCTTGACAAGTAA
The DNA here is from genome assembly GCA_023376005.1 of Doryteuthis pealeii. Lineage (NCBI taxonomy): Eukaryota > Metazoa > Mollusca > Cephalopoda > Myopsida > Loliginidae > Doryteuthis > Doryteuthis pealeii. The sequence continues at coordinate 73,077,645 of CM042139.1, forward strand.
ATCCCGCAAAGGATGGCTCGCTATGCAGAACACCGTACAGACTGTGTCGACTTTATTAAGTCTCTTCAGCGATGTATACTAACGACTCCCCTCCGACAGGAATCGAAACCGGGACTTCACAGGCATAGTCAGAGACCATATCCGTTCGGCTGCCGGTACATAGCGAACAATCCCTGCGAAATTAACCTTGTCAACGATACTATTACACGCCCCTGCCATAGTAGGCAAGTGGACGTTTAATTAGTAAACAAACCCGGCCGTAAGCTCTTCGGCGAAGTGAATAAGATTTTTGGATGTTTGTTTTTTGTAGAAGCAATGTTGAATAAATTATTATTTATATTTTTGCTAGAAGGCAATTATAAATGCATGTATCGCATAAAATTCGATAATTATAGAAAATAATCTTGACAAGTAAATCCCGCAAAGGATGGCTCGCTATGCAGAACACCGTACAGACTGTTTCGACTTTATTAAGTCTCTTCAGCGATGTATACTAACGACTCCCCTCCGACAGGAATCGAAACCGGGACTTCACAGGCATAGTCAGAGACCATATCCGTTCGGCCGCCGGTACATAGCGAACAATCCCTGCGAAATTAACCTTGTCAACGATACTATAGCGAGCCATCCTTTGCGGGATTTACTTGTCAAGATTATTTTCTATAATTATCGAATTTTATGCGATACTTGCATTTATAATTGCCTTCTAGCAAAAATATAAATAATAATTTATTCAACATTGCTTCTACAAAAAACAAACATCCAAAAATCTTATTCACTTCGCCGAAGAGCTTACGGCCGGGTTTGTTTACTAATTAAACGTCCACTTGCCTACTATGGCAGGGGCGTGTAATAGTATCGTTGACAAGGTTAATTTCGCAGGGATTGTTCGCTATGTACCGGCAGCCGAACGGATATGGTCTCTGACTATGCCTGTGAAGTCCTGGTTTCGATTCCTGTCGGAGGGGAGTCGTTAGTATACATCGCTGAAGAGACTTAATAAAATCGAAACAGTCTGTACGGTGTTCTGCATAGCGAGCCATCCTTTGCGGGATTTACTTGTCAAGATTATTTTCTATAATTATCGAATTTTATGCGATACATGCATTTATAATTGCCTTCTAGCAATAATATATATATATATATATATATATATATATATATAAAGAGATTTTTGGTAATTTCTGACACACCTTGTATTCTGAAAAATTAACGTTCCATTCATTCTTCATTTCTATCTTGGTCAATACAGCTTTAAAATCCGTACTTTTGATATACCTTGTATTCTAAAAAAATAAGGTTACATTTATTGGTCATTCCTATCTTGGTAAATACCGTCTCAATCTCGATACGTTTTTTTCTTTTGTGTGCTGGAAGCTTTGAATATACATAAGCCTGTGTCTGTTGCTACACGTGTATACATATATACGTATTCCTACACTTATACAAGCATGCATTTTCGTGCACACACACACACACACACACGCGCACATACGCATATGTGCACGCACGCGCACACACACACACACACACACAATATATCTCTATACTTTATCCCTGCTCACTATCTCTATCTCTCTCCCCTTCTGGTTTCCTTCTCTTCCTCCCCAATGATTCCTGCTTGACCATTCAAAACCTCTCCTCACTAACACTTACCCACCCACTTGACCTCCTCTCCTATCCACCTCCTCCCGCCACACTACCCCTTCTATAAAACACTTGTATGATAACCTGATAATTCATTAAAAGGACTGAAGATGCCGAGCTTAAAGCTCTAGCGAAATATATCCTACACACTTTGTCTGAGTTTTGTTCTTTTGTTCCTCACATCACCACTCACACACACACACACACACACACACACATACACACACACACACACATATATATATATATATATATATATATATATATATATATATATATATATATATATACGTACGGATAGGAGAAAAAGACAGCGGATGGCTGTTGTAGTTGGTGACCGAAAGATTGAAAATTGACGTGTTTTAACTTATCTACTGTCTGTTTAAGTGTTTAAGTGATGATGATCATGATTGAAAATAATTAAAGGTTGGAGAAAATGTCATCATCACGATATTATTTGTTATAGAGGGATTATTTAACGATAGTAAGGGTTTCCATTATCGAAGTTATGGTGACACGGAACATATCAATCTTTGAATTTTATATCAATTACATGATAAATATTCGCTTCAATTAAAAAAGACTAACCGAATATAAAACCGAATATAAAATACATTAATTAATTTTACTACAAAGAAAAATGGAGGGCATAATTTATTGTTGAAAGTATTTACATAATGATCAATTCGTTTTTGAGTTGCAAAAATATTCCTGTTTTTTTTTATGCAAAAACATGTTATCGAACCGTTCGTATATGTAAATTTGACACACATTTAATAGAAAACATTTCATTTCAACGCACATTGATAATGATTATTTTATTTTACACCCTGTTTTTTCTTGTTTTTCCTGCCTATCTGCATGGATTTGTTTTCCATTGTTCAATCTCTTGCTAATTGCTATACAACATATTTTCCCTTCGGATATTTTACTAATTCCGTTTATAGGAGCACACATTATAATTGAAGGTTTACAGATATGTTGAACTGGAGAAAATATATTTAAAATCACAAGTACACATTGTTAAGCTTCCTTTTAGATTGAAATGTGGGGTTTGTTTTGTAGTTTTTCTACATTTTTTATTCAGATATAACCTAGATGTAATAGTTAATGTGCTGTATTGCGCTATCGTTGTAAGCGAGTTCAAACCCTAGTCAAGTTATTGCGTTCACTTTTAGACTAATACTACTGGGAAAGGTGTGAATCTCCTTACTCCAAAACATACCATGAAATAGTGCCACTATTGATCTTCTATAATGATCGGTTTATCATTGAATAACCCATGAAGTTTGATATGCAATTAAATACTGAAACCAAGCTATTCTTCTTTTTTTTTACATTTCCATGGTAGCGTATTTATTTTCCTGTTGGTCTTTTTACTGTTTTTGGATATTATTTTAGTTTATATTTAGATCCACTGTTATTAATCCTATTTCGTATTTTATTGTCTTACCGTATTGTATATTATTTTTCTGAAGTAATTTATTTTGATATTCTGGCTGATTGTTTGGTTGTTTGTTTTTTTGCTTGTTGGGTTGGTTGGATTTTATGGCACACCAATCCTTGGTTAAAACGTTTTCTTTGGTTCATTCTCGCTGGACATAGAAATGATCTTAAAAAAAAGAAAAACTTGATTTATCATTTTATTTCTGGTAGTTGATTTGTTAAAAAATTTACTCCACTATCTATAGACATATAGACCAAATGATATTACCGCAATATAATAAGATCTATCAATGACCAGAAAATCGTCGAAACTATGCAATAACCGAGAAATCTATTCTGGTTTTATCAATTTACTTAACTATTTACACGGGTATTTACTAAATATAAATGTTATTATATATCATTAATTGTAGTTTATAACAATTAGAATGTATTAAAACTGTTTAGTTTAGTTTGTCTATAACGTAAGAGCATACTTTTGCATGAGAGTTATTCCCACCTGCTATGAAAATTGAAGAAATATATATCTACGTTTGGATTGTGTTTCACAAGAATGTTCTAAGAGTTTGGTCACACAAAATAAAGATAAATTCAGTTTGTTAAAGTTATAAGAGTTTAGCACGTTTGAAGAATATATATTTTTAAATGATAATTACCAATACCGTTAAAGGCAATACACTTAACTATGCCACTCTTTTCTACTTTTGATAGGATTTAAATTTACACACTTAAATTGATTATATTTCAAAATGTATTTTTCCTAAAAGCGATTGATTTACAATTCTATATATGTTTCTGAAGTAGAAACAAAATGGTTTATTTTTGTTTATTTTTAAATCTATCATCACAACTATGCATACTATTATTTAGAGGAAATATGGGATAATATTCCTTATACACTATCCTTGAATAAATCATATACAAAGATAATATAATTGCACATGAAAAACAATGTAGGGAGCCGTTGAGAATTTAGAAATGTAGATAAAAACACTTCAATTCAGGATAAATTAAATCCTACCCGGAAAATAGTACCGTGTATAGGGACAGGTAAAGAGACAGAGAGCTGCACACTTATAGCTACACTATAAACACGAACAAATATATCAGGGTATTCGGAAAGGAATTATCCTTTACCAGTGAGGATATCAAAACAAAAGTAAGTTATATTTATTTAAATATAATGATGTTCAGAAAGCAATTATATTTTACGAAAAATATAAATACAAATTTAGTATACATTTGTATAAATATTTGTTTGCTCGGAAAGTAATAACGTTTTACCAAAGAGAATATTGAATAAATATGGGGTATTTATATATTTAAATATTATTATAAAATTTAGAAAAGAATCATATTTTTATTTATCTAAACCAGAGATTGAATCACACTGAGATGCTTATGTAACACTACCATCCATGCAAGGCTTTCTGTCAACGCACCGTTAATTGATTGATTTTTAAGTTTTGTATTAAAATTACTCCCGGAATAAAAATTAAAAAAATAAAATAAATATTACATTTAAACAACACGGTCTTCCCGGACAGTTCTAGCAGAACAAATATCTATAAAAGAAATCGAAGAAAAAATAAAAAATAAAATAAAGCAACGAACATAGTAATGAAGCCGTCTGGAATTCAAATATTTGCTAATGGATTACAAATTTATTGCTAAAACCAATTTAAATTCCCCAAAAAGAAGCTTCATTTTTCCATCAATAGAGACGCTTGTGTCAACTGAAGAGTGTGTTCAATTCGTTGGAGCAAACATAATCGTGGTAATTGAAACATTGAAAAGCAATGCTGTGGACACATGTTAGTTCTTAAAACGAGATACAACTGAATACTGTGGATAGTATTCCCGTGGCAATGCGATATTCTAATCCCAATTCATGAACTTAACTTTAGTTCCAACGGCCACGATTATGTTTTGTGTTACAGTCTCTTAGAATAAATAATCTGATCCTTTCACGCAGAGAATATTTTACAATTCAGGACAGATTGATATATTTAGGCAAGATTAAAGTATAGAATGTTTTTTTTTTTTTACGTACGACAAATCTTTTATTGCTTGTCGTTTGTTCATGCGAGTATATCATATGTATAGAATTCCTAATAATATTACCAACTCAGAATTAAATGCCGTCACGTTGAGCTAGTACAATGGTATCTGCCTAAATGGAAGGAAAGGCTCCACTGTTACCTTAGCAATGAAAGTTGGGCTATGAAATGCTAAAATTAGAGTAACACGTATATAGTTTAAGAGGACAATTAACAATGCAACTTAACCATAAGCGTAAAGCAACCAAATAGTTCTCTTATTCATTGGTATATATCGAGGTCTCTCGAGAAAAATTGTCGATCCAAATGACAATTTCAATGATATGTTGAATGTTGCGTCAATCTATTAGGATTCAAGCAAAGACCTTTCTAAGAGAAGTAGAATATAATATGATACAATGCACTCTATAGTAAAAAGAAAAAAAAAAAAAGATTTGCAGTAAATTCAACCAGTGAAAAATATTTCTGGTTAATTTTAATGTGGAGACTATAATAGGCTTTTTAAGAAAAGATGCAAAAAAGATTCAAAAAAGATTGCTTATAAAAATATATAATGAACAAACTGAAATGTTGGAACGTCAGTACAAGGAGTTTAAAATGAATTTTTTTAGTATTTATTAATATACAGGCGGCAAGTGGCCGTACTGTTGCTTTCTTAGTATTATTTGGATTACTTTGACTATTGTCCTCATTTTCATTGTTATATATACAACGTTTCGGCCGATGTACCCTCCGGCCATCTTCAGGTATTTTTTGTCGGACTCGGGAACTTTCTCGAACTCGGGAACCTTCTTCTAATTATCAAGTCTCATCTAAGAAATTCAGAGAAATAGCTGCTTTGCTGTGTGGTACTGTTTCCACACTTTGTTTAAGACAGCATGCAGAATCCTTATCATCTAGTTTATTCTTTAATCGCTTTATTAGAGTCCAAATGGTGCAACCGTAAAGTAGTACTGACACGGCTACTGCTTGGATGAATTATCGCTTTACCCTATCAGTGTGATCGGTTTTCTATATGGTTGATAATCTGTCTATAGTCTAGAGTTTTACTAGCCGTGAATTACCACCGATTTCTATAGATTAAATATTAATACCCATAAACGTGAACAGGTCCACCAATTTTTAGGGCTTACCATCCAGTGTAGAGAGGCCTTCATCTTGTTTGAGACACATGAACTCAGTTTTATCGGAGTTCACATATAGACCAATGCAAATTCGTGCCTTCTACAGACCATGCAGTAGTATTTCGGCTTGGGCATATGTATTTTTGAGAAGCGCCAGACCATCTGTGTAGTTCGCATATTTAATAGTATATATATATATATATATATATATATATATATATATATATATATATATACTCAAACCCCCATTATACTCACTTTTTAACACCATGTTGCAAACACACACACACACACATACACATACACACACTCATATTATTCCAACCATAGTAATAAGACAAAAAGTGGCATTCTCATAGGTTTTTTCCCTTAGGGCTCTAAGAATTTGTTCTCCTATTTTTCTAAGTGAAGAATATGTATACATCAACAAATCTTTTAAAAATTTACAATACCCCATTTCCTTCATACATCGCGCCAAACTTTAGGCAATTAAAATCTACAAAAACAAACAATACTCTATTAACTCAACAAACCCTAACAGTATCCCCACAACCAAATATATCACACTACCTCAAAGTCCTATAACACCATTAATTGAAAAAAATCTTAATCATCTTGGAATTAAAACTGTCACCAGCACAAGCCAAACAATTGAACATTTATTAAAACACTCCACAAATAAACATGAATCCATTGCCGGTGTCTATCAAATATGCTGTGAACAATGCGACAAGGTCTACATTGGTGAAACTGCCAGAAATCTAAAAAAAACATTTATATGAACACTCTAAGGACCTAAAATTTGGAAACACATCCAATTCGTTAGTAACACACAATCTATTAACAAATCACAATTGTACTTTACAAAAATCTTTAATGATCGCCTTCATCCACAATCGAAATGTACGTCGTATCGTAGAATCCTCGGCCATTTTGATCCTCAATACTTTACCACAGAGACCTGGTTTTTATAAAATATCACCATTCCTTGCTAGAATTATATTAAAAAAACTTTAATATACACCACTATACTTCATAATATTTACACTAAAATTTCCTAATTATTTTTCCCATTAAAAAAAAACAAAAAAAAATCATAAATTTTTCTCTCCTTACTCTCTTCCTATTAATATGAAATAACTAATTGATTTATGTTCTCTAACATATTAAATAGTCACTTTGATTTGACTCAAACAACATTTTTAGAATATCATTATAATGACTTTATTAACAAAATCAATAAATTAACTATCAACAATCCATACTCTCATATAATTTCTATTTTTAAAAAATAACTAACTAATAAATAAATAGATAAATAAATAAATGAATAAATAAGTCAATAAGCAAATAAATAAATAATTATATAATTTATTTTAATAATAATTAAGTTAATAAATAATTAAATAAACTAATGAAATAAATTCCCATACCACCTACATTATATAATGAATAATTTAACATTTACCTAATTACAAATACACAACATAATAATAAAAAAGAAGTGACAACAAACCCAATCATTAAACTAAAATCTAATAAACATCATTAATCGAATAAATGATAATTTTTTTTACAATATATAACTATCAACCACTAAGTTTATACACTTTTATTCTACATTACTTTCTTGATTCATATCACTAAATACTACATAAATATAAAATAAGCGACAACTAACCCATTTATTTACCTATAACTTTTTATATCATGATTTAATCAACACTATATTTCCTTTCTTTCAATATATGACTATTAACCATTATGTTTTTATTCCATTATCTACATTACTTTATTTCCTTAGTCTGTTCCTATTATTATCATTTAACAAATTTTATTTATGTTCTCTAACACATTTAAGTAAATATCTTGATTTGACTCAAACACATTTTTGATTATCTTTATAATTACTTTAATAACAAATCAATAACTATCAACATATCACACATACATATAATTTATATTTTAAAATTAAATATATAAAATAAATAAATAATTATTCCATAAATAAATAATTAAATAATAAAATAGATAAATAAATATAAATAATAAAATAAATAATTTAAAATATAAATTCCCATACCTCATACACATAATAATAAATTAAATCAACTTTTACTATTTTACAGATAATTTTTTAATAAATAAATAATTAAATAATAAAATAAATAAATAAATATAAATAATAAAATGAATAATTTAAAATATAAATTCCCATACCTCATACACCTAATTATAAATTAAATCAACTTTTACAATTTTACAAATATACTACTTAATAAAAACAAGTGACAAGAAACCCAATTATTAAACTATAATCTAATAAACATTCTTATTTGTATGAATAATAATTTTTTTACCATACATAACTATCAACCACTAATATTATATACTTTTATTCTACATTATTTTCTTGACTTATATCACAAAAATACTACATAATAAAACAAGTGACAACGAGCCCTTTTATTAAAATAAAAACTATTAACAAGAATTAAATAAACAATAAATGTTCTCTTCTTTCATTATATAACTATTAACCAATATAACTATTAACCACTATAGCTATATTCCATAATCTACATTACTTTCTTAAACTAAATAAACTAATACTACTTAATAAAAAACAAGTGACAACAAGCCCAATTATTAATCAAAACTTTCAACATCAATAACTTAACTACAATGAATTTTCTTTTCTCTCAATATATAACTATTAACCAATAATGTTGTATACTTTTATCTACATTATTTTCTTGAATTAAACACAATAAACTCTTATTATCATAAATTATCACTTCCTACATCTATTTTGTTTTATTAAAATTTAGAGCATCACGCAAACTCTTCCTAACACTTATTTACTATAAATTAAAATACCACAAATGTTTTATAAATTATTAAATAATTCCATATTTATAATATAACGCAATATTACATAAATAATAAATATACCTAAAACCAATTTCTTCCCATATTATCTGGCCTCAAATTTTCAAGCAATAATGAAATCACATCTTCTTCCTTCTAATATACACCGTACATTAAACTTAACATAATCTGTAAATACAAACATATACACAACCAAACATGACCATCTTACGAAAACATTAAAATAGAAAATAACATTAAAAAAATGTATCTATTATCAAAGTTAGGTTCTTTTTATGAACGAATACCTTTTTAATGATTTCACCGTTTTTTGCAAAACAATAACATACACTAGGTTCCGGCAAATTTTCAACATGTTAGGGATAAATAATAACACTTTATTTTTGCAATACAAAATTGTTTCTACAATAACCCCTAGAAAAATCAAATATCAAAATTCTAACGGTCTATTTCAGCGTTCCAAAAGTAATTAAAAAAAAAATCTCTTCGAACATTTCTAAAAATCCTCCGTTTTTCCCCAACGAATTTCAGATGAACTGACCGAAACACATGTGTATGTGATATTGATTAAATTCATCTTTTATTATCCATTCTGTTCTTTCTTTTCTTTATTCATTCTTCCTCATATTGTCGGATTCACTTCCAATTTCCATTTTTACACACACACACACACACACACACACACAACACACACACACACACACATATATATATATATATATATATATATATATATATATATATATATATATATATATCACCTTTCAAACAGATTATGTATTTCTTCTTTCTTTTTTTAATTCGGAAAATATATCAAAAATAGAATTTATGTAGAAAAACCAAGAATAGGAGTAACGGCCATCAGGTATTTCAAATAATTTGTGGTAAGATTCTTGTAGATATTATCACTAGTTTTTTATCCTTACTTATGACAAATCCTCTTATGATAAAGCAATTTTTAAAACGATTTTCTGATAAAAAAAGAACTAATCTTAAAGTTTCCCATATATTTTAGATATGGCTTTTATCTGGCAATTTACTAAGCCACCATAAAACCTTACTTCTTTGCTTAGAAATAATCTTTTTTTTTTCACGCATTGGAATCTTAAAATCATTGAAATGTTCAACACCTCGGTACTTCGAGAATATCATAGTATGACAGTAGAATAGAGTAGACATATCAAAGCAACGGGTGACTGAGTTCACAGGGCTTTGAACATACACTGACCATATAACTGTCCTTTGATTGGTCAGTATGGTCGTGGAAGCGGGAGGTGAACTTTGAATTTCAGCAGTTATAGTTTAAGTTTTCAACGAGACAGACGTGTCAATATCAGATCATTTCCGCCCGGAGTTTATCGCTAACTTGGGTTGAATAAAAGACATCTGAAAAGACCCAGATCTTTGTGCACTTTACTAAAACCAACAACGAACTCAGATTAGGAGGTCTCAATGGAACGAACCAGAAGAACGGAGAATCCGCTCAAATCCATACAGAGAAGCGACGACCCCATCCAACTTAACAGCACTACCAGAATATAAGATGGTGAAAATGATAAGGGTCTATATAACCAATAGATGAAACCATGTATTTTAACACTATTTCACGATACATCACACCGACTACTTTTTCCATCGATATCTACTGCGTGTAACATATGGGAGGAAATAACCCACAAATCATTACAATTATACAAACGGGTTTATCTATGTGGGTTGCAACATTATATGAAGAGCGTTATCTTCTCGAAATGCGCAGTGCTTAACTTTTGACACATAAGACCATGATATTTGTTTTAGAATGAATTATGAACCTAGCATTCTGTCGAGCGGGTCTTTCATAGTGTGTGAGCATGCAGTTCTCACTAGGGGAGTGTCAAATTAATTGTATATATGTTTCTTTATGAGCCAGATTGTTCTGGGGCTTTCCTCTGGTAGACACTTTTGCTTGTCAGTAAGTATGTAGTGGGGACTAATTTGCCTATGGATAAATCAATGGGAATTCAATCATAAACTGCAATTTTTAACCTGCTTTATTTATATTTCGTCATTATCCGAAAGGAATTTGTGCATTCTTTATGTGTTTTTTTAATCCCTGAATCTAGAAGTAGTTGCTATATCTACCCATACTAAGGCGACGTGATACGTCAAAACAGGTTGTCTGTGGATGACCGTAATATATATATATATATATATATATATATATATATATATATATATATATATATTACAGTCTTCCACAAACAACGGGATTCGACGTATCACGTTTTCTTACTATCGACAGACTAAGTAACTACTTCTAGCCGAGAGCTAAACACGACTGATTTTTCATCAGTCCGAGACCTTAACTACTCGGTCGTCAGCAACTACTAGTAACAAGTAGAATTTTAACTGATAAATACATACATAGGTATATATGTTACGGTCACTTAGAGAGCTCATAACCGTAAATAAAAGAATGTTAAATTCCTTTCCAAATAGGTCTCCCAGTTTTGGGAGCATTTATTACAGTCATCAATTGAACCGTGTTTCGACGTATCATGTCTCCTCTATGGGTAGACTTAGCAACTACTCCTACCCGGGAATGAAACCCAACCGATTTTTCATCAGTCCGATTCCTTAACCCCTCGGTCGTGTGCATCTACCAGTAAGAAGCAGATTTTTTACTGATAAATACATACATAGGTATATATGTTACGGTCCTTTAGAGAGAGAGAGAGAGAGAGAGAGAGAGAGAGAGAGAGAGAGAGAGAGAGAGAGAGAGAGAGAGAGAGAGAATTTTTTTACTTACGTTCGAATTTTGTTTATTTGATAGGGTTTTTGCAGATTTTACAACCTGTTTACATAATAACTTGCTATATATATATATATATATATATATATATATATATATATATATATATATGTGTGTGTGTGTGTGTGTGTGTGAGTGTGTGTGTGGGTGTCTGCGTGAGAATGTATGTATAGATATAGATAGATAGATAGAGATAGATAGAATAGATAGGCTGATGATTATAACAGTATAAGTTGAGAAATTGTTGGAAAATAATTACGTATTTTAACATATATATATATATATATATATATATATATATATATATATATATATATATATATATACTCTCACAAGTCAAGTATATTGTGCAAGGCAACTTGTTCGTATTCCAATGAAAGTGTTTATAATTATTGGTGTTGCAGCTAATGCGTCTCAAACTGTCAGGTAATCAGAAAATGAGTTCCAACGTGTAAAACTTAATTCTGGAAAATCTCAGAAATAAACTAGTTTGTTGATCATTATCATGCCAGGGAAATGAATCCCTGAAGCTTTAGGGAAATTTAGCTTTGCTTGCTTGCATAGCGTTAACAGCGGTGATGGGCTGCAAGTTCATTATCGTCTGACGATCTGGCTGGATAACAGATTACGTGCAAAACTGAAAGTGACAGTGTAGCACGATATTGCACACCCTGTCGACACTAACACTGATTGCATTTCAACACTAACACCTGTCATTTGGTTTTATGATACCGGTGCAGTGCAGACATTCGCTTTTAAAATTCACAGAGAGACAGAGAAAGACAGATAAATATCTATAAAAAGATGGGAGATTGAGAGGAACAAAGAGGGTGAGGATGATTTTCGATCAAAATACAAAACGGTCTTCGAAAGAAAATACGAACACAATTTTATTAACTGTATCCTTCGCTGTCGTTTCCTAGCATTGATATACACTCGTTTGTCTGGATTCTTGATTGGCTAGTATATTGTGTCTTCTAATATGAGATAAACACCGAGGCATAGCTTTTTCTCCACATAAAGATGTAAAAATAAATAACGTGAACGACTAACATAAAAATACGAAAACGATTGTTTTGAAATGTTTCAGAATTATCGTAATTAATTATTGAAACCACCATAAATACAAATGATATTCGAAGATGAAGTAGGAAACCTTTCCTAAACAAAGACAGTTCCATCGGTTGGGGCTGTAGAATACGTCGACTGCATCACTGGAAAGGTGTAAGACCTCACTAACCTAATGGCCTTGATGGTGACCCATAATAGCCCGAGAACAGCATTGTCGTGGATGGACAGACTGTGATACGTGTACTAAGTGAACCCGTGACATGTAACACTCAACTTCGGCAGTTATTTGGGTTAAACGGTCGGTCGGTTGGACTCCATCTGATCATCCGATTATTGTCTCATGCAGTAACAAGTATATGATTGTAGCCACCGTATTCTTTAAATTGGTCTGATGACAAACATCCACCCCTTTTATCATACATATGCTAGAAGGCGGTGGCTGTGATTCAACCACCAGTATTTATTAATGTACATGAAGTTAATGTAAATTATGTATTCCGATGTATTAATACACAGGAAGTTGATGAAAATTATTTCGTAAATCATATATATATATATATATATATAAAGCAATCTACAGACGCGCGTTTCGGGGTTTACCCCTCATCAGTGCAGCTATACTTATTTTTCAGCAGCTACCTCTGGTCGGGTTCGAGACCCGAACGAACTTTCGCTCGTCAAGTCTCTTACCGATGGGTCCACAAGCAGCTGCCAAGGATAGAAGGCAGAATAATCGCTATATTTCCTAAACCGGAAATAAACTCACCAGAGGTCTCTAACTTGTAAACAAGTGAGACTAGCTTTGTGCCGAAGCGGTGAATTTTCGCAATTAGTCCCTTCTAAACAGAGTGCTCAACCTGAAAAGTTGGGAGCGTATATATATATATATATATATATATATATATATATATATATATATATATGTATATATATATATATATATATATATATATATATATATATATATATATAACTTTATTTGGTATTAAATTACCCTCAGGGGTTTATATGCCATTAAACCAAACAATCAACTAATCCAAGATGTTTATGGAAGTATAAAGGATATATTTTGGATATTTTACAAGCTCTACTCCACTATTTCATGCAACTGTCCCCTCATAGATCATGGACACAAACTATCCACATGGATGAGATTATGCTTTTATAGTATGGTCAATAATTATTTATCCTATTCACACATCTCGGACTATTGTACTTATCTTAGGTTTATCCTCACAAATATTCTTAATAAGAGTCTAATTTTGTCCATGGGGTCTTAAGTGTAATAACGTTGGTTAGTATATTCTATTTGGAGTCTCCTTAGAAGTATCTATTTCAATAGATAACTCTTCATAAAAAAACGGGGTATCAAATATATTATTCTTTTTATGTTATCTCATCTTTTCCTGGACGATTGCAGGAATCTACTGATATCAGCAGATCAAGTTCAACGATTATATCACGGAGCGTCAAAGATAGCCAGTACATTGAAGTGTAACGTAGTGGCTAACGTGCTGGACTGCGACATCGGTGTAAGCGAGTTTGAACTCTACTCGCATTATTACATTCATTTTCAGACATATAACCCTTTGGTGAATGTATAAACCCCTTAATCCCACAGCTATATAATATAACATTACCACTACTGTTCTTCTACAAGAATTTTTTCGCATTAAATTATCCAAGACTAATTAAAGAAAGAAACCTGTTTTGATTGGTATACGGGGGTAGCCTTAGACTAATGTCGGTATCAGTCAGACATCGAGGGAGTCACTAGCGCTAGACGAAGGAGATTAGTTTTGCATCTGAGGTAGAGCGCCACACATACCACCAGTTCCTCACTTTACTGCACAACTCATTGTGCTTCTCATAGAATGCATTGTCGTGGATGGACAGACTGTGATACGATGGCCGACATCGAACCAGGAACCTTGCGATTCATATACATTCTCTCTAAATGTCTGTATAACTATTTGAATTGTTCTTTCCTCGTCATACTTAACAATATACTCTCGGCAATTTAGTTAAGGGAATAGAATACTTTTAAAAAGGTCAAGGAGTAATCTCAAAAGGGCCAACAAAGAAATTGATAGATATGAAACTACCCAAACTAATAGGAATGGAAACAGTGTGGCTGATCATCCTTTGTTCAGGTTGAAGATTTTTGGTAGATTCGAAACAGGCCACTGACCAATCATAGAGAAAATGCAGGTGATCTGACTAAAAGAAGATGTGGTCAAGTAGACGTAGAGATTCGATCTGAAGCAAAGGAGGGTAGACCAAGTAATGTCAAGGGAATGCGATTTAACCTGGTAGATTTTGGGAGTTTGGTTTAAGAGTTCGTTAGACAGTCGAGACTAGACGTTGCTGGGATAGGGTCGTGAGGGCTTACTGTCATCTTGGCAGTTGGACTTTCTGTCTGAACTATTTCCTGTCCCTATGAGCTCGTGAGCCGAAATTTAGCTGGGTAGAAATAAGAAAAAAAACTTCCGTGTTGTGAATGAGAGCAGCCGACTGAAGATGAACCAGCAACAGAAACCCCAACAGACAAACAGGATTCGACACAGAGAAGAAGAGCAGGGACATCGAGTGAATGCTGAACCCAAGAAAACGACGGTACCACATAGACAGATGCAGTGTTTATAGATACAACAGCACTTAAAGTAATACCGGATAATGTAGAAGGCCTAAGACGTAGATAAATAGGCTAATTCTTTGTTTTTTACAGTGGTCGCTGTCTTAGACGTGCTTTCCCTCACTTCTTCGAATTTCTTAAATTCGAAAAATAGTTTTACTTACTCAAGTCACTCGATAAAAGCTTTGTGTATATTTCTTGTAGTCCAGTCAAAACTTTGAGATCATTTCATAGCTTGCTTTATAACAAAGTATAACTCCCTCAGCTATTTTCATGTATTGTTCAGTTCGCTACAAATGACACCATGTTAAAAATAACTCTGAGTCACATGGGGTGGGTGGATTAAAGCGAGTTTTTTTTATCCCATATCTCCCGTGAACTGCCAAACTGATAAAGGCCCATAAGACATTACAAATATGGGCCGCTTATGTGTATAAGTCGACCAATAATTATCACTCTTTCATTGTTTTTAATTCTTTATTTTTATGTGATTTTTAAAAAGTGGTGCTTTTGAATTCAGTATTTCATTTTACAAAGATATTGATATTTAAGAATGTCTCACTATATAATAATATAATTTCATTAGATTAATGATCTTGGAGCTTTCAAATCAAGAGAAAAATCATGGGTGCTTCTTCTGTCACAAGTGATATTTTAAATATGTGTGCCTTTATTTCCACTGAATTACATCCTATCTCTTTTTGAATGTTCGTTTATTATTCTATCATGTACTTCCCAAAGTTTGCACCTACTGATCTAGTACAATAAGGACTGATGAGCTGACGATTAATAGAGAAGGCAACAAATAGAAAATCCAAAAATATAGGGGGATATACTAGCCGAAAATGAGTCACTTTCTCACTACGGACATTCCCCAATTTCTTTTTAATTCTACTATTCTTCCCAGATCGGTACTTAGTTGATCGTAAGTAAACTAAAATCTGCGGATTGACCTATTGACGGTATCAGTTGGACAGCAATGGAATCTATCCTTTTTCGCAAGCGTTAGACTAGTTAGATGGTTGTCCTGAGGTGGAGTGCTACAGCTACCGTTAGAATACCACTTTACCGAACAGATCAGTTTATGCAAGATGTGTTACTCCTGCGCTGAGTTAGCGAGAATTGGTATCGAACCCCATACATTCCAATAACTAGGCAGATACTCTAACGACTGAGCTAAACCAGTGCCTTAGTTGATAGTAAAGATCCTTTATTATTCTGGAAACACTTTAAACCCAGATTTATTTTTTTCTGTTTTGCGTTAAGTATTATTGCATTCCGTGTATTTTTGTCGAATTTCAAAAGTCCATTATCATAATATTCAATCAGTTTTGAGATGACAGTTTGAGGCACTTTGTGATCATTCAGTTCAACAGGTTCTCTGTCGTCAGTTTTAATCTCGTCACGTAAAATCTCGTCAATGAACCTCATGACCTCTACCATCGTCTCTCCCCCTCTCTCTCTCTCTCTCTCCCTCCCTTTCTCTCTCTCTCTCTCTCTCTCTCTCTCTCTCTCTCTCTCTCTCTCTCTCTCTCTCTCTCCTGTAATATTCACGTTTTAATCTAGTTATATCCGGATTTATCTGATAACTTCCTCCTCGGCTTCTGCAGCTTTGTATTTGATCAAACTTCGGATTCTAAACACACTTGTATAAGATCCACCAACTACACGTGTTTTTTCTTCCCTTTTTTAAAAGAAAGGTATGAATAAATAACTTGGCTTCATAGCTTCATCTGCCATACTTCAGTGCATGTTGTCTTCATAAATAAAGTACACCTGGTTTTTCAAGTAAAAGGATTTTGTTATATTTCATCATTTTTCTATAAAATTATTACAGTATGTTTACATATACTTATCGACCTTTCTGCTACGAGCAGGATGTGTAGCTAGATCAATTTGAAAACGGAGAAGTATTGATTCAAATTCAAAGTCTTATTTCCACTAGACTGGCGGCCTTGCCAATGCCAGATAACTCATTTTGCCCAACTATTTATCTATATCTGGAAAAGGCAAAATGCTTCGTCAATGATTTGAAACCGGGTCACTGATTCCATTTTTTGTAGGTGAAACCTTATTAATTGCCATAACAATGGGGTGAATAATTCCCGGCTTTCCTGCTGTGTATTGACAATTAATTCTTATAAATTGTATTTTATTACCTACGGATATTCAATATTGAATTATGCTATATCTAAAATTTGTATTGTTTTAAAATTTATTGTCTTAGGAAGTTGGCTCGATAACCCGATTTAAAATCCTGAACGAGACTGTTTGCATTTCACATAACGCTAATATACCCTTGGAAGATGTATGAATCCAACTATTCTCCCTCCAACTATGGGTATATAGTAGGGCAGACTATGGCCTTTAAACTTGGTATGACAACTGGTTTCGGAAAAGGAACACTCAAAATTCAAACCAGATTTTAGATCTGGAAACAGATCGGCTCTCCCAGTCAATGCCTTCCCAAGACACGCTACATGAGTAGCGCCTCGACGATCAATGTCCCTAAAACAATATTTTACAGAGAGTAAATGAAGTTTGCGGTAGGAAAAGCAAAGCTAAAAACTGCCTGTCACGAAGAAAGTCTTCAGAAGTGGAAAGTACTCTTCAGGAATCTGCTTAGAATCCCTCTTGAAATCACAGATAACTTACTCAATAAATTATTAATGAAGAACGAGGCATAACAAATACTAAAACCCACACACATAACTATGTCGAGTTTCACAAAATTTGATAATAATCAAAATGTAGGAGCAAGGAATGTTTGTATTCGTCTCGGATATCAAAACTCATGCTACACCAGACCGGGTTATATCCCTTTTGCCACACAATTTAGCATTCCTCCATTTTTCACAAGTTATCCAGACAGCCTCCATAATTCGAGTCCTGCTGAACGTTGCAAAAACTGAAATGTTATAACATCGACTTTACCATCAAGAATTAATTCATCTTTTTGGAATACTTTGTTTTTTTAATATTTTCTTCATATATATATATATATATATATATATATATATATATATATATATATATATATAAAGAGAGATTTTGGTATGTACGTGTCGACGTATAACTCCAAAACGGGAGGTCACTCAGATTTAAAATATTGCATACCCATTGATATCGTTCTAACTAAGAAACCCTCCAAATTTGGTTATTGATTTTTACTGATTAAGGGATATAATTAATTAATCAAACAAAAATCAAACGATTTTTCGAAAGCCATAGCATAGCTGCTGCTGCTGCTAATGCTTGGTGTATCAGCTGGAGCTCGCCTGCTGGTTTTAGCAGCAGAAAGAAAGAAAGAAACAAACAAACAAACAAACAAACAAACAACAAAAGTATATCAGCTTCCAGTCATTGAAAAAATTAGCGACAAACTTGAACTATGACTAAATTTTAATGTAAAATAAATTGTGTTTTTTTAATAATCTTTCTAAATATTTATTCATATTTATCGTATGTTTTTGAAACTAACTTTTATTGTACAATGTACATTCACTTAAATTAAATTGTTGTCATGCACAAAAAATTGTAGAAAAATGAAAATTGTTTCAAAACACAAGTTTATGGTTACATTTAAAAAAAAAAAGGTTTTAAATGTCAATAAAAATCAGTCACCAGTATAGGGTTGTATAAATGTAAATTTTAAACAAATGATAAAATGAGTTGTTTTGTAATTAATACTAATGGTTTAAAAAAAGTCTTAATAGTTTAGAGAACTAATGAAAACGTTTTAAAATGTAAGCAAAAATAGATATTGCATTCTTTTTATCGTTAAGAACTAGATTTGAATTGTCATGTAAAAATATTCAAAGAAATAAATTACAATGTATTTCTAACTTATTAAGCAATTAAAAACTGAATTTAAAATTGTCCCCAAATACTATTATATTTTTAAAACTGGAGTTTCAATGAAACTTTTCGTGAAAAGAAGAGAAAATAATCTTGCTCAATATATAATTTGTATGAGTCTTTATCAATTGAATTATTTTTTATACCGAGTTAGAAAAAAAAATTATTGTGCTTCGGACAGCAAAAGTATGTTTTAACGAAAAATCAAATCTTATTCATATCGCAATCTTTTTATTCCTGTCTTTAAAATATTAATTTAGTTATAAATGAAATGAAATAATCTATCTTACAAATATTTATTTGGTAAGAAAGAGCGAAGTAAAAAACAATAATAAGCGAAATAAATAACAATAATAAAGTTTATTATTGTTATTGTTTTCGCTTATTTTCGCTTATTATTTATTTCGTTTATTTAATAAATATAATATAACTCAACTTTGTATATATACGAAAAAATTAAAAACAAAAGAATTTTAGAAAGAAAAGCCCTTTACAAAAATAGATAGTTAAATAACTACTTATTTCGTAACTAAGTAAACATAGTTGTATTCGTATTGTAATAAAAACAAAAAAAAAAATTATAATAAAAATACGATGTAGTTAACATTTCGTATATAAACAAAACAGTGTATGATATGTTCTTACCTTAAACATAAAATAAAAATGATTCTAATGTACGTAACTTGAATGTGAAAATTTGTTCTTTTATTTTTCATAATTCTAATGATAAATAAATAGGCAGATTTTTTTTAAAATTAAGGGCGGACCTGAACTTTTGCCCCCCCCCCTCTAGAATTTATGTTTTTAATTCTTTCTTCTTCTTTCAATGGATTATTATCGATTACACACCAGTCTATCAGACTGTAAACAATTTTTTTTTTAAAGTTATTTATTTTTCGAGTTTTCAGGGGTGCTCATTTCCTCGTATAAGTTTTTCCTTATTGGAACCGCTAAAAAGAAAATTTTATTTATTTATTTATTTTTCCTTCAATGGATTATTATCGATTACACACCAATCTATCAAATTTTTTTAAAAATTCTTGAAAATTCTTTATTTTTTGAGTTTTTAGGGGTGCTCATTCCCCGTATAAGTTTTTTCTTATTGGAACTGATAAAAATAAAATTGTATTTATTTATTTTTCCTTCAATGGATTGTTATTGATTACACACCAATCTATCAGATTTTTTAAAAAATTCTTGAAAGTTCTTTATTTTTTGAGTTTTGAGGGGTGCTCATTTCCCCGTATAAATTTATAGTAAACCGATCCCCCATATCGGAACCGCTCGAAAGGAAACTGGCGCAAAGGTGTCAAAGTTAGGGTGGTCCAGAAAAAACAGAACCCAAATTATTTATTTACTTTCCCATTAAACTAACCTTAAACCCCAACATCAACACTAACACCAACCCCTAACCCTAACCCTAACCCCAAACCCAAACCCTAACCCAAAACCTAACCCTAACCCCAAACCCTAACCCCCTACTTGAAATTAACAGTTTTATTACAAAATGTGTGGGTTCTGTTTTTTCTGGGTCACCTTAATTTTGACACCCCAGTGCAACTGTTAAGATAGAGCGGTTCCGATATGGGGGAACGATTTACTATAAACTTATACGGGGAAATGAGCACCCCTGAAAACTCGAAAAATAAGGAACATTTTAGAATTTTTTTTTTACAACCTGATAGATTGGTGTGTAAACGATAATAATCCATTGAAGAAAAAGAAAAGAAATTACAAAGAAAAACATTTTTCAGTGGTTCCGATATGGGGGATCGGTTTACGACAAACTTATACGGGGAACTGAGAATCCCTGAAAACTCGAAAAATAAATAACTTTTTAATTTTTTTTTTTTTTACAGTCGGATAGATTGGTGTACAATCGATAATAATCCGTTGAAAAAAAAATAAGAACGAAAATTTTAGAGGCGTGGGGTTCCAAAAGTTCAGGTCCGCCAAATTAAGTCACCACTTTTCTCTCTCTCTCTTTTTTTTTTTTTTTTTTACTAAAAAACTGCCTGAAATGGTCTTTTGAACTTATCTCTGCTGAACTTGAAAAACGGTCGGAAAATTAGGGTGACCCCCCAAAAAAGAACCCACAATTTTGTAATAAAACTTAATTTTAACTAAGGGGGTTTAGGGGGTTAGGGTTAGGGTTGGAGTTTAGAGTTAGTTTAATGGGAAAATAAATAATTTGGGTTCTGTTTTTTCTTTTTTTTTTTTTTTTTGTCACCCTAATTTTCCCAACCGTTTTTCAAGTTCAGCCCTTGTCTCGAGATTTCTTTTAATCATTTAATAACATTTTTTTTAAACTTTAGGAATCACTTTAATTCATTCATATTAGTGTCGTCTCGAATATAACATTTATTTCGACCGTTTATTAATTAGACAATTCTCGGCGATTTTTTTAAAAAATTTGATAGATAATTATCTCTTATTAGTTACCACCAATTTTCCCTGTGAAATTTACTCCACCCCTATATTTAATACAATGAAACTTGCATAAAATTAATATTATCTTGAAAAGTTCGAAAGAAGATACATTAAACAAACTACTGATGACTTTTTTAAATTTTCAGCTAACGGAAATAATGAAAATAATGATTGAAAAACAATGTTTTCATTTTTTCACCGTTAAATCAAATGAAATTTAACGTAGGCAAAAACAACTTACGACAAGAGGATTTTTAAAATATAGTATGAAAAATCAATTTTTTCACGAAAATATATTAGGGGAAATATTTTTTTATTCTATTTTATGAGATATTAAAAAAATGAACCGAAATTGGGTATACCTATCTCTTATTTTTTCGCCACTCACTCTTTGGTGTTCCTATTTTTTTTAGTCCGGACATGGACCGGGTACTTTAGCTAGTTTATATATATATATATATATATATATATATATATATATATATATATATATATATATAGTATTCCACCCGAAAAAATATTTTTGGGGAATACTTTGTTTTTTCTATTTTCTACATATGGTCAATTACATTAACTACATTGGGTCGTTCTAAAGGCGAATAATAAATATACAAACGAAAGAATTGGGGATTTACCCAACCCATTCGCCACGGGCAGGGCGTGGCACAATTATGGAGAATTTGTATTTTTTGCGTACGATTATTCGTTTTTTTTTAGATTGAATTTAAAACTCTATGAAACTTGATTTTTTCCCATTTCAATAAACCGTTTATCGTTTCTAAAAATGTCATTGCTCTGAATTTTCAGTTTTCCATATTTTGCACAATTCCCAGTGGATCGGATTAATATTCATACACAGTCATGTCAATTTTGGAATATCTGAGCTCAATATTGATATTTGTTATTTTACCATCTAAATAAGTTATTTCATAACCACTGAGAGAGAATTGGATTAACGCTCTGATTTGTTATAAAAAAGACGTTTGCCTTTAGTTGATTAGTTTAGAGTTTGGAGAAAAGTCTTGCTCAGCTAATAACATATATACACTTTGTCATAACTCAAGCATCTCATATTTTCTAAGTTAAGTGAAGAAAAGTAACAAACTATAGACAACATTTGAACCAAATATCATTAGCGTTATTACATTCACTTTCAGACTAATACACTTACGAAAGGTTTGGACCCCTCATCCTCCCATGTTTTAATAAGCCTAAATGAGAAGTTGATACCTAACCCTAGTGCTCATTTCTTGTACTACAAATATACACCCCCAACCTTATTTATCATATATTTGCTAGAAAGCAGTGGCTGAAGGTCTTAAGGTCCTCGGTATGACTCTAAACTGCATCTAGTGATGAAGTTCAGATTCTGGAGTTCTGGTGAATGTGGAGTATCTCTTCATCACTATTACTCCCAGATCCACTCTGACCCGGAGGGATAATACCTGTTAGGTTCCCATCTATGGGTTAAATAGAAAAAATGTGTTTATAAAAATAGTGAGTACCTATCCAGATTAAGTTTATTTCAAACCTTTGTTAGCATTAAATGAGCCACCGAGGTTGATATACTGTTTAACACATTTAAAAAAAAAATAATGGCTAATTGCAAAATTTCTTCATCATTCTTTTTTTATACTGCTTTGAAGACAGCGCCCCTAGCGAACCTATACCACGCACCAGTATGATACTTACAAATGCTGCCGCACACTTGGCGGGTCGGGATGAATTAGAGAAATTGTGCAATGTAAATATCCAGCATAGTTTGAAAAGTGATGAAAGAATAATTTATTCAACATGGCATGGTGACCCCTTAGCAGACGACAACCATTTGCTACATTGTAGATTAACAAACTGCCCATCCTACTGCTTCTCGCCTACCATATTGAAAAAAGTTAATCGAGCTGAAGAAAATATTTTTCACTACCGGAGGATACATTTAATAGAAACAGTGACGTTCACTTAATATGAGGCCTAGGGAACGTGTCCCGCCAGCCCAACTTTAGACACTCCCTATTTTTTCTAGTTTTTAATATTACATTTGATTAAAAGTGTGTTGGAATATTTCTGTATATAATTATTTACTAAGCTTCGCTTAGATATGACACAAGGCCGAATGTAAGGGACACCCAGTGAGACTCGAACTCACTAGTCATGGTTTGCTAGTCTTCCTTGCGAACCATTACATCACCTGTATATAGCTATTTACTAAGCTGAGCTTAGATGCGGCACAAGGCCAGAAAGGGGGGCCCAATGAGAATCGAACTCACTAACAATGGTTTGCGAATCAAGCTTGCTAACCATTACACCAAGTTAGGTGCCCACGTGTATATAAGGCATGGGACAAGTAGTCACTTCTACTTATAGACTCGTTGACTATCACGTGACCTGAGAGAGATTCCTATTGTCCAATCACTGGCAGTGCTGCTGTTGCTGTTGGTGTATTTATAGAGGCCTGATTCTAATCTTAACTCATTGACACTCGGACCATCTTGGACGTCGGACCTAAAGGACACTATCTCACAAGGACTTATTGGTTTACTCATTTGTTTACTTAAGTTCTTTTACAACTGGAACCAAGGATGACGGCCAGTTACTCAACAGGTTATGGGTCCAGCACGCTTCCATCTGCTATTTCTAGATTACTTCGAATACAGAGCCACGCCGATGTCATAAGGGATGTCCATTCGACGCATATTAATTTATTTCAACTTTTTTAACGCGGTCTAGTAAGAATTTACCAGTTTTGAGACGATGTTCTTTTAAAAATAAATACGTGTATTTAGTATGAATGTAATTTAGTTTTAGAACATTCTGGAGATAATTTAAATGGACATTGAAATGTTAATTGCTGATTTTATGTGTCAAAGAGTTGCAAAGTCATTCACCACTTCTGAATTTGCTCCCCAATCATCGCGGCATTCCACGATTTAAAAAAAGGTGGTCCTCTTCCATCTGGGTGGCTGATTTCGCTTTCTCCCACTATCCTGGAACTTCACTCCACATGAGGACCAGCCGCTATCCACAAAAGCTCAACATCAAGCATGCATCCCAAATCTCTCGCAAATGGCGACTTGGCATGCTATATAGCGTGTTTTGGATCAATTGTATCGTCACATTATGAAATGCATTTATTGTCAGACATTTTAAAATGAAAAACTGTTACATGAATCTACTGATATGCCATTACTATATATAACAATTGGATATACATCAGGTAACGTGGGGGCGAGAGGTGTATTGGCTAGAGTAATAGGAAATGGATTCGTCGACTCGAGTTCAAATCCTGGACGATGCTGTTTACATTTCCCAGCGTTAATACCCTTCGGAAAGGTATGCATTCAACTACTCTCCCTCCAGCTATGCGTACATAGTAGGGCAACCTGTCGCTAGAGTCTGAGTGACAGCAACTCTTCTCAGGACTCCAGGTCTCTTCAGTATTCTAGCCGATCTGAACAATGCTGTTGTTTGGATGGTCTCAATTCTTCCTCTTATCTCTTATTCTTTCAGCATCTTTCCCATTCCCTTGTGATGGTTCGAAGGGCCCAAACTACAATTGGCATTATTATTATTATTATTATTATTATTATTATTATTATTAGTAGTAGTAGTAGTAGTAGTAGTGGATTTTTTTTTAATTATCGAAAAGAAAATACATATAAATTTGTTTGATAATAACATTTTGATGCTTAAAATTATGTATCAACGATATAAAATGTATTCAGAAGTTAGGTGTGTCAGGTATCGAAACATGATAGTGTAGCGTCCTCGAAGGTGCAAACTCTCCCTCAATGTGAATGTCTACAGAACTGGGTTCCTAATTTTTACTTAGCGGGAGACGCCATCCTAGATGTATAAAATGTTTGATTAGAAATACGCATAAGATAGTGCTCGTTAGTTCAAAATTGCACCGACAGTGTGTAGATTCCCCAACCACATTCACGCATATACAGTTTGAAATACTGTTTAGCACACATACCACCTCGAATTGTGGGGAGGATAAAGCCACGTGACATTCAGCTATTTCGAAAGAAAACACCTTTCTCATTGTGGCGAGTTAATCATTTTCACAGCGGTAATCTTTGATAAAATATGTTTGTTGCTATTTTTGCTCTTTTTAAAAAGATATTTTATTTGCTTTCTTCAACTATTTATTCGTTACAACCAAACATAGACAGATGACACTATTAGGGCGTAGAAAGCGTGGCAGAAACTTTCGTCTGCGCTACTTCTAAGCGATCTGCTAATTGGTATCTCAACATTGCAACATTACTAAAAAATAGATAAATAAATAAATAAACAAGCAAGTAAATAAATGTAATATAATTTTTGGAGCCATGTGTGTGTTGTGTGTGCTGAAGTCTGGTTAAATTACTATACGTTTGAGGAGTTTCTCTGATGTTTTTAAAAAGCGCGAGGAACGAAGTGGTGGCTCTGATAAAAATGCGATAAAACAGCATTTACATTTCAGCATCCTTTTTCTCACTCTATGATAACTGCCAACATTATTTTCCCAGGCGTCAATGGATAGGAAATAGCAAATATGGAGAAACAAATAAGCTCCGTGGTTAGATCGTTGTTATGACTACAGATGACACAAGACATTTGATTTTTTTAAATTATATGTTTGGCTGTTCATAAAAATAATTTAGAGTGATTTATTTTTTAAATGAGGGCCGGCTTAGCTCAGTCGGTAGAATGTTCGGCTAGGAATCACAAGGTTGCTGGTTCGATACCGGCCAACTCAGCGTATGAGTAGCACAGGCATCTGTGCGGTAAAGTGATGAGCTGATGGTAGGTGTGGCGCTCCAGCTCAGACGCTAAAATAATATCCTTGGTCTATCGCTAGTGAAAAGGGGATAGACTCCTACGTTGTTTGGCTGATACCGACATTAGGCAGCCCTGAAGACTTTTTTTATTTTTAAAGAAATGCAAAGCACATAATTGTATATCAAAATACTTAATATTTGATAGTGTTCATTAGAAATACTAGCAAATATATGCACCCTCCGGGTGCAAGTATTTAAGTTTTAATGTAATAAAATATTGTATTAAATTAGAAAGGCTAATGAAACTAAATAAGAATACAGATAAAAAGAGTTGAAACAGAGGGAGTATAATAAAAGATTTGAAACAGAGGGAGTATAATAAAAAATGGAACAACTGAAACTTACTCTTCCATCACTCTCGTCTTTCATTGTTATTTTTTCTAATTTAAGTATTTAGTTATAAGAGGAAGTAAAGAATAAAATGACAGTTATTTTATCTTGTTGATGGATTTCATTTAAGATTCATTGAAGAGATTTTTGCTTATATTCATTAAAATAAAACCAAACAGTTAGAAATCAATAATACTAAGCACATATTTATTAAATTCGATTTTTTAATATTAATATGCAAATTAACCTTCCCGTTCACACTGTAAACCGCTATTTTGTTATATATATAAATATAATTGCATGTTGTCAGTATGTAGACATAGTTAACAGTATTAATAATGTAAGACCATTTTATTAATAATTGAGGTTTAGATAAAAATAAAATCATGGAGAATGTGATGTCAATAATTAAGAGAATTGTGACTTGGGTAGGAATGTAGTTTCGGTTACAGACAGAAAAAAAACACAATCTCCATTATAATAAGATATTGTGGGGCAAAAAGATACTGTGTCCATGTACAGTAGCAAGAAGTATAGGAAATAAAAGTAATCCTGTTTCAGAGCGCCCTGGTGGTGAGGCTTAGAATAGGCTGACTGTATCCTCTTCAGAGTAATAAGACACCCTCGATAAGGATGTCCTGGCTATTATACTATATTTCCTCTGATGATAAGGATCCAGGAAATGTTGACTACTCCTTCATTGTTATTACCCCCAGACTCATTCTGACACGCAGTGATAGTAGATATTAACAATATAACTGTTTGAAACTTATTTGTATTTGATAAGACCTTCTGCGAAAAAAAAAACCCTCCTAAGAAGCAACTAAACAAAAAAATGTAAATAGCAAAGTTTTATCTAGTGTCAAGGTAATTTTTACATCTAACATATGATATAGAGTAGTTATTGATGTTACGTATAAGAAACCACAATCATAACAAGCTAAAAATTCAGTTAACTATTAAAATAAGAGGGGAAAAAATCTTAATTGTAAGCTTGAAATATTTTATACCTATTAATTCTATTTATTATAACGGTAAATTCGTTAAGTAATAATAACAGGTTAACAAGAGTTAATGCATTGAAAAAATATGTGTACTTATAATATATTAATTGCGTGATGTTTTGAACACACCCTGGAAGCAACAACTGCAGGTATACAGCATTTATCCACCGCCATCCCTCAGGCAAGGCAAGAAAGCAAGAAACTGCTAGAAAATTCATGACAATAAGCAACGTTTTTCTAAGGATTTCTACACATGGACAAACCAGTGTTTGTCAACGAGCAGAAATGTTGGAGGTTGTCACAACTGGTCATTGCTATTCATTGTTCTACGTGGCTAGGTATATTCACTGTCCGATTCATACAGACACTTACCTTCATCTGCATCCTGTTTCCACCAAAATATCCCCGTTTTCCCATGGCTTAAATCTACTTAAAATATGAAGTTGAATAGGCGACATATTGATAAGGGTATTTGCCTCATACCCCATTTGTATGGGCTGGGCACAAGGCCTCCTTTTAACGTGGGCCCAGCCACAAGCCGAAGCTCTTGAGTAAGAAAGAACAAAAATTGCGTTGATCCCTTCGGCATTCCCCCTCAAGGGGGCGCCTCAGGCACTGGACAATAAACCCAGCCATGCCCCCAAGGAGGGCAGGTATTGCCTGGGGGATGCCCCCCTGGGGTCAACACTATTAATTGTACTTTACCGGTTGGACAGGTAAGAATCAGAGCATAGTAACTGGAACAGATACTACTCTTTGATCCTCCCTTTTAATCCAGGCGACATATTGATAAGCATAAATGAAATAACAATCTAATTTAACTGACGCCATGTATTTATTGTTCAATGACGTTCTGACGTAAAATGACTGCCGATATTTTCAATTAAGCTCACTTATTTTATTTGATTGTATGATTATAAATCATCTGAAATAATTGAAATTTAAAACTTCAAACTACATGCTATTATTTAATTTAATTTTACAACAAGCCCACAGATAATGGTAAGTAGCTGACAGGAAAATTCAGCAATTTATAAATCATTTATTCTAAGAGTTTCTTGTGTTCCGAACCTTTGGCAGAATTTGAAAATAGTCTTTCTAGTTATAAGCAGAATTATTAACATTTCCATTTGTTTGTTCTTTCCATTGTTTTTCTTTTCTTTTCAAAATCAGTTTATACATGCCCGTAATTAGAAACCCTGTAGGCTGAGGAGGTACTTCTGCAAAGGGGTAAGACCCCCTCCAAAACGGGCCAGCTATTGGCTGTGTCTGGTGACCCATGATGCATTAGGACGGAATCCTACTGGCTGTTTTGAACACACCGTGGATGCAACCACCACAGGTATAGAGCATTTACCCCCTACCATCTCCCACAATCTCCCACCATCTCCCAAGTAAGACAAGCAAGCTAGAAACTGCTTGACAAGTAATGACAAACACATAAGCGACGTTTTTCTAAGGATTTCTACACAGGGACAAACCGGTGTTTGTCGACTAGCAGAAATTTATATTTATCAGATCTACACAGACACCGGGAGTCGCTATGGGTCCCCATCGTGGTGTAATGATAAGAAAGTTTCGAAGATCATTTAAAAGTGAGTTCGATCATCGGTGGATGCCCCTTATATATTCTCAACCTTGTGACATACTCTTCCATGGAGAACATGTTAGGTAAATACCGACACTGGTTGTCGTGTAAGGAATTAACAAATGCAGTGACCCATTGACAGGGATGGCGATATATATATATATATATATATATATATATATATATATATATATATATATATATATATATATATATAGGGAAAGGGAGTCAAAGTAATATGTGCTCGTGGCACACGAGAATGATCATGATGATCATGATCATGATGATCATGATGGAATTAGCCTAATTTTAATTAAAACTTTAGTTGTTACCTAACCTAAATTTAAAAAAAATGCCTCTGTTGTTTACATTGTTCAGGTTTTCCACTCCATTTTCTTCTTTTATATTTCAGTTCCCTTTTGCTTCTTTCTTCTCTGCTCTATATTTGTTGCATCCGTTCCTTTCAGTAGCTTTCATTTCCTCTTTCATATCTCATTTTCTTTGTCACTTATTTTTTCCTCATTTTAACTGCTATTTGATGGGCTTTCGTAGTCAGAATAAACATTCTATTTCATATTGTATCTTGTATCGTTAGATTTATTTTCCGAAAAACTAAAAAACTAAAGGAAAAGAAACAGAAGAAACGAAAATGCATATGATTACTTATTTACATAGTTGAGAAAAACATTCCTAATATAGATTAAGGTTTCCGGGTGTTACTCTTTTTATAACATGCCAAAAATATAACATAATAGAGAATAGCAGTGTGAATTGATCAATGTTTTATTTTTTTAACGTCTTCACACGAAAAAGAAAAGAAATAAATCTGCAGTACGTTACTCGCAGACCTCTCAATAAATATACGAGAATTATACATGATAGATTGCAGAGCATGTATTTAACTCGATGTCATATATAAATTTAACAAAGTACATTCTGTTTCTTGGTGTCCCATAACCCATTTTTTACTTTTTTATGAGACTTTAGACACCCATAAACAGCGTTGTTTTTGTTCACTTTATTGAGTGTGGCATTTATACATGCTCTGTGAAAGAGTCTAACAATATTAAAAAATATCTTACCTATAACCTATGCTCTTCTATTTCTTACAATTATGAGATCAACTGTACATTACCAGTAAAAGTTATTACTACAATAAATTCTAATAATTAAAAGACAATATCGGTCGAGGTTACGAAAGAAAATGTTAAGTATTGTACACCCAGAAAAAATAAAAATAAAACTCCAAGAGAAAAGAAATATCTTATGATCGTAAAATATTTTCTTTAATGTTTTGTTGTGAAGAAATGCGCCAGAAGGTTTAGAGATTCTAGGCATTTGAAATGGAAACTTCACACCCATTAAAATGAAATATGCTTATAGTTTTCCACGGGGTAAAACCTATTACTTGTTTGAAAACATAACAAAAACGCCTATATTCATCTAATGAATATCTGGAAGAGCAAACAATATATATATATATATATATATATATATATATATATATATACCAAACCCTTCAACACAAGCCGTACGTGACCCAAGGTAAATTTCTTAAGCGGAGTTTAACAGGCTTAAATTCAGAATTTTCCTTCTCTTAGACTGGTTGAGTAATCATGGTTAAAGAGCCCAATTCGCCTTACTATTAAACTATAGCTGGAAAGATAATAGTTGGATTCATACCTATCCCAAGAGTATTAGTGCTATTCGAAATCCAACTCGTCTTGCAGTGCCCATTCACTAGAATGGTAACCATTATACCACACGTGTCCATTGTTGTTTATATTATTGTTTATGGATATAGGTATGAACCTAATTACTAATTCGTTAAGCAGAATCAAATTAAAGCATTCCAAAATCCGAGTGTGAGGGTTCTCGTCACGGTATTTCCTGTAGTCCATTCAACACATTGCAACAATGTTCCGTCTAGATTTAACGTCTTTCCGAAATATCAAATGTGCTATTCACCACTTTCCCCTCTATTCTGAGTTGTTTCTTTTCCTTTGGGCAGAATTCTCCTGCTGTCCATCGATCGACATGTTTTATCGACTCTTTGTACATTTATAAATTTATACATCAAAAGAAGACACAGGATTGATCTCTTATCGTTTGCCCGGGGGATGGGTGCGTTTTCAGTATTATTTCACGAGAAAAGTGCTCTGCATCGACTCATCCATTCCGGTACTTATAATTTATGCAGGAACTAGTGAATATGCAGGGAAAGTGAATGGAATTATGTGGCGTGTTTATTGAACCAGGATTCGTGGTTTCTGTATGGACCTGGCCGTTCCCAACTTCCTATCTTCAGATTATGTTCTTTTAACTCAGCGAGTCTCGCGATCTGTAAATTACGAAGTCTTTGCCGATCATGTATCATTCGATGAACAAGTGACATGTGCGAGAGTCGCTGCCAGAGAATTACGTTAGGATCGCAATGGTGGGAGAGACGCTGTGAGCGGCTTATAGTAGGCAAAGAGTTACAATTTTGTCAACAATTCTTTGCATTGGTTTGTATTCATTTGAGCACCTCTTTCCTACCCGATGTGCATCGTTTTTGAAGAGTTTGATTTTATATGTGATTTCTGCCTCTAGCCATGAAGGTAGCATGTTATCTGTATTTTTGTTTTGATATTCCCACGAGCGAATTAGCCACTCATAGCGCTGCTTAGCGCTTAGCATTGCATTGCAAGCGACTTGGTTGTTTCGCAACAGTTTTGCAACACTCATATTCTTCTTTCATTTTGTGAAAATCTCGCTGTTCTCGCAACATCATTATAAAATATTGCTATTTTGTCCTTACTTTCTGCTAAATACACATTAACTATGGATGGATTAATAAATGTGAAGTTTTTTCAACTTAAGTTTTTTCTTAATATTATATGATTCGTAAAAGAATAGGGAATTGTGTGGGTTTCTTATGGATTACATTATTATTTACTATATTGTTGTTTCTTATCATTTCTCTGATATTATTAGGTCAACAAAAGGCCAGTGTACCTAATTATTGATTAAAATATTATAAAGTGGAATTATATTACGAAATATTTTTGTTAATTATTTGAAGCAGTGTTTAAAAAGATTTTGTTAAATATTGTTACAGGCAAATGCAATCCACTCTCTTTTTTTATTATGTTAAGGGCAACCTTCATAGGCGTATTGATAGATTTTTTATGGTTTTCAGTTAACATATGGAAGTAGCCTCATTCTAAAAATTGTTGTTTTAGTTTATTTTATAGTGGTTTTCTCGTGGATTACTTTATCGTTTAATATACTGCTGCTTCCTATTTTACTCTGACTATTGCAGATTTCAGATTCGCATCAGATACTGTGTAATACATATTACCTATAATAATACTTACCTAGTATTGTTTACTTTTTGTTTTAAATTATAGATTAGGGGAATCATTTGTCACGTACTGTAGTTAGATTTTAGATTCGTTTATGTATCACTCAGTATAATTTGAATGTTTATGTCAGCTGAAACTTGGTGTTCATTAGACGAAATAAAGTCACGTAATTATATTTTGAAATATTTTTGTTAATTATTTGAAGCAGTATAGATGTTATATGGTCAATTTAATCAGTTAGATGAGGAGAAACCTGCTGAACAAATGGTTATCTAGGTCTTCATATCTTGCTCCTGATACGTGCGGTAGTTAATATGTGAAAGGCGCCGCCAAATTAATAACGTCGTGTCTATGGTAAAATTTCTTTGTTGTTCATCCTAATAAGTGAGTGTCGGGTTACAACAAAAGACGACAACGAACTAACAAGAAAGACGACACACAGCCAAGAGAAGAATGCAAGAGAGAATCTGATGATCGTAAGAAATAAGAGAATATAACAGTTATCTAATATCCTTTACCTTTTACCTGGTACCTTTTACCTTGTATTTACTACCTTTTACACATCATCCTTTAACTTTTACCTTTTTATTCATCCATTTAATCAAGATTACTATACCATTGAGATTTCAAAAAATGACAAAATTTACCCAGACGGAATAAGCCACTTTACTTATAGACAGGGTGTGTCTTTACTCTTTCACCATCGTTGCAACTGCGAATATCATTGCATTCAACCTTAATTAATAGTGTCATACACTCGGGGCAAATATCATTCATGTGAGTGTGACTTTATAGATGTTAGTGCTGACCTGGCTGTATTCTCTACTTCAGCCTGGCCAAAAGATGTCTTCGCCTAATCTTACTGCCATAAACCCGCAAACTCCACCATTGACACTGAAACCAACACCACCCCCGCCTTCTCCGCCGGCAACACTAGTAGCAACCGGGGAAAAAGCCTGCGGAGTTTATCCTTAGGCAGATCTTCGCAAGAGCTCCCCTAACAAACAAAAAATATAAGCTAAGGTCAAACGGGGTAAACTATTTGTAAGTTGGAAGAGGACCTATTGAAGAAGATAAATTGATTCCAGCCACAGCAACTAAAATAACTAAAGGTTCGTCACAAGATAAAGTAGGAGGATTGGAGAGAATATGGAGTTGCCCAGTAACCTCTTCGATGTAAGCGTGCTGATTATTACCTGGTCGAGATGAGGATCTGAGGGTCTAATGGAAATTGTTGGGGAGGCTACTCAGACCTTCTGCCAGCTTTCATACCTCAATTAAAAGACCAATTAAATAATATTCATGGGAGGATCTCTTTGTATCTTATACTTTCCCTGTATAGAAAAATAAATGACACCAGATAGTGGGGGTCTTGCTCATTCCATCTCTAAAGAGATATGATTGGGATTCGTGAGTCAGACAGTCGGCAGCTGGCCACCTTTCGTGTTTGGTTCAGGGGCCCAAATCTTGTAAGACCATAGATTTAAGATTGTTTAGTTTGAATATCTGTGGAATCCAAGATCAGTCTACTCCTTGCAAACCCTAACCTTCGCGGGGTTGATATATGTTATATTCAACCCCATTTTGATCCAACTTCAATGAAGGTATCCTGTATAAATGTTTACGAGCATTTTTGCGTTTACGTTGACTGTTATTCCAGAGGTGGCCCTTGGTTGAGTAGCAGAAAACTTAAGGTGACACGTGCGCTTTTCTTGTCTTTTCATGCACATCCGACGGGCAGACATTGCGCGTTGGATACTACCATAAAAGAGACGTTTTATTTCGTTGGGATTTATGGCCCTAAACAGACTAATGAGTTTCCTGATATTTCAGGTGCATCGAGCCCTTCGTGACATCATCGAAAGTGGTTATTTTAGCGCCACATTGGAACACATTCTAGATCCCAAGATACCCACGGTGCGAGCTAGACTGAATATTTACCACTTTGATCCAAATATTACTTAGCCATATTCCGATAAAAGCATCCAAGTAGGGTAAAATGGACTTGTACTGTTTGTAGTGCCTCAGGTCATCTAGGTCATCTAGATCTAGATTTATTGTGGTCTAAATTTTGTGATCTAGAATTATTCTGACCACATATTTGTGTCCCAATAAAATTAGATAAGACTAAATTTAGGGTGTTTGGTCACTGGAATTTCAACCTATCCTTGTTGGTGTGAAGGATTTTCAAAGCCAGCTGAAACTAATATTAAAACAGGAACTGATGGGCCCTATAATTCGGAATAGTTTATGGGCAATAATCAAAATTAGAATTAGAGCCTTTTCTACTGATTGTAGTAGGAGGGTTCAAGCTAGATAGAATAGTGGCAAAAAGAACGATATACTCAAGATTATATAGAACGGTTAAATAATAAGATAGTTTAGAAAGTAACATAGCTATGGCGGATCGAGGTTTCTTCCATAACACAATTTGCCAGTTTCTAACACTTGTGATATGTCGCCGTGAATGATCTGTAGTTCCTCAGCTCGTAATTGATGAGGAAAGTTCATACCATCTGAAAATATTATTTCTAACCTAGCTCTAACTACTATAGCCTGTACTTTTTCCACCGACGTGGATGTTACCGCAATCTTTGTATGTTTTTACTCTTTATTTTATACCACAATCTCATTGCAGCTGCTCTGCCTCTTTTCAGTTATTTTTACCGAGTAGATTTTTTATATTCAACTGGCATAGATATTTCAGCTTCCTTTCAGTACTTGCTCCTACTAGCTGGCCACCCATCTAAGTACAGAGCATATGTATTTGCTTAACCCCGATAATTTAACAGACGAAGTTTTTGAATGTTCAATGACCGCAATTAATTTATTTTGCTCGGAGACGAAAAATACAATTGTGTTGTTGCTCTAACAATCTGACATTCTACCACCCATCAACTGTCTGCCTCTAAGCAATTGCACATTTTCCATAGATTTTATTAGATATTTATTTTTCCATTAACCGAAGAGACAAATGCATATAGGTGAATGTCTCTCCTTAGGCATTTACTACCACACATCAAGTGTATACGTCAAAGTCCCTGAGACACTTCCGTAAATTGTATTAACTATATTTAAGTCATGACACAACAACATATATGCATTTATCTGAATATCCGGCCTGAAACATTCGTTTTATATGGCTAACCAGTATAAGGATACGAATACAAAACAGAACATTTAATTCAGCATTCTGTCTATTTTTACAGAATCTGAACATAGATTGTCTATCAAATTTAACATGCAAACAATTCTCAGTGATTTAAGATTATTAGATATCAGTGTACATTGATGATTGATATTTATTATGAAGAATTTAACTCAAATCTACGTGAATAGAACTAAATAAAGAATCTAATAGTTAATCTCTAGGAAAATGCGGTAAATACTAAGAATTTCTGAAAAATAAAGTAATCAATTAATGGTCATAAACAATATTTGTAGAATAGAGATAACTGAATTTATGTTCTCGTTATATCAAATCTTATCTATAGATGTATAAATATTACACATAGTAATACATGAGAATAATAACTATGTACCTCTCACCTTTTTAAAATGGTTTTCGATTTATTGTGAAAAATATAGATATATCTTTCATCAAAACCTGCAATTTAATTGACATTCCATTTATTGTAATGTTTCCTCATGTAATTAAACATATTTATTTTTCATTTTATCTCATAACTTCCGACCAGCAACCTACACTATTATAAATCATTTCTTTTCATAGAATGCATTCATTAGTTTTCCAATTTTCTGGAGTTAATATTCTAATGTATTTTTCCGTGTAGTATGAGAGTAATCTTCATGAAAAATAGTGATAAACGTTGAGAGAAATGATTCTTGTAGAAGAAATATGTATCTATCTGAATTGATATTTATTGAAGAATTTTAGAATTAAACATTTAATGTTTTATGGAATTCTCTATATCGTAAGCAAAATAGAGTTTTCCAAAAATGCTTTCAAATTAAAGTACTTGATAGAATCTTCCTAGATCTATATTCATTCCTTACTGGAAATTAAATATAGTTAAAACGTTTCTTCTGATGAATGATATTTTACAGGGTGGTGTAAACGTAGTAGTGTCAGAGCTATGCCGTCGGGAAATTAAATTCCCAGTAGGGTCACACAAATCAAACATTTCTTGCCCCCAATGGCATTAGGGTATTTGCTTCGCATCCAATTATGCGGGTATGAATAAAGGTCGTTTAATGTGGGACCACCGACGAACCGAAGCTCATGGGATGGTTTGGGCAAAAATGCGTGGATCTTGAAGCATTCCCCTTCAAGGATGGCGCATCCGGCACTGCACAATAAACCCAGTTCCGCCCGTTTAAATCTACGGGGACAGGTGTTACCGGGGGCATGGGGCAAGAGCGGGTGTTTAGTGACATTAGAGGGATAATTCAATGGATGGAGCCGGCTCAACCCATCCAGGGTAAATTCTATCAGAAAACAAGACAAATAAATATCTAATGAATGGCTTTTTCATGGTACTCCTTGCATAATAATCCCGTTGATGAAGATATCTGTTTTCAAGCTGCTTTAGGATACATTTTTCATATCTCCTTCATTTTAATGTTCGTATTTATAAATCTCAGGTCTAAGCGCACATTTTGTGACAAGCCCTGTAATTCTTGATTAAACACAGTATTTTATCTCCACGTAGTTGGCTAATTATATGTTTACTTTGACCACAAATAAACAGAGCTCCGAGTTTAAAGGCGATTGATGCTAACACATGCTTTCAACCTGTACTGCAAATACATGCATACAAGTCACAGACAGCACGTCACCAATCCTTTGCATCTGTTTGCTAATTGGTTTCCGTATGGCAAACTTAAGGGTAATGAATGTGTTGCTACATGTGTATATGTTTGTGGGACACATAAATTCAACAAATAATGCCATAAATGGCATATTCTCATACATTCAAGAGAATCATCAATTTATATGTACATATGTGAACTTTTCGAATAATATCAAATATAGTACTGTATAGATAATATAATAGAGGGAAAAAAGATGACTCTTTTACAGAGTGTTTAATTATTTATTTTTCAAAGAAGAGTAAACAAACATACAGGAATATTTGTGTATAAATAATTCTCATTTAAAACATACAAACCTACATTTGGGCTACTAAATTTTGTAAGACAATATTCATGCATAGAACGCACTGAAATTTTAGCATTTCTCCTCCACTATATCAATTCCTACCGAATATAGATGATAATCTATATAGTTTCCATTAAAGAAGCACGTTGTGTAATGGTTATCATCATAGGAAATGGACACAACGGGACGAATTCTAATACTGGACGAGGCTATTTTATTTTCACATAATCCCCTGAAACGGTATGAATTCAACTATTCTCCATCAAGCTATGGGTAAATAGTAAGGTAGATTGTATTCTTAAGCAACCAGTCTAGGAGAAGGAAAACTCTGTTCAACTCCGCTAAAAAAACGACATTGCATTATATCCTACTCGTTCAGAGAGGTTGGTAAAAATGTATAAAGTTTACATTATGTATTTAAAAACGAGTTTTACCCCGAAATTACAGCAAAAACAAAAATGCAACAATTTTGCGACAACAATAAGCTATTATCCAGAGAAAAATATTATCAATATATTCCACTAGATATTTCATTTTTCTACTGTTCTTCTCCAAGGATGCCTTTGGCATTAAATACCCCTCGTTTTATACGCATTAAAAATCAGAGAAATTTAATAAAAATCCAAGAGGTTTTCATATATTTGTATTCGTGTGTATGTTCTTGTCTTGGTATTTGCAAGCTACATACGTACACATACATAGGTTTAGTCTTTGCTTATTTACGATATTTGGTGTGTCTTTATAAGTTAATGAATTAATGATAAGTTTATAGAATTACCGAAAATATTGGCGCACTTCTTTCTAATACATTCTTCTCAGCAAGGATTTCATAAACATAAAATAAATAAATAATCTACAAGGCATTCATAGAATATAAATATACATAACCACACACACACACACACATACACACACATATATGTCTGTGTTTATATATATATATATATATATATATATATATATATATATATATATATCAGAGTAGTTTGGACTTTAGATATGTTATCAAGTCCAGCATATAGTGAGGTATGTGACCGGGAAAAAAGATGATTATATAGTCCTCGTGAATAATATACGACCCAAAAATGTGGGCAGAAAAATCTGGAAAAATATTGCCTCTCATAGACAAATTATTACATTTTTATGCTTTCCAGTGTGCGTAATGAAACAAGTATATCATCAACTCCAATAAACTTGACAGGAAAAAAAAGTACTTCTTTACTAACAGCATCTTACTACCTGATGACAAATATATATATATTTACCAACTCCTCCACACCAGCAGGATACGACACAAGGTCAATTTCTTAAGCGGAGTTCAACAGGTTTGAATTCAGAGTTTTCCTTCTCCTAGACTGGTTACCTAGCCATGGTTAAAGAACCCAGTCTGCCCTGCTATTTACCCATAGCTGGAGGCAGAGTAGCATCCATACCTTTCCCAAGGGTATTAGCCTAAAGTGAAATGCAATTACCACGTCCAGGATTTGAACTCGGGGCGACGAGTCCATTTCCCATGACTTTAACCTGATGACAAATATAAGTAATTGAAATATTGGTATGGAATTATTATCACAGTTCTCAGAACCCCTACCTAAAAAAACTAGAGACACCCAATTGACAGATTACTGTGCTATATGTTGGATGAACTTTCCACGTGTAAATCATACAGCAGACGCAAACACAAACAGACAGACAGACACACAGTAATGTAGCGATTAGATAGCCTGCTATACTTGGCGACTGACTGTGGCTGTGTGGATAAGAGATTTGGCGAGCGTAAGTTCGTTCGGGTCTCGAACCTGGCCAGAGGCAGCAGCTAAAAATCGTATAACTATACTGATGAGAGGTGATACCTCGAAACACGTATCTATAGTTTACCCTATATATATATATATATATATATATATATATCCGCGCTGCTGGCATGATATATATATATATATAATATATATATATATATATATATATATATATATATATATATATATCATGCCAGCAGCGCGGATATCCATGACAATCTCTCCTCAACCATCTCT
Source organism: Doryteuthis pealeii (assembly GCA_023376005.1). Taxonomy (NCBI): domain Eukaryota; kingdom Metazoa; phylum Mollusca; class Cephalopoda; order Myopsida; family Loliginidae; genus Doryteuthis; species Doryteuthis pealeii. Next base: position 73,117,855 of record CM042139.1, read on the forward strand.
ATCATTCAATAAAACTGGGAGGCCCTCCACACAGCATGCAGTATCAGCACATAGGTCTTTGCTGGACGATTCGCACTAGCATGTAAAGGTGCTGGTTTCCACACAGAAATACGTCGCTTATGAGTTCATCCTTACTTCTCCAGCAGTGTCCGGTATGTCTTGTTCGTCTTACTAAGATGGTTTATATGACATGGGGCAGATGTCCGCATTGCTGCTTTATATATATATATATATATATATATATATATATATATATATATATATATATATATATATATATATAACACATCCTGTATGCATGTACAATCATAGTTTCAATCTAATTTATATTTACATATTTTCTAGTTACTTATATTTTTTAGGCTAACGTTGACATGATATCTGGTGTTCATATCTAATACAAATAATTTGCTAACATATCTATTTATGGGACCCTAACTGTTACTACCATTTCGTATCAGAGTAGAAATGAGGAGCAAAAACAATAAATGGTCACTCCAAACTCCCCAGATCTCCAGAGCTGAAACATCACCCCTTGATACAGTTTAGTGTCATAGCCAGGACACTCCTTTTTATGGGGAGGGCTTATTCTTATGCAGAGAATACAGAGAAAATATTTTAAGCGTATTTGACAGGGCGATGATTTATTGTACCGTATCAAGCAATGCATAAAAATGCACAGCAATTATTGAATCGGCATTCATTTTGCATTTAGCAATATTTTCAATTCCTTTTCTTGTTGAAATAGATTTTATCCTTTTACAAATAGGATAGATGTTTTAGACAAATATTAGTTATCTATAGTAGCAGAAATATTCGCTCCCCAGGCACAAGTATTATTTTTTGATATAATTTAATGTTATATTTGATATATATGTATAATGTTATATTGAATTAGAAAGACTAATTAAATTAAATATGAACACCACAACATGAGCATTATTTTTACTTTATTCTAATTGATTTCAATATAAAATCATACATAGGATAACTTTTAATACGTTTGAGAATAAAACAATAATATTAGAAATCAATAATACCAAATAATTATTTATTAAACACAATTTTGTTAAAACCGATATTCAAATTATTCACACCATATACTATGTAAACATTTATTTCTTATAGATATATAACACACATTGCAGACTTAAAACAATCTCTGTTAGACATTGTTAATAAGTAAGACTCTAGCTAAAATTAAATAATAATTGTTTAATAATAACCATTGAGATTATGACGTAAATAACTAAGGGAAATGCGTCTAGGTAGTTTGTTACAGACAGACAGATAATCTCCGTTATCATATCTGTATTATTACGCTTGTTCCTAAATCTTCCGTCCGTTATCACACTGCAACACTCTCTTGTTAAAAATGAGACCGACCAAAATTTTCACGATGCAATGTAAAAAAATGTGAATCTAGATTATCTGCTGTCGGTTATTCGCAGCTTTTTTTATTTGGCCCATTATATTTCACCATATTTTAGAAATGAAACATTCCAAAGGGTCTAGCGTCGCTTAAATGCCGAACGAAATGTGAAAATGAATTGAAAAAAAAAAAAAAGTTACATGTTTGTTTTATTTGTAATATTGAAATTGTGAATTACGGAATATATTTTGGTAATTTTGATATTATGTCCTCCGGCCTCCTGCCTTAAATTAGGCTATGTTTTAGCGACCCAGCGTCAGGCGAATTTCCGGTCGAATTTTCCGAGTCCTGTTTTTGTCACTTTTTTGTCCGCAAATTAATGTAGATATTTTAAACGCCTCCCCACAGATTTTTATCGGCAAATCAATGTAAATATTTTACACCCCCTCATTTTAAAAAAGAGTGTGTGCGTTTTGTTGTATGTGTGTGTATGTGTGTGTGTGTGTGTGTGTGTAAGAGAGAGAGAGAGAGAGAGAGAGAGGGAGGGAGAGAGAGGAGAGAGAGAGAGAGGGTGAGAGAGAGAGAGAAAGTAAGACAGAGAGAAATTTAATCAAGATTATTATACTTTTTACATATTGAACATATTCGCATTATCTTTAAGTAAACATATCAAACGTTATTATAATTAAATTATCATACTGTGGTATATAGACAGATCCTGTTAGTAAGATATTAATACATACGTATCTAACTACGTGTGTCACACTTTATTATCCCCAAATCCAGAGAAACTTCGTTGTTGATAGGGAGATGAGATTCCGTCAACTCAGTTAGATAATGTACCATTGTTTTTATTTTGGACAAATAAACGCAGGCAAATGACACGCTACACATCAGAAAATTATGTTAAGTAAGAGAAAAAAGACAGATACAAGCACGTGAATGGAATATAATCCGACCCACAAACTCGTGAAGTCAGGAAGATTATAGACAGAGAACCCACCGGGCAGTAAGCCTTACGAGATTACTTGCAACTGCTTACAAACACACACACACACACACACACACACACACACACATATATAATATATATATATATATATATATATATATATATATATATATATATATATATATATATATATATATATATATATATATATAATGTATAGAAATGTGCCCTATGCTATTATGGAAGAACATGCCTCAAAACCGAAAATATATAAATTGTTCAAATTTTTTAAGTGTATGTATTTAATTTGCCCCTTCGCATGAGTAGAAAGTAAGACAATGTTAATTTCAAGCAGTTTAACCGGTTTTAATTCATAGTTTTCATTCTATTAGACCGATTGGCACAACAAAATAAAATAGCCTAGTTTGTCCCACTATTTGACCATATCTGGAGGAGAGAGAATGGTTTGATAGAAACCTTTCACAAAATGTATAATTTTTTACTAGTTGTTAACGAAATGTTCCATCGTGACAATGGTGGAAAATATTATCTTTATTACACGCATTTGGCCTTGAACCTGACTTAGATTAATAAATATTTCCGTTTAAAAATTATTTTAACAATTGAAAAATATATTTTCTTTTACTTTTTCCTTTTTTCTTTTTTTTTTTTTGTAGAATACAGCAATATTTAAACGGGTAAAATTATCATTCAGGCAAAATGAAAAAAATATTTAAATAATAGATTGAACACTTAGATAAACGTGACAAGGCAATAAGGAGATTGTATGTGAAGACAGGGACATGATTAAGTTGTAATTGTTTCGGCTTTAATTGCAAGAAAAAACAGTGAACGTGTCTAATCAGCGAGTGAAGAGAGCAAAGTCCAAACAACAAACGGAAAGCAAAACTCGGCAAATGAAGATTGATGATGCGCTGATGACGTTAGTTTCGAAATCTTCAAGTGTCACATTTCATAACGAAAGTCGAATGGAAAATCGATTAACCACTCTCAGCAATAATTCCAGAATGAACCAACGCCACAGCGCATAAAGTTTCCAATCGAAATATTGAATAATGATTGTCAGTTGAATAAATAAACAAAATGCAAATTATTCGTTCAGATGCACATGCAGTGTATTGAAAGTTAATGACAGATTTATTACTGCTATTCTACCTTACGACAATATGATGATGATCTTTCACTCCTTGCTTACAAAATTTCCCCTACGGCTGTACCAAATTTTCTTGGTATTTTTAACTTGTATAATTGGTCCCTATTACAAAAGGTTCAAGTACCTGACTTAGGGTTGTTTCACAGACACAACAAATGATGACCGTTATGTTCGCGTAGTAATCTTTCAATATAAACAGTTGACACGTGCGAGAGCCACTGACGACGTATTACGGTGGGATAGCTGTGGTATGAGAACCGTTATTTGCGGTTTAAAGCAAACAAAGAGTTAATATATGTATTTCTCTTTGGATGGTTTAATTTCTTTGGTCAATACCATAGCAACATTTGTGGGTTATTTAATAACAAAGTCACCATTCTAGCTAAACTACACAATCCAATTTTTCCGGATTTATTTGAAATGATTACAAAAATAATAGAGTATCAAAATCACTCGCAAAAATAGATATACCTCTATGTATGAGGTTAGTAAATACATAAACATAAGTTTTATATATTTACTTTTAAATGATGGTAAAAATAACTGATTGTTTTTTTTTTTTTAGTGTATATAAAAGTTAAGTGCCCGAAAACTTAAATGTAAAAGTCAATCGTATATTACTTTTATGATTTGGTGTCTTTATTCTGAATGACATATCAACCTTTGTCGATTATTAAATGCCAAAGCCACTATTGTAGAAGGACAGTGGAGTTAATATTTAGCCCATAGTAGGGGGGTTGGGGGTTCATACCTTTTCCAAAGTATTTGTCCGAAAGTAAACGTCATATCGCGAGTGGATTTCGAACTCACTTACTGCAATGTTGTAGTCCAACACGTTAGCCATTACACCACGGGAACTACCAATATTTTCTCAAGTGAATGATTCTAATGTTGCTTGACTAAAAATTAAATATGTAGTGATAAATATTCTAATACGTTTTATAAAGAATTGTAATAAACACATTTTAAAACTCATTTTCATTCTATTTAACCCATAGCTGGGGCTGTGACATAGTGGGAGTACTACGACTCCCAATATACGGAGGTAGTCCACATTCCGCAAATACCCACAGCCACCACCTTCTAGAACATATAATAAAAAGCTGGAGTTGCCTTAATAGTGTCGGCACAATTATATAGATGCTAGGGCGTGGCCAGCTGATTGATCAGTGGAGACCTGTCGGACCGCCTGTCTAGCCTAAGTAAGGCCCAAAGTGGAGTGTAGCCTGTCATGGATAGCTCAGCTAGGAGTATTCCGCACTTAAGCAACATGGTTCGCCACTGAGTTAACAGGTGGCCATATTGTGGGTGATTTTACTCTACTTCAGAAGTACAGTCGGCGTATTCTACAGCCCCGGGCAACTGGGCTTCGCTGATTTGGTAGATAAAAAGGTGGTGTAGCGATGGAAGTGTAGCTATGGCGGTCTTAGTGAGCAAACAGGATCCATCAATGCTTGACCTCAGAATGAGGGTTGGTGATAGAAATTATTGGACAGCCTATTCCTAATCGGCTCCTCCAGTTTCTTTTTCAGTCAACCAAAACATGGTTATACCGAGAATAGGTGAATAATTAATAGATATCGGAGGTATTCGATCAATGCTGGCACCCACAGGTGCTGTAAATATGAGATAGACGATGACTGAGGAAGAGTCAGTAAGCATTTCAACAAACTGCATTAACAGTCAATATCTTTAGCAATTTTGTTTACCAAAACAAACCGTGACTCTACAACTTTATGTTTTTCTTTAAAGCTCACTCAGGATAACAAAGAATTAACACATGAAATATTTACAAATATAAAACTTGTTTTTCTTTTTACAATATACTTAACCCAGTAACAGTGTTTGAAATTCACGAAGTCAGGTGTTACAACTAGTAGCCAATTTTCTTTTAAAAAAGGATAATGTTTTATGTGTGGATTTAAAGTGATATATCTCAATTTAAAACGTCTCAGAATGATGGAAAACATTTCCTATACAAAGGAAATAAACTGATATACATCTAACTCTTTGACGGATAATCTGATTATCTTTCAGAACGATGAGAAAATTTAAAAGGATCAATCATAAAGCTTTACCTTATAAATTTGAGAGATAACATCAATGATAAAGTTACGGTAAAGATTCATTCATTGTGTGTGTGTGTGTGTGTGTGTGTGTGTGTGTCTGTGTGTGTCTGTTTGTGTGTGTGTGTCTGTATCTGTGTGTGTGTGTGTGTGTAGAAGATGGAATAGTGAATCTGTATCCGAATTCTCCCGCTGTGGTATACACTGTATATTTATATTGTCTCTCACTCTCACACACGCACACATTCTCTCTCTCTCTCTCTCTCTCTCTCTCTCTCTCGCTCTCTCTCTCTCTCTCTCTGATCTCAGACACCCCCATATATATATATATAATATATATATATATATATATATATATATATAGGTATATGTAAAAACAAATTTTTTTTGTGATGAAACAAAGAAAATACAGTGCTCAATCACTAAATTGTAAGAGCTAATATTTATTTATTTTACAAAGTTTTCACAGATCAATGTTGATTATAAACAGCGACCCAGGTTTCATGCCAAGGGGCAATCATCAGGTTGTTGAGCAAGATCCCATGGTGTTTGTTGAAGTTCTTTACTCAATGTCACATTTTGGACCGCAAAATAACGTCGGTTAGTTCCGCGGACGCTATTATAGTTCGGATTGACTAAAAATAAATTTTTTCAAAATTTGCATTTTTTGTAGTAAATGCAAATTTTGAAAAAATTATTTTTAGTAAATCCGAACTATAATAGCGTCCGCGGAACTAACCGACGTTATTTTGCGGTCCAAATGTGGAGTAAAGAACTTCATATAACAACCTGATGATATATATATAATATATATATATATATATATATATATATATATATACCATAGTCTGATTTATACTTTATATTCTTACTCTTACAGACATTCTCATTAAAAACGAAGGATAAAGTATTTTATTTTTTAACACTTTTCTGTTGATTTTTTGGGCTAAAACATCATTTATGATTTGTTGACTTTTTTACATGTAATAAAACGTCGATTTTTTTTCCTTTTCTTTGTTTTTTGTTTTTTTATTATCCCGAGCATATTTCCACATTATTTAATCATTTGCTTTAAATATTGGAAATGTTTTTTCCCCAGAGACTGAAGATATTTTTCATTTTTCTATAATATCTTTTTTTACATTAGATGTTTGTAATATGTTAAATATATCAATTAAAGCTTTATAAATATTATGATCAGGACCTGTTACAATTGAAACAGGTATGACGTCAATGGGAATCTTCAAACCATTCTAGATAACAACACTAGTTGTTACAAACAGGAAAAATAGGCACGCCTATTACAATTAACACTTTCCCTAGCAGACCGACATTTCTTCACTGATTGTACACGGGCAGATATCCTATTTTAGTGCTTTGCGATAGTCTAATGGGGCCATCTCTTGGTCGTGGGAATTGACACGTGATTCTTAAGAACGAAATGACGGTAGCTGAACTGTCCATGACTGGCCCTTACTTGGGCTAGACATGCGGCGCGAAATGCCGCCCCAATCAATCAGCTAGAAACGTCAATCCCTAGCACCGATATGATTGTCGCGACTGTATTGCTCTTATGACAAACCCCAAACCTTTTATCACATATGTGCTAGCTGTGTGTCTTAGTGACCTAGGTATGACGCTAAACTGTACCTCGTAGTGAGGTTCCAATAGATTTCGAACCTGACCACAAATGCAGTTTAGCATCACTCCCAGGTCACTAAGACATGGGTAAGAGTTCTGGGTAGTGTGGAGTAACCCTCCATTGACATTACTCCCAGATCAACTCTGACCTGTTTGACACACATCTATGGGTTAAATAGGTAAAAAAAAATTAGTTAGAAATGTGTTTATAAAATGAGTTTTAAAGTATTTGAATATCCAACAAGAATAAATGCAACAAAAACGTATTCGGTATAAAATAACCTAAGTGTTGACATGCCGTAAAATTCAACCAACTAGGCCTACCGTAACAGGAATGAAAACTCATTCGACTAGAACAGTAAAAACATATCTAGCTTAAATAGAATCTAAACACCTGCATACTTAAGTAGAAAAGGGAAAATATATAAATCAGGTAACTTTCTCAGACTTGAAATCTTCCTAATCCATATTCCTTTTTGCCAACTACACAAAACATGTAATCCTATTATTCTACCATAAATGCCAGGGAAAAAAGGATTAAATGCGTCGGTGAATCTCTATAAATCTCCCTCTCAAAAAAAGCTTAACAATGCCACGTCACCATCAATAGATGTTTTTAAAAAATTCATAACGTTTGCGTAAAAGAAACACTAGAAATAATATGAAATTACGTAAATAAATTCTATTTTATCCAACTCCAAAATATGAAGACTACCCAATATTTATAAAAATAAGTTTTGAACTAATTAGAATAATCAAATAATATATCAACACTAATTATTCTCCAACATTTATCGTTCGTTTGTTTGTTTGTGTGTTTCTTTAAATTACTTTATATGAGGCTATATTCTTAAAATATTTTTTACGATAGTAGTTCCACTACACAATGGAGACATTTCTTCGCACAAAGGAAGTGAATAAAATAAAGTATGCTGATCAACGATAAAAAAGCTAAGAATCCTATATATTTCTGATGTAAACGAATCAACAAACTAATTGCGAACATTTTCATGTGGAAGCCTTCAGCAGTAAAATAATAATTCTGCTTACTGTGCAATTTCTGTTATTGTCGCTACACTCGTTAGAAAAGCACGTCTTTTCACTACAAGAAAATAAAGATGTGATAATTTAAACAAAAGAAAAAAAAATATCCACTCCTCTGTCATAACTGAAACACTCTGGAAGAAATGTCCATAATCTATGCAAATTTATGCTTAGTGTGTGAAAAGTTACAATTTTCTTTCGAAAATGTGACGAATTTTTAAGTCATTGTTGGAGCCATTTTTCGGAACATACGAATGGATCTAATATTCTTAAATCGATGGCTATTGTACCTTGAATAGTTTTATACGTATCATGAATAAAATAAATGAAATCATCACATGTGAGTAATGTAGTAATATAATTAGATTTACATTTTTCAAAGGTGTGAATGTAACAAATACTTCGGTAACATTGCATCAAATGCCAATAATCCCCTTGAGAACGACCAGTGACATAATTGAAAGCCATTGGAAAAAATATGGGACACTTTCTCTACCATCTTGATCCCGATATACCGAAAATAACACAAATACTTCAATGTCTACACTTGAAAATAATGATAAATATTCCGTAGTCTTTAACAAAGCCTGCTTAGATAATAGCTTGCTGTTAAAAGAGACATGTTATATATATATATATATATATATATATATATATATATATATATATATATATATATATACAGAGAGAGAGAGAGAGAGAAAAGGGGGGAGTTAGAGAGGTAAATAAAGCAGAAGAAATAGTGCAATAAATATCATAGGAAGGAAAGATATATATATATATATATATATATATATATATATATATATATATATAATATATATACATGTAAATGGTAAACATCATTGAATTATATATATTTACGACTCTATTACTTCTGCCCTATTCCAGGGCGCACATGCACATTATCATTTGTACATATACGTATTACAAGAGAAGGGGTGAGTGAGAGACACACACTGATAGAATGGATACAGTCGTGGACAGGACCAATACTTCGGAATTTGTACGCTGTAAAATACCACGTAAAAAACTAACTATCGAGATTCAAACACCAGAATTCGTATTATAGTGACCAGTATTCATTTTTTGTCATAATTTATGTTCAAATAATTAATGTAGTAATTTGTGAAATATAAGAGTAAACATGTATTTTCTTATTAATTGAGAACAAGCATACTATGCTAAAATAGTCCACCATATTATTATTATCAACAGTAGTTTAATCGTTTAATTCACGGAAACCTGAGTTAATATGAATTAAAAATATACAGTTACATTTTTATCTCTCTCTTCCCCAGATAAATAATTCTTTAGCAACAGATTTAAATAAATTACACTACATTTGATTATTTTCTCTACTACGTTACTAACTTATGTCTTTAATATACTCCAAAGATTTACACTTACATTTATGTGATGCTTCACTGACCAATTCTATTATGGCATATTCTGAGAAAAACGAACACTCTTGTTCTATGAGGTGAGGTAAAAACATGTCATAAGCAGCAATTTCATTCCTAATTCATATTACCTAAAATAACTGCCCCAGGATATTCGACATATGAAGATGTAATGGGGCGAAAATCCACAATGGGAAAATGCTTCATTTTTATGGTCAAATAATATACGATCTTTTACCTGATTTGTTCGTTTTAAAAGAAGGGGTTTTAGAAGGTGAATATTCATGAAGTATTACCGCAATATTCAGGCAATTGGGACATTTACCTCGGATATAATGCATTATATTTATCATTTCTTGCGTGTCCGAACGTTTGAATGATTCATCATAATATATATATATATATATATATATATATATATATATATATATATATATATATATATATATATCATGTCGCTCCAACAGCACAGATATATGACAATATCTCGCCAACCATCGTCATCATTCAGTGTCCCCGGGAAGCAATCCGAGAGCACATCCAGTATCAGCGCATAGCTAGTCTATGTAGGTCTCTGCTGAACGGTCTGCACTGGTATGCTCACGTGCCAGTTTCTATAGGATAACGACACTTATGAGTCCATCCTTACTTCTCCAACACTGTCCAGTATGTCTTCTCCGTCTCACTCGGTGGTTTTTGTGTTAGGGGACAGGTGGACGTATAACTTCTATCCTTGTAGGATGTTGTGTCCACGGGTTGTTCAAGATCACACGCAACATTCTTGTGCAGCTCCCCATCTTCTCCAGGCACCTTTTCAATGTTTAAGTGGTGCAGCCATACACTAGCATTGATAGCAGGAAGAACTATTGCTTTAACCGATTTCCATATGACTGATAAGCTGTTTATAGCAGACTATGCATGCATTAATATCGCTTTCTGTGGATGAGATATTACTACATGGGTACCTGGCTTGTTCTACTGGCTTCAGAGGATTACCGTCGAGTGTGGAGATGTTTCTTTTCTTTTAAAAACACATGAACTCTGTTTTGTCGGAGTTCACATAGAGACCGATAGTCAATGGTGCCTTCTCTAGGTCATATAGCAGGGCGTTGGCTTGTGCACGTGTATTTGCTAGAAGTACTTTTTCCTTTGCGTAGTTCGCATCCGTAATAGTCTATGCAGGATATCGCCTGCTCCTTGCCTTTTTATGTATGTATCATGTCTATCTATATTTATGTATGTTCTAAGGTACAGAACAATGATTTCCAAGTAGGAAGCTGAAAACATATACAGAAGCATATTATCAAAGGAAATGTCATAGACTAGTCTGTTTGCTTTTCTACTTCGCGCTAATAGTATGAGAAAAGAGATGGATCGATCTATTTGTATCCAGCTAGGGAAAAATAGTAAAACAGGCTGGGTTCTTTAGCTTTGGTTGGGTAACAAGTTTAGGATAAGTAAAACTCTGACCATGGAGGAAATGTTGAGTACAGGCAGAAAAAGCTTCAAACACATATATTCATATATAACCCCCATCTATATATATATATATATATATATATATATATATATATATATATATATATATATATATATATTTTATAATTATTTATATATATATATATATATATATATATATATATATATATACATGTGTGTGTGTGTGTGTGTGCTTATTAAAATACTTACGCAATAGTCTTTTAAACAAGCATGTATATATATTTGAATCGATATTAATTTCAAATTAGTAATTTAAATAAATTAAGACCATATTTCTTGAAAATGTTTATAACGTATTTCAAATTTCTAAAGGGGATTTTATGAATATCGCTATCTTTTAGAAGAATGATTAGCAATATTTTCTTTCGTATCTTCATGAATTATGGCAAAACTATCAGGTGATCACCAATAAGTTCTCTCTCGGTTGGGCGCTTTTCTTCAAAAATCTAAAACATATGACACATATGTCACTTCTCATTTTCAGATCAGCATTGGTCAAATCAGTGACTGAAAATGACAGATTGATACAAATACCACGACAGTGAAGAAATCAAATTCAACATTAAATATATGTAAAAACAAATGAACCAACTATTAACACTATATGTGCCCTCCAAATACAGTCTGAAATCTATCAACGAACATATTCAAATTCTACATACCTCAAAACCAAATCAACAAATCATAGCCTCATTTGATGTCAAAAATATTTTCACAAATGTTCCGTTAAAAGAAAATCATCGGCAGAATCATAGAAAACATTTACAACAACCCCGAATATCCAACACTTAGAATTAACCCTCAAATCTTCTAAAAATCTTCTCCTCTGCTGCACCACTGAAGTTCAATTTTATGACCAATAAGGCAATTTGTATATAAATTTGACGGTATTTCAATGGGTTTCGTTCATGACTCACCTCGAAAAAAGTCTTTATTAAAAACACTACCATCTACGTTCGTTATGTTGATGCTTTTCTCCTTGTCAATAGGATGAATGATATGTATAAGCTTCAACAAAACTTCCAACAACACTTCGTCCCCAATTTCCCATACCAACTGAACAATAATAATCAACTCCCATTCCTTAATATATTAAATTAACAACAGCATTTTCACCATACTTATCCATATAGAAAACCCACAAGTAACCATTCAGCCACTCTTAATTATAACAGTGAATGCTCTGAGCAGTACAAAAAAGCTATCGTAAAAAAATTATAAATCGAGCAAAATTCAATACCTCCTTAAAAACATTTTTCTATCCCGAACATAAAAATATTAATCAAATCCTTATCAACGATTAATTTACTAACTACATAATCGATGAACATATTAGTCAGGCCGTTAATAATATTAACTTGACCTACGAATAAAAATACTATACTGAAAACTTCCAATCATAACATATCATCGTAACCAAAATGCACCGAAATTACAAACTTGATGAAATAGATTAAACAAATTAATGCGTAATAACCTTGCTTCCCCTAACCCAACCATGAATTAAAATTAATCATTTGTTACCTAAAATTCAAAAACACCAACCTTGTGTAACGTTGTGGGCTTTTTCACGACACTAAATAATAATATGTAACGTATTGCCTTTACACCGTGGCCTTCTCAGTGCGATAAATGCACGCACTAAATACTTATACACTTTCAATCAGGGGTCGACAACGCTCGTTCGTTTCTATTCGCGAGAAGTACGCGTTGGCTTGTTGATCAACACACAGAATCTAGTAGTCAGCCTTCAAGCCCACGAAAGAATCCTTCCTCCTTTCGTTTCGTTTATGGTCAGGGAAAGATATCACCTTTTTTTCCGTGGGTTTTTAGTTACGGTCAATTTAACATGTGTTTACAACTATCCTTCTCCTTAGTATCAGTCAAGTATCAGTTCACGTTTGTTTGTTTAATGGCTTTCATTCATGATTTCTCGTACGATTTCTCTGACGTAGTAAAATAAAGATGAAGACAGTACTTGTTACTTTTCAAATGGCTTATTTATTTGATTTATTCTTATATTGTTCTTGAGAGAGAGGGGGGTCGGCTTCATTAATAGGTATCTTTTTAACTTCGTCCAGTGGAAAATATTAAATATCAGGCTTCACACACTGATCCCGATTCGCAATTGGTTTCCGTCAAAATCTATGGGTAACTGCCCTCGGCAAAAACTGCCAGCCCAACTGCCAGACCAACCCACTACCCCAGATCAACTGTCTTTAAAATCTAAGGTTCCCTCATTATATAGAAATGGGTGTGGAGCTTTCTAGATTATTCTGGAATTTTTCGAATATTCTAACTGTTCTACCAAATTGCATGTGTCACCTAACGGGTCAACCATCCTTTCTTCTGACAAACCGATTAAAATAAATTTTAATAATAAAATCCTAGACTTCCTGGCTACCGAACCGATTCACAGGTGATAATGAGAATTCCATTATCTTCTTGCTCGCCTGAATGTTTATATTTGTTTTCAGGCCGACTCTTCAAATCATACCACATCTATTAAGGTTTCTCTGTGTCTGGTACAAGGCCACAAATATGGTGTTCCTGGGTAAGGCGCGCCAATTATGCTACACTTGTTACCAGCAGCCAATCATCCCTTAAACATGACTAGTTATCTTAATGAGATTAAAGTAGTGTACAAATTTAAATGTCCCATAGGAGATTGTTTCTCTAAAATTGAAAGCACTTTCGTTGGTCTCACTACTACGACCTTATCCCACTGCTTGACGTTACATTTATCTGATACCAGCTCCATCTTACAGCACCTAAAATCACATGCATATCCCAGCTTATTACCGGGAAATTCTAACAAAAAACACACACACAAAGTGCACAAGGAAAGAAAGAAACAGAAACTCTAAATCTTTAAACTTTATACATTAAGCAAAAAAAACAAAAAAACAATGCACATTTTATTCTATTTTGAATATAACAGACACATTCTCAATTAGCTATAACTCATTTTTCGTCAATTCTCCCCCCATTCACCGCAATCATTCATATAATTCCTTCTACTTACTCGTACTGTTAGTCGGTTGTTTAACCACCTTGTGTGTTTAAAAACAACCAGGAATCAAATGTTACATATACCCCTGATGATAACATTACGGAGTGCTAAAAGTTCTAGAGATAAAAGCTATGGTTGATTTATCAAGCGACTCTACCTTGATGTTAAAAAAATGACAAGAAAACTGTAAAAAATTGAAAAGACCACTCGTCAGACACGAGATATCCGCCGCGTTTAACACACACACACACACACACACACACACATAATATATATATATATATATATATATATATATATATATATATATATATATCAGAAAAAACAGAACCCACAATCTTTGTAATAAAACTTATTTTTAACTAGGGGAGTTTAGGGTTAGAGTTGGATTTTCAGTGGAAAATGCCCTAAGCTGTTTTTTTCTTCTTTTTTCAAGTGATACCGCTTCGGCTACATACTTCAATCATAGATGGTGTTGCTTTTCCACCAGTCAGCGGCTAGCAGTTTTTGAGGCAGGAAACCAGGACAGAATTCCGCAAAGAATACCATTATTTGTATTATTCAGACTATTGTCCTCATCTTCATTGTTATCTGTACAACGTTTCGGCCGATGTGCCCTCCGGCCTTCTTTTGGGTATTTCTTGTCGGACTCGGGAACCTTCTTGTAATTGGGAGCCATAACATAACTTTGAACACAACCCTTTATTCACTCCACGGGGGCATCCTGTTCTCATTCCAGTAACCATAACTGGGGTACAGGTGTTAAGATGTGTTAATTAGTATTCTATGTTACTGCTGCCCCTGATCAGGATTGAACTTGCAGTCTAGAGATAACTGGCATTTAGAACTGTCTTAACCTTATTTCTTTATCTACTAGGATATGTGTTCAATTGGACAATCCAGTGTGAATTTTTTTCAATCGCAATAGTTACAATTTATTTTGTAAAAATGGATTTTAAGTAGCGTCTTGGCAGGCATCTTGATCGAAATTGACCGAACAAATTGTTTTAAATATATAATAAATAAATTTCATGTGTAATATTATTTTGCTTTTTTACTGATGCTCATTATGTTACTACTTTTCCACTTAGACAAAAAATTTGACCTTAAATAATCGGTTTAATAAATTTTAAATCGTTTTTAAAATGAAAATCAGATGATATTTTCGCAGATCCTACTCGTTTCCCTAATCCCAATCATCTAGCGAGAGCTTAATGGGTCACCCAACGGTCATGTTTTGTCTAGTATATATATATATATATATATATATATATATATATATATATATATGTGTGTGTGTGTGTGTGTGTGTGTGTGTGATAGATGAACTTTTGTACAAATTTTATATAGTTTTTCCTTATATACCTGTATATCGTGGTTCGTCTTATATACTAGTATATACGTCAATTACGTTTGTATTTATTCTTAACCAACAATAGCGTATAAATGACATTTGGTGAAGTAATAAAGCACACAACGAGACCAGTTCAATCACTGAAGTTATGCAACGGACTGTCTACTACCTGCATATTATCCATATGCTTATACGGGTGACCATATAGGAACATGTTTTACGGTAAGCAAACCGAGACACTGTAGAAAAAGCAATATAGTAAACCCTATATCAAATAATATATTTTACCTCAAATTTATTAATTCCATATTTTCTTAAATTAGATTTATGCAATAATTAGTGTCTATCAATTTACATAAATATAATATTATTTCCGATTAAATCACAGTGTTAAATTGTCCGGTTAATATGCGACTCCTGGCGATGTATGTATTTTTCTATATTTTTGTGTATGACAAACTTAATATTTATAAGCCTTGACAAACACATTAGGAACAATCTTATTTCATCTTTCATTTAAGTCTTTGAATGATGAAATTTACTTCTTGTAGAATTTAGTGACGATTTTAAGCGAACTGATTCAATTGAAATCGCTGTTATTTAGTCATAGAACACCTTTTCTATGCGAAAAAAACATTTAGCATGAAATAAAATAAATGAAACTACCAATAAAAGGAGGTCTGCGGAATCGTGAGGATAAATATAAAATACTATTCTCTATAACTATTTATTACTGTAATTTTCCCTTTAAAATCACGGAAAACAAGTGAATACCATTTTTTATACTTCATGAGAAAGTCTGACATGATGTCTTTTTAGAGTGGATTTTCAATGCAGTGAATGAAATATAATGACGAAGCTTTGATACTCTTAGAAAAAATGTCTTGAAAGAATTCAAAAGAATTTCGAAGCATATTTCCGTCATGTTTTACATAGGATAAAAGCTTGTAATAGTGATACAACCGTATACTAGAATATTTCAAGTAGTGAGAACATTTTGGGCACTATTATAACTTGATCTTGCAAGCTCTCTTGCTCAGTAATTACTTTAAAAAATAGTTCTTGGGAATTCTCTGCCCTACAAAGGAGCAATGAAATGTTTATCTTATTTCTCATAATCTTCCCAGAGTTCAACAAACATGGCTTTTATTTAGTCAACTTAAAAACAATTTTAACTTAAAATATATCATTCCTTTCCTTGGTTGAGACGATTTTCAGCAGCCTCTCGTACATAGATGCATTCATGTAGTAGTAGCTTTCCAAACACCCAGTTAATCTTGTGACAGCCACCCTACAGGTAATGAACTCTTCAATGATAGAAAGAGTCAAACATGCGAATTATCTCGGTAGAAGCGAGGAACGGTACACGCGAGTGTTTTGAACTTTGGAAAAGGTTAACCAGGAAGTCAGTTAGTGACAAGAGAGGACAAGAATCAACTCAAATTTTAGAGCCCTCCCCCAACTACATTGGTGCCAGGTTGGGATTTACGGAACATCTGCCTCTCTTTATTTTTAGTGGTTTGTAATTCACTATCAACAGAAAACAAGCAATCCTTTGTGAACTAAAACCCCTTGTGTTCGTGTGAGGTATCCTGAACCAGTTTACGTTTCAAGAAATCAAGGAAAACGAAATTGGACTTTTTGTCGCAGAAAAAAACAGTTCGAGATCAACTCGAGCGGATAGAATAAATCAACAGAATCCTAAGATTTAGAATGGAGCGGTACTTTCTGTTTCCACACTCCACTCTCCGAATAACCCTCTGATATAGCATTTCACCGCCGTCAGCTCAGCACATTTTTCTTTAAGGCACACTTGAAAATATGAAACCCTTTTAGACCATTAGTTGGTGTATTTTCAGTTCAGCATTTAATCTTTATAGAAAAATAGGCTTAATTTGTGGCGATACGGGTGGTATTAAGGAACATTGAATCGATGTCGAATCTCTAGCCACACTGCAATCTTTTCCATTAACAATCCTGTTATAACACATCCCCGCCTGTTGCAATTAAATCTATTGTAGGAACATGGAACCGGGAAGAGGAATTAATTCCTTTCTTCGGATTGATAATGGAAACAATATACAGCACCAGTCACAAATAGAATGTATTTACTGAGCCTGTTTTATACTGTTTTATATATTACATTATTTTGAAAAATTATCCAACGAAATGCCTCATTTGCTGACACACGAAGAGAATGATACATATATTGAAAGTAATGTGTGAGCTTCGAATAGTACTAGAACAATTGAAATTGAAATGTTTAAGTTGCGATACATTTATACGTGATAGTTTATTTGCCAAGAACATACAACTTTAGAGAATAATGATTTCTCTCGATTTATAATCAGAGGTCAATACTAGCTAAAACACTGTATATGGTACCGTTGGAGTATACATCTCTCTCTCTCTCTCTCTCTCTCTCTCTCTCTCTCTCTCTCTCTCAACCATCTCTCTCTTTCTCTTCCATCTTCTCTCTCTATCTCTCTATTTCATTCAGCCTTGACAACAGGGCTTAGAATACGCTGACTGTATCCCTGTAGAGGAGTAAAACCCCTCTCTAAAGATGGTAAGTCCTGGGTAGGAATCTTAACTATATTTGATGGTGAGGGTTCAGTTATAGAGATCTGGGAAGTGTGAAGTGCCCCCTTTATTACTATTAATTCCAGATCTCCTCCGGCTCGTAGTAGTATTAACTGTTAGGGTCTCATATAAATGATGCAAATAGTTATGTTCAAAAGATACTCTTATTCGATAAAACTATGTGCAGAAAAATGCGGAAATTACTTAAGAAACAGCTACACAAAAGATGTAAGTATAAACGTTCAATGGACGTGAATCATATTGGACTATCTCTGGGTATAATATGTACACAAAATCGTCACTCCTATTTATGAACTTTCCCTACAACAGTAGATAAAATGACTCATCAGGTAAAAATGACCAATGAGAAAAGAGGACAGAAAGCATCTAAGATCGCTTGCAACTCTACTCAAATAAATTGCTAATTGACTTTTATACGAGCAAAATATATTTTGGACTCATACATATACCAAGGAACATTATAGACTTGGATTAACACCAGGGAAATGATACAGGCTTGAAATTATACATATTGCACTGCTAACTACAGACTTGGATATATTACAAGACGTACTACTGACTGACTAACTCACTACAGATTAGGACTACCAACTAGATTCTGTGAACAACTAAACCTCTACAATGCCGAACAGGATGTTAATTTTCTAACATTAACTATGCATAGACTAACTCGAAAAGGGTTGACGACCAAACTTGTTTGTACAATAATGAAATCCAAGACGAAAAAATAAAATGAATTGGAAGTCATAAAGAGGTAAACATACACCAAATAACTTGTTTTAATTTGTTTTATATTTAGGTCTTAAAAGTTTATAAAAAGAATATATATATATATATATATATATATATATATATATATATATATATATATATATATTCTTGATAGAAGATACGAAAGTCATTCAATAAATAAGGTGAATAATGCCTAAGTAGATGAAAATAGGAAACATTATTTAAACTTGCTTCGTTTTCAAGGAAATCAATCGTGATGTGTATTTTCATGTCCCAAAGCTCTGTTTGGATATATACGTTATTACTGACAGCTTCGATCGGAGCTTTTTCTTTACCGGATAGTCAGTGTAGTTTTAATCCATGGATGGTCTGTTCGACTCAGATTTATAGTAGCAAATCCTTGTTTAATTCATTTTTAAATATATTTTTTTAATACAGGCTTCTCCGTAAATATCAAACATTCTACTGTAAATTTTACATGGTTTACCCTTCTCTACCACCAAAGATTTGATGACATACATCTGTTCAAGACTGGAGCACTCTGATTTAGTTTTATTTTATATACCCCCAAAACAAATATTTTTGAGGGATTGAGTTTTTTTGTTGTTAGCCAATTCCAAACAACACGGCATTTAAATTCATGGAAAAGACTTCTTTTCCAAAAAAAAAAAAAAAAGAAAAAGAAAAATGACCCCTACTTATTGCATCCCCTTAAATATTATTTGAGAAAATCGTCATCTGCATTTTCCACGACCAATAGAAAGCTTTATGTTCAAATTATATTTTCCAAAAATATGCCCCGGATATTTTTATGTCATAATTTACAATGTATTTGTATAGGGCGAACGAATTGAAAGAAGTGAGAGATAAAACATGAGGATCTTTCTCTTGGCAGAAATTCAGATATTACTGTGTTAGCAAAGTTGTTTGCTTGAAAAGCCGACTAAGATATATTTTGTATTTTTATGGAGACATTTTATAATTTCTATTCTAGGTAATGTAGGTGCATTACAAAGAAAACAAGTGTTTTCGCACAGATATATATATATATATATATATATATATATATATATATATATATATATATATATATATATATATACACGTTTCTTAAGAAATAACTTATTCTAAGGACATCAGAAGAAAGGAAATAGATTCGTAAACATATACATTTTGTAAAATTTTTGAAAATAAATGTTTATGCACATATATATATATATATATATATATATATATATATATATATATATATATATATATATATATTATTAAGAAATAACTTCTTCTAAGGACATCAAAAGAAAGGAAATAGATTCGTGAACATATAAATTTAGTAAAATCGACAAAAGAGAGAAAAATATTCAATATTTTTGACTGAATTCAAAATTTTCCTAAAAACAAATTTTAAACGGTAAACTTTTAATTGACTTTTGTTATAATCTTTCATTTCTAATCGTTATATATGTATGTATATATATATATATATATATATATATATATATATATATATATATATATGCGTAGATAAAAATGAT
The DNA here is from genome assembly GCA_023376005.1 of Doryteuthis pealeii. Classification (NCBI taxonomy): domain Eukaryota; kingdom Metazoa; phylum Mollusca; class Cephalopoda; order Myopsida; family Loliginidae; genus Doryteuthis; species Doryteuthis pealeii. Next base: position 73,138,245 of record CM042139.1, read on the forward strand.
TAATGTATACGTAAATTGTTTATAAGTTTGATTTTTGGGACTGATGTATTCATCTATATTGTGGTATGTAAAAACGCAATGTTTCGTTCGCTATATACTCCGCAATTCCTTCTATGTTCACTGTCTTTCCGATTTACACACGACCCTACTGAATATTATTTAACCTGTGTATTTGACCCATAGATGGAAACCTAACAGGTACTACCATTCCTAGGCAGAGTGTATCTGGTATTAATGGCAATGAAGAGATTATTCACACTCTACAAGAGGTCCAGAACTGAAGCCTCACCAGCAGATGTAGATTAGTGGTATCCTTTTAATTGGGGAGACTTACTCCACTGCAAGATATGCAGTTAGTCTATTCTTAGCTCCATCGACAGGGCTTTATTATATTTCATTAAATGGAAAAGCAAGAATACGATTAGAAAATGCTTTAGACTTTTTTCAAGTTGTGAAAATGGCGAGAGAACGTTTACAACAATTTTGTAAACGAAAAACACGCTGACACTATTGTGGACCAAAATAAAGCAAATGTATGTATCGTTGCATGTAGCCTAATTCTCTATATCTTTTAACACAACTTGCATTGCGGCTGCAATTTCTCTTGTAAACATGTTTTGTTAACTATCAAAAGGAGCATTGATTTAATATATATATATATATATATATATATATATATATATATATATATATATATATATATCACTCTGTTTTTCTCCAAGGCCACGAATTGTTTATTCAATTTTGCTATAACGTTCGGGTTATTAAAAAGAAAATTAATACAATGAATAACAAGAATTATGGCGTTTCTTTTATGTAGAACAGTAAAAACAAATTAAATAAGTAAAACGATCATTTTCTGTTTATATTGTTAACCCCGTCTTTTCCTTCGGATCTCTCTAGACCCTTACATCGTGATCCATTCTCAAATGTAAAAAAAAAGGCGTCTTACTGGTTGGAGCGACTGGTTCAGTCGAGGGAGTTTTCTGTCGACGTGTTTTTGCTAAGAACACGTGACCAGAAAGGAATACAATTATAAGCTCCCGTCGGAAGATGGGGAGGGTGGGGCAGTTAACCTACCACTATAAAAAGGATCCCCTTCTAAACACTCTTGTTTCAGGGACAAGAGTTATTACAGTTCGTGTAGTATTTACCTACATTATCTGACCCTAGGCAGGCGTGGATCGCGGAAGAATTATATTTTAGCAACACTAATACGTCAGCCAGCTCTACCCTGGTTCTTCAGATTCGACATTTTTCTTTTGATGGAAACAAATACCGAAGTAAAAACAATCATTAAAGAAAATATCTACGTTGATCAGTTACATATAATTTTGTGTACAGTCACATATTAGTTATCTAGCCTAGGGAACAAAGCATACAACTAAAGAAAGGCATGTTCTTCCTAATATTATTCGAGCTTTTGCCGTGTAATTTAAAAATGTAATTGAATTAATTAAATCATTTAGTCATACATATATTTATATATTTCGATATCTTTGAAAATAAACGTGTTATTTCCACATGTAAAGATAATACACTATATTGCTCAACAGGAGTGCAGATCAACGCACAATTAAGCCCACCATTATTTATGGGTAGATATTTACCTATGAAATGCAAGATTTGTCTATATTAGTTCGAGAATAATCCAAAAGTAATGTTTTTAGAATATTTATAAATCACAGAAACGTTTATTGTTTAATGTCAATGATGTTTACCTCATTTTACAGTTTGACGATCAATCTATTCTTCTACATAATTGCAGTTCCGGTCGATGTATTTGTGTAGGCACTTTGGCAGTTTTTGTATGCCCATGTCATACCAGATCGCCGCCATGTCGTTGAGGATGCATTGAACCTCGTCGTCGTGGCAAACTCCCTACACATCTTTCAGGCGTTTTTCACAAACTCCATACACATCTTTCTGACGGATTTCAATCTTTTTGTATTAAAAAACCGAATAACTCCTTAAATTTCCAGCTTGCTTGGGAATAGTTCGCCCTATTATTCACCTATAGTTCTAGGAAGAACAGGAGTATTCATACCTTCCCTGATTGCATTAGCGTGAAGTGAAACGGGAACCGATTTTATTTCTACAACGTCAACCATTATGCTAAGCGGGTTGTAATATTTTGAGCTACCAAAGTCGTTAAAAAAAGAAAAACAAACGTCTAATACCAAACAGTCAATTAAATAGCTGTCAAAAAAGGTATTTTTACAATGTTTCCTTTACAAAACGCAAAACTGTTTAAGAAAAAAGAATTGTATTGAAACAAGACGAAGAACAAAAACTTTAGCAAAAGAATAAAGAAAAAAAGATTACCGAAGACAATAAGTTCATTTTTTCATTGTGTGTATTTACCCCAACCGTCTCACAAGGTGTGTTAAGCAGAGTTTAATCGTTTTGAATACAGAGTTTTCCTTCTCTTAGACAGTTTGCCACACCATGGTTAAAGATTCCAGTCTGTCCTACTATTTACCCATAGATGTATTGAAATCTTTGGCTTCATACCTTTTCCAAGGGGACTACCGTTATATGAAATACGAACAAGCTGATCGAGACTTTAAAATCAGGTTGCTGTATCCCACGACGATAGCCATTACACAATGAACATCTGCTGTTATTCTTTTCTCTTTATAGGTTTTCTTAAGAGACTTTGAAGTTCCTAGGAGAGATGTCTAAAAGTGATAACTTTTCTTAATAAACAAGCATTTAATATATTATATTATACTTCATTTACACAGCAAAGTATACTTTAGGGATTAGAGAGTAAAACAGCAACCTGAATGACGATTTGGCTAGTATTTAGCTTTATGCCAGTAATATATCAAATGCATACAGTTTGTTATTTATCAGGTAATACAGTAATAGAATGTGTGAATATTTTGACAAATTTTCCAACCCCGATGATCCGGTTGACCAACAACATATGGTCAACAACTTGAACTATCTTGGTAGGTGCGAGAAACGGTCCTTTGAGATTTGGGGAGATTTGAAAAGGGCAAATCTGGCACTCGCTTAGTAATCGGTAGAGGACAAGAAACGGCTTAACTTTCGGAGCTAGCGAGTCCCCTACATGCATATTAGGAGAGGGCTAAGATTAAATAACGATTGGATTTTTCCTTCATTGACTTATCATATTACCTGTTCGCGTCTACCTGCTTTTGTGGCTGGCCTGGAGGAAAACTCATTAATAAAGTGTGTTATATTTCTTTTCTTTGAACTCATATCTGGCGTTTTCCTTTTTGTATACTTGTCACCATCTTTGAGCACATATCTCATTCTTCCTTGTGTAAAACCTCCCTCGCAAGCCGAGGCACCTGTAGCCTCTTTGCTACGCATCTTACTGCATTTCCTGCAACTTCTAGTTTTTCTAACTTTACTGGCCATGATCGTCTGCTACTTACACCTAGGACCTCCACTTGTGTCCGTAATTCTGCCTCGGGGCACCGTCCAGGGGGTTTACAATCAATTACAAGAGAGAAGAAAGACAAGACAAAGACGAAATCAGGTGAACATCAAAAATGGTCAGAGAGATACACAACTGGCATTCATTCTTCATTCCCATCTGCTATATTTCCACTTCTCCCATGTTTGCTGAGATGAGAGGGGGCAAAATGCCCCCTCTTGTTCTTTTAAGGACCTCTGCTAATGTTGTAGTCACTGCTCCCAAAACTCAACTCTTCGGTTCCCAGCAACTAACTCCAAACTCCAAACTCAACCCGACTGCAAACTAAAATTCAACTAACTTTTTAGCGGGGACTGTCTGTATATATATATATATATATATATAATAATTCCACCCCCACCATTTCCTTCCTGACTAACCTTACTGGACAAACAATCTCATCTCCAGATGTTATTTTGTTTGAAATACTAAAACTAGAACAATAATAATACTGGCACAACAGACAAACAAATGTCCACATAATCAATTAACACAATGTATAATTAGGCCGAAATAAACAATGTCCTAGGCATTTGTCTCGGTTCGATATCAAATATATTTTCTATCACTCCTGTTTTTATTTAATTATTCATTCCTTAGTCATATTCACTCATGTATACACACATGATTCACTATCTCCCATCCAAACACACAGACACTCATGTGTAAACACATATGTATCCATAATCTTACATACTATATATTCTCATAACTATTTATTACAGCTATATATATACGCACACACACACTTGCATGCCTCCAAATGCA
>CM042139.1:73144963-73154963 GCA_023376005.1 Doryteuthis pealeii
ACTATCCATGTGAGTGGACCCAAAAGAGGTGCCAAAATATCTATAATTTAATACTTGTGTTCTCTATTTGTAGGACCCTTATCATTTTGAACTCTCAGGTTAAAAACGAAACCGTCCAAATCTTTCAAGATGAAATTCAAAAATGTAAATCCTTATTATCTGGTGTTGCCTATCCGTCGAAATCTTATTTCTCATGAGTGTCATCACCTCAACAAAATAAGGGAAGATTCCGTTTTAATTATAAAGAAAGAAAGAAAAGAAGGACATGCTACCAGACAAGTACAATAAGAAAGAAAGGAAGATTTTAGGGGAAATATAGAGAGATGTTGAACGTGCTGAAGCGATAACGCTATCTATTTCAATCAAATATAATGGAAAATGAAAAGTAGGGAAGAAATATAAAAAAATGATTGAGAGAAAGTTACATCTAAATTTTATACTTTTTACATACATCTAAATTTTATACTTTTTACATACAAACCATTTAGCAATAGCTCTTAAATAAAAATATCAAACGTTGTAACAATTAAATTATCATACTGTGGTATGTCCACATGTCTTGCTAGTAAATAAATATATTAAATATTCCTGCCCTCACCCTAGGACTTGGGTAAAGATCGGGTGAAATATTGTAACAAACAAAAAATAAAGCTAAAAATTGAATGATAGTAACCAGAGAGCTAAATACAGCCGTCGAACATTGTTTTGACTTGAGTATCAGAATGAACTTATACATTATAGAAAGAAACATGGAAAAATGTATACTAAGCAAAGATACAAGGTGAATTGAATAATTAGCAATTGCTCGTTTGAATTAATAGGTCCCGTGAGATCTCGTTGTTTTTCTCTTCCGACCTTTCGTCACCCATTATTTATAGGATAAATAGATAATCCCATTCTCATTATTTAGGTACTCTATGGTAAACATGAAGATAACTGTGATACTCATCGTAGTTAGAACACTTATATCTACCCACAATTCACTAAAAAGAACCGAAGGAATTAGAAACAGAGGTAAAATCGTCACCATATAGACTAAATCATTGTTGAGATCATCTAGAATACCCAGAATAGTACTGGGGGTTTGAAGACTTGTTGTCACACAGATTGCAGTCACTCAGACTGCAGTCAAAGACCACCAGTTAAAACCGGGGTGAAAATTTCGCAAGGAGTGAAATAATAATAATAATGAAATGGTCCATAATTATTTTAATGTTATTGCATGAAGAAAAATATTTAAATCAGTAGAAAGTGTATAGCATACCCTGAAGTACAAAGATCTAACAGAAAAATTACGCTCGTCAGGGATTTAAAAGCCATTTAAATCTCCTGATTGGCAAGTAATTTGATGATAAAAACGCAAGAAATCGAAGCGCCTTTTCTGAAGTGGTTGAAGAAGAAAAACACAAAATCTATTAATTGGTCTAAAACAGCATCTAAAAATTGGACTAAATAAAAATGAACAGATTTTCAATCAGAAAAGCGAATAAAAAGTAATTAACAAATATAGAAAAAAATATATGTGTAAAAAGGGAAGGAAAATCAAATAAAAAAATTGAATAAAATAATTACTACTTAAAACGAAATATAGCTCTGAGTACATTTCGTACTTCCCTTGTTCAAAGCAAATCAATAAGTTTTTATTCTCTAATATTTGCATGGACCGAAGGAATTTATTTTTATACATTTAACTACGTTCTTTATGTACTTTCTACCTTTTTCTTTGCGCATTTATTTACATTATTAGATCTAAGGGAATGTAATTTTCAAAATCTTCAGATTCAGTCTTACGTTTTTCATTTAATAGCTAATTACATCTACCTAAACGGAATGGGAATGAAAAGAGAAAGGAACACAAATTAAAAACGAAATGAGGAAAAGGGACAGCAAGAAAACTTGAAAGAGTCTCAAGGTTCATTTAAGTAAAAATATGAATACCCCCCCCACAAAAAAATAAAATAAAATAAATAAATAAATAAACATAAGATATTGATCGAAAATAACAAATACGTAAAGACGAAAAGCAGAAACTAGGATGTAGCATACACATTTAATATTAGAATGCAGACATGAAGGTGAAAACAGTGACAGATATTTAAAAAATGTCCATTGAGAGAATTACTTTAAAAAAATCAAGTGTGGAAAAAATAAATGAACCGAAATGGGACAATTTATGAAAGAATGAGTTATTGGATTTTAAAACGAACTAATATTTGTAGGTATCAGCATAATTCCTCTGAGGTTATTCTTTAGTAAATCTAGCCTGGCATGTCATCTCAAGTGTCAGTTGCACATATGTGTGTAACCATTTAGAAATTTATGTATGTATATATGTAGTTAACTGTCCATATCTGTATATATATATATATATATATATATAATATATATAATGGATGAAAGGGATACCTTGAAACACGTGTCTGTGGATACTTATTTATTATATACTCCCATTGACTAAGGTTGAGTTCTCTGAATAGGGACTTAATGGCAGATTCACCGTTACGGCGTAATAGCTAACCCTCGCGTTTGTTCAAAACGTTTGAGGATCTCTAGTGAATTTCATTTCCGCTTAGAAATGTAGCGATTATTCATTCTCCTATATTTGACAGCTGCCTCTGGCCGTACGGGTTAAAGGTTTTGGCGAACGAAAGTTCATTCGGGTCTCGAACCCGGCCAGAGGTAGCTGTTACGATATAGCCACACTGAATGAAAGGTGATACCTTGAAACACGTGTCTGTGGATTACTTATTTATTATATATATATATATATATATATCAGTCTCTCTTTTAAAAGGTTTTATCTATTTTAGTATATCTTATTATAATGGAGATTGTGTGTCTGCGTGTCTGTAACCGAAACTATATCAGTACCCAAGTCACAATTCCCTTAGTTATTTACGTAACATTCTCCATGATGTTATTTTCATTTATAGCTCAATTATTAATAAAATTGTTTTTACATTATTCATACCTGTTGGCTTATCTATTTATTAATAGCATGCAATTGTATGTATATATACAGCAAAATAGTGGTTTACAGTGTTAACGTCAAGGCTAATTTGCATGTTAATTTTAAAATATTGATTTTAATAAATATATTCGTGGTATTATGATTACTAATTGTTTAGCTTAATTTGAAAAAAAACATGAGCGAAATTCTCAAAGATGAATCTCTAAATAAATCCATTAACAAGAAGAAATAAATGTAATTTTATTATTCACTTCCTAACATAACTAAATAGTTAAATAAGAAAGAAATTAATGAAATACGGGCGTAATGAAAAAAAATATATTGAAGAGTTAGTTTCAAAGTTGTTCTATTCTTCGATTGTACCCTCTCTGTTTCAAATCATTTCATCTGCATTTTTATTTAGTTTCCTTATCTATTAATATCTATTGATAATGGAGATTCGCTTCCGGTTTTTGTTTGTAACGAAAATTACGTCACTGCTTACATCACATTACCCAAAATCGTCATAACATAGAATAAATACACTCAAAATTTGAGCATGCAACATTAAACAGTCCTGATTGTTTTTTAATACAAGTTTTAGTAAATACATGACTGGTATTATATATTTATATATAGTTTGTTTCATTTTATTACATATTTAAAGTTTACATTAAATTGTTTTATTTTTTAATTCTTTAATGAATTTGATGATTTTACTTACTTAGGGTACAAACTAGCTGACATTGAATTTTTTACTCCCACCTCTCAGGCAATATGTTTCAAAAATCTATTTTTACATGGCCCAGAGGGTGTTTTTTTAAATTTTGTACTAGTCTTTATAATTTAATATATTTCATTACATTAAAACTTAAATACTTGCATATTTTTGCTACTTCCAATAAAAATAAAGAAAAACACTACCTTAACCGTTTTCTCAGTTTCATTGATTCTTGCACTGAAGAGTGGTGAATAAAAAGACCTTCAGTTCGACCCTCCTATTTAAAGTCAAACATATTTTTTTTAACCACCAAACATATCACACACACACACACACACACACACACACACTATATATATATATATATATATATATATATATATATATATATATGAGTGTGTGTGTCTGTGTGTATATTTGTGTGTTTGTTTGTGTGTACCTGCATATGTATGTGTGTATTGCTTTATACCTGTGTGTATCGAGGAGCGTGTACAGATTGGCTCTACTTTAATTTACTTTCTTTTCTTCAAATCATAGATCATTTAGATTAATAGATATAATATATCACAATTCAAGCATAAAGATTTGTAGAAAGTTTATAAAAGAGAAGCGAAACGAAAGACCTGATTCCGTGATTGTTGCATCTTAAACATAAATCATTATTTTACCTTCCTTTTCAGAATCTCAGATTAATATTTAAAAAACATACGATTGTAAACTAGAATAAATATTTTGACGACCTGTAAAATGTTGGTTGATATTACTGTTCAAATAAGCCAATAAAATCTATGCTCCGTCATGTGAGAAAAAAACAGACATCATAGAATGACAGCTAGTTTGTTTTTTAAAAAAGAGTCAAATACAATGACAGAAACTGTCAGTACAAAACAAGTCATAATGAAAAGAATTCAAATATCCAAAATACGTTAACATGAATGAATGTCTCGAATATATTTATTGAAAAGTGAAGAGAATCAGAAAAGGATACAAAAGACTTTTAAAATGAAAATAACTTGAATAGTGAAAACTGAGATTGCATCGGCAATGCGTCTGTAGTCTTTATGCAGTTACTTCCCTTAAGCTTTTTGAAGAAGAAGAACTACTACTACTACTTTTACTACTACTACTACTACTACTACTACTAATAATAATAATAATAATAATAATAATAATAATAATAATAATAATTTCCAGAGAATTGAAAAAAAACTGGAAAATTGAAATTGCATCGGCGATGTGACTGTAGTCTTTATGCAGTTAATTCTCTGAGGCTTTTTAAAAAAGAATACATACTACTACTACTACTACTACTACTACTACTACTACTAATAATAATAATAATAATAATAATAATAATAATAATAATTGCCGGAGAATTGAAAAAAAATTGTGATACCAATTATAGTTTGTGTACTTGGAACGGTCCCAAAAAGTTTAGAAAACTGACAAGAGGAATTGGAAATCAGAGGAAGAATTGAGACCAACCAGACAACAGAATTATTAAGATCTAGAATAAGCAGAAGAATCCGGGAGCCTTGTTGTCATTCAGACTCCAGTGAAAGACTATCAGCTTACGCTGGTATGAAAAACTCGCAAGTAATAATAATAATAATAATAATAATAAAGGAAGGTGGAAGAGGTCTTACCAGCATAGAGGAATGCGTAGAAACCACAATCCAACAACTTGAAGATTACACAAGAAAAAGCAAAGACAAACTACTTATGGCGACTAACAATAGTAGAAGTGACAGATGGACAATCAGAAAAACAACAAAGACTAGAAAACAAAAATGGGAAGAAAAACAATTATATGGACGCTTCAAACGACAAATTGAAGAGGTTGCACATGAACAAACATGGACGTGGTTAAGAAAAGGAAACCTCAAAAGAGAAACTGAATCACTTATAATTGCTTGCACAAAATGATGCCATAAGGACAAACTACATCAAAGCGAAAATTGATAGGATCCAACAAAATAGTAAATGTAGACTTTGCGGGAATAGAGATGAGACTGTAAATCATATACTCTGCGAATGTAGCCAACTAGCACAACGAGAATACAAAACTAGACACGATTGGGTTGGGAAGGTGATCCACTGGGAATTATGCAAAAAATTTAATTTTGACCATACAACAAAATCGTATATGCATAAACCAGAATCTGTTCTTGAGAACGAAACGCATACAATTCTCTGGGACTTTGAAATAAAAACGGATCCCCTTATCCCAGCAAGAAGACAATACCTAGTGTTTATAAACAAAAAAGAAAGAACTTGTCAACTGGTGGATTTTGCGGTTCCAGCAGATCACAGGGTGAAGCTAAAGGAAACAAAAATGGACAAATGGGTCTGGAATGTTTGGATATCAGAGGAAGAATTGAAACCATTCAGAACACTGCACTGCTGCAATCTGCCAGAATAGTCAGAAGAGTCCTGGAGACCTGAGGAGACTTGCTTTCACTCAGACTCCAGTGAAAGACCATCCGCTAATGCTGATGTAAAAACTCAAAAAGAGCAAATAATAATAATAATAATAATAATAATAATAATAATAATAATAAGAAGAAGAAGAAGAAGAAGAAGAAGAAGAAGAAGAAGAAGGTGAAGGTGAAGGTGAAGGTGCAGTTCCATCACACCTGATATTATAAAATTGAAAGAAAAGGAATAAACTAAAATTTCAACCTTGTTAAATTTGGCAAGATAATATGAAAGTGACAACAGTTCCAGTGGTTATTGGAGTCTTACAATCAATCCGGAACGGTCTAGAAAAATATGGCCTGTGAATCCGGGTAAGAATAATGGCCTGCCACACAAAAAGTGACTAAAATGAACTAGAATATCAAAGAGCGACCAGCAATATAGATACAACCTACAGTTAGTTAAGCCTCGTTGATATTCATTAAGTTACTGTGAGTGAAACCAGCAAGTAATAATAATAATAATAATAATAATAATAATAATACAACAACAACAACAATAATAATAATAATAATAATAATAATAATAATAATAATAATAATAATAATAATAATAATAATAATAATCGCTGTCACTCAGAATTCAGTTATTAACTCGCAAGGCGGTAAGTAATTATATTGCTACGCTATAAAAATATTATGCACCTAGGTGCGCATATATTGAATGTGTGTGTGGGGGGGTGCGTATGTCTGTGTCTGTGTCTGTCTGTCTGTGTCTGTGTTTGTGTGTCTGTGTGAGAGAGTGTGTGTGTTCGTGTGTTCGTGTGTGATGATTAAAGCCTGTATATGTTCAACAATACATATACTTTCGGCACTAGCATATCCGTATAAGTGTGTATGTATGTAGGCGTAGCCTATATTTATGTATATATATATATATATATATATGTCGACATGGCCTTATCTGTATGCTTATATAAGCATAGACGATGCGTATATATGTATATGTACATCGATATGTGTGTGTATTTATGTGCATGTGTGTGTGTTTCATAGTATTAAAGAAGGAACTATATCAGTTGGATCGGAAAATAATATAAGAGAGAAAGTGAAAGATTTCTCAATTTGAATTTGAATTTTATTTCAATGTCAATTATAAAGTGAATCTTTGGCACTTGTATGGCCAGTGTGTTCGATAGACGGTAATCTAATTTCTTTGTTTTTTTCACTAAGAGGTGATAGAGAAAGGCGTACTTCTTTCCGGAAGTCAAAACGGCATATATTCACGCAAGAGTTCGACTGCAGGTCAGTAGTGAGTGGTTGGCTGTTGTATATAAAGAGTTCAGTAGCAGTCGTTAGTTGACCGTAGGAAAAATGCTTAAGATTGACGTTGGGTGAAGTTGGAGTCTCTGACAGAGTTTGTAGCATGTCGGTGTTAGAGTGTGTCAGACAATTTGATCGGTGAGCAGGTCTTTATCCGTCTTCTATGTATGGGTATATCGTGGGTCAGACTTGGATCTTGCTTAGTCTGAATTCAAACCCGTTAAATTGCAATTAAGAAATTGACATCTTGTGTCGTATCCTACTAGTACGTAGGGGTTGGTAAAATATATATATATATATATATATATATATATATATATATATATATATATATATATAATATATATATATATGGAATAGTTAGGGTACTCGACTTAGGCTGGAAAGTTAAATTTCACACAAATAGCTCCCTGTATTCTTTGAGAAGACATTATCAATAAAAGCGTCCATACGATTATATTCTAATGTTTGTTTAGTTGGAATTTTTTTTTTTCCTTTTTATAAAGAAACACAACCTAGGATGGGTTCAGTTAAAAGGCTAGTCTGTATGGGCTGCATATAGGTACTGCAACAATATTGCTCAGTTAAGACTTGGAAATCTTTCCAAATTTAAAGGCGAATAAATAGAACTTAACACAATGTAACAACTGAAATTAAAAAAATATATATTACCGGAACCACGTAAAATGAAGTTTGGTTAATTTGACAGCATCATACCTAAAGAAACAAACATATGCTAATTTAAAGATTTCGTATCATTTCTACCGTGTGTATCTTAATAATATTATTGTCATTATAATCAAATTGGACCAATGTAATTATATTCATCTCCGTAAATATGATTATTTAATTTTCATTTGTATGGGAATAATATCTGCAACACTCAAGGTATCAAATCTTCAATTACATTATTAACAACTTGAGGAGAAAAAGAAATGTACGACATTCTTTGGAGACGTAGACATCTTTCCAAAAATATAGATGATACAGTACAGAAACTATAGTGGCCAATGACTTATTATTCAGATATCAATGCATATTGACAGAAGTAAAAACAATGAAGAAACATCCGGCAATGGTAGAGATAGCCTAGGATAAGCGTCCCCTATCTTTTTAGGCACAAAGCTTAAGTGAGTAGCGTCCGGTGTTTTGATCATAAAAGGATGTACAAAAACAGTTAATTCCACATTAGTGGACGTTGGTTTATCAAATAAATATCTCATACAAATATAAATGTTAATGTTGAATGACATTGTTTCATCAAATAAAAAACATTAAAAATCACGAAAGTTAATGCTGATTGATATTTTTCATATCATCATCATCATCATGTCGCGCTGTCAGCGCGGATATCCATGACAATCTCTCTCCATGTGTCGCTATCGCTCATCATTCTCGGGAGGTCCTCTATGCAGCATCCTGTATCCGTACAGAGCTGATAAATGTACGTCTTTGCTGGTCGGCCCACACTGGTGTGTCCATGTGCTGGCTTCCACAGGAGGACGTCGCTTATGAGTTCGCCCTTGCTTCTCCAGCAGTGTCCCGCGTGTCTTGTCCGTCTTACTCGGATGGTTTGGGTCATATGTGGCAGGTGACCGTACAGCTGGTTTCTTGTAGGGTTTTGTTTCCACGTCTTCTTCAGGATCACCCGCAGCATTCTTGTGCAGCTCCCATCTAGTTTATTCTCTAGTCGCTTAGTTAGGGTCCAGGTGGTGCAGCCATACAGCAGGACTGACACGACAACGGCCTGGAAGAACTGTCTCTTTAACTTGTCTGTGAGATTGGATTTCCATATGATCCATAATTTATTTGTAGTGGCCCATGCTTTTCCTATACGTGCATTAACGTCGTTTTATGTGGAGGAGATGTTACTGCCTAAGTATCTAAATTGTTCTACAGAATTTACGAGTCTGCCATCGATGGTTGAGATGTCGCTTTTGTTTTTGAAAGACATGAATTCAGTTTTATCAGAGTTCACGTACAGGCCGACATTTCATGCTGTCTTTTCTAGGCTGTTTATTAAGGATTCGGCTTGTGCAGGTGTATTTGCGAGTAGTGCCAGGTCATCAGCATAGACCGCATCCGTAATAGTATGTGCGGGATATCGCCTGCTTCTTGCTTTTTTTTAGTGTGAGGCCTTTTTCTTTTATGGGATCTAGTGATGTTCGGAGTACGTAGTCTAGGCATATGATGAATATATATGGCGCTAGTGTATCCCCTATAGGCAGAGAGGCTGTTACTGTGATGAGAGCTTTTGATGGTAAAAGTATGCGAGTTATCCATATTTTACTTTTTTGTGATCAGTAAAGTTAACTGATAGCTGTAGATTTACTGTGTGAAAGGTGCGATGAAAAATATCTAATCATAGAACGGAAGAAAATTAAGAGTAAAACAAGAATCGTTATGACATGTTACTATTTACAGTACTTTAGACGGTAAATAATGGATCTGACGGGCCGGGTTAGCTCAGTCGGTAGAGCGTACGGCTAGAAACCACAAGGATCCTAGTTCGATACCGGCCCTCACCAACCCAGCGTATGAGTAGCACAGGGATATGTGCGGTAAAGTAAGGAGCTGGTGGTAGGTATG
>CM042139.1:73159963-73197463 GCA_023376005.1 Doryteuthis pealeii
TCTTGGTACAAGGTGATTCTAGGTGGGTCCTAATTCTCTACCAGTAGTTTGTTGTAGAGTTCAGGTTCCGTATGAGAGCTCAATGTTTAATTATAGTAAACAGAGCAAAGAGGTTCATATATGAACATAAAATACAAAATAGTAAAGAGCTCATAGATATAAGTGTAAGAATATAAACAGCAAAGTATGGAAAAACATGCTTTAATAAATGATACACACTAAGAATGCTTTAATAAATGATACACACCAAGAAAGATAAAAGGCTGGTAGCCATAATAAAGTAAACTCTGATACCCCCACCCGCTGAGAAAAAAGACATACCTTCCCTTCTTCCCACTTGACCCAATTAGAGCGAAACGGCATCTAGACCATGAATTAAAATCCTGTTGGTCAGTCAAAATAAACTTAGGAATTTACGAAAGAGACTAGGCAGAAAAATAAAAAAAACCACCGCCAACCAGGCAAAAGATGAAAAAAAAAAATGTCCATTAATAAAAAAGACACTTGAAAAGAAAGAATGCAATATGACAACCCCTGAATGAGGGAGGTGAAATGTATGAATATAAAATGAGTTTGGCCATGTGCCTGTCTAAATAAAATATATCAGTGATCTGAAGAAGCCCGTGAGCATACTCGCGAGTGGAAATGGTCCATAACCACGATACCCATGGTATTTAAGGCCTTTTATCCCCAAATATATATATATATATATATATATATATATATATATATATATATATCTGAATTTAAGCAGCTGGTCATCTTGTAAGCATATTTTAATGAACAGGATTCAGTGTTTTGTATTTTTGTTGTTTTTTCAACTCGTTTGCTGGTGCACAAGATGTCGCAACTGAGTTTTTAGACAGTTTAAATATCCTCTGAAATCGTGTAGTCTAGTTGCATGAACATTCTTGATGATTTTCGAGCACGATGACACTTCTTTGTTTTGAGGTGATGTATCGATTCTGTGCCCAAGGAATCTTTAAGTGGATGTGTTCAACATGCACGTGAGAAGTAATGTGTGAACGCATTGACCCCTCATGCTGGTTTTGAAAGTGTAGAGATAACAACTTATGATTATGTGACTGTGAATTCCCCGAGGGTGTATAACTATGCACCTGAGTCAGATGTATTTTTTAAACTACTTTTAAAAGTTAAAAGTGACTTTGTTTAGTATAGGTTGTATATTTTCTATTAATATCGCTTCTAATACTTGAACTTATTTTCCTTTGCAATTACTGCCATTTAAAACACACACACAAATACACACACACACACATATATATATATATATATATATATATATATATATATATATATATATATATATTCGAGTGACAATGATGAGAGATAAACTTCGAAACACGTATCTATGGATGTCTGATATATATATATATATATATATATATATATATATATATATATATATATATATATATATATATATATATATATATACCCACATATATATACATACATCTTTGACTATATGTTTGCGTGTGTGTGTGTGTGTATGTGTGTGTCTTTGTGTGTGTGTGTGTGTATGTAGCAACTGGTTTGCAGAAACAGGTTAACATTTTAAGCGGAGTTTAAAAGGTTTGATTTCTGAGTTTTGCCTTCTCGCTCATGGTGGCCTAACCAAGCTTAAATAACCCAGTATCCCTAAATATTTATCTACGGTTGGATGGAGAATATTTTGATACAAACCTTTTTTTTTTTTTTTTTGCAAACAGCCTTGTCCAGGGTTTGAATTAAGGATTTTGAACATATATATAGAGATACGTATTAGTGTGCCAGCATATATATATATATATATATATAGACTCCCTCGCTAAATGGCTGATACCGACATTAGGCCACCTCGACTTATATATATATATATATATAAGTCGAGGTGGCCTAATGTCGGTATCAGCCATTCAGCGAGGGAGTCTATCCCCTTTTCACTAGCGCGAAACAAGGAGATTGTTTTTCCGTCTTCTCAAAAGGGTACAGAAGTTAAGGCATTTACCTCATTTACTTTAATTATCAGTTAGTCAAATTATTAATGATGTGTAATAAAAAAAAAAACTCTAAAAATAAAATAATACATTAATTGCTTAATTTACAGATTTTTATGAATAAAAATAAATCGAAATAAAAAAGTAAACTGATTAAAAATGACAGTGAAGTAGGTTGATATGTGATGTGCAATCCTTTTTTCTCCTGGTGTAATTTCAGTGAGATTTTTACAAGTTTTTCTTTGCTTTTTTAGACAATATTCCAGATGCTCTTTGAAGATGGCTGTATAAGCTTCGGAAAGTTTTTTCGTACTGTCAGGTATTCTCCATGTCTAACAATGGCACCTCCAATAGTAGCAACCAAATTCATAATAGATTCTCTTCCTTGTTGGCACTTCAAGGTAAGATGACGATCTTGTCCATTTATGATCCAAATTTTTCTCAAACTATCAGGTTCATCAAAAGATGCTCGAGTTTCATCGGTGAATAGAACTTTCGAGAAATCGACATTCATGTTTAATGTGCTCATTTCAAACGCATTTTTATGTGTACGTTTGTCAATCAAGGTTTTGTAACTGGACTCAATGATATAGCAAACACTTCTGGATACCTTTTCTTCTTTAATGCTCCACTGGTAAGGCTTGGGTTATTACTCTTTCAAATTTCATTCTTGAAAAAGAACAACGGGTAACATTCCTCGAGGTTTCCTTATTGTCTCTCTTACGTACCTTTGTAAGAGCTGCAACAAATATTTTCATAATTTGGTGAAATCTTCCAAATATTTTAGATATTTATAATGTAGATTTTCCTTTTGAAAGTTCCGATATTGTAACATTTTTCTCAGAAGTCAAATTTGTGCCCCATCATTGCACGATTATAATGTCACTCATATATATATATATACATATATATATATTTACCAACCCCTCCGCACAAGCAGGATGCGACACAAGGTCAATTTCTTAAGCGGAGTTTAACAGGTTTGAATTCAGAGTTTTCCTTCTCCTAGACCGGTTGCCTAACCAAGGTTAAAGAGCCCAGACTGCCCTACTATTTGCGCATAGCTGGAGGAAGAGTAGGATTCATACCTTTCCAATGGTATTAGCGCTAAGTGAAATGCAATTACCATGTCCAGGACGAGTCCATTTCCTATGACTTTAACCATTACACCACGCGCTATACGGAGTCACTCATATATATTACCTGGAATACTTCTATATCATATTAATAATGTTAATGACTTCCGTTTGTTTTCTGTTGTCCATTACAATACATTTTAAGCATACATCAATTCTCTTAATACTGTGAAGGTTTCGTTAAATTCCGGTTAGTTTTTGGTTAAGATAAAAAGAATACACCTCATTAATAATTTGGAAAGCAATATATATATATATATATATACATATATATATATATATATATATATATATATATGATATAAAACAAACATAATATATATATATATATTATATATATATATATATATATATATATATACTTTTTGTGTGTGTATGTGTGCGAATGTATGTGTATACTTGCATGAGATTAAGTAATGTAATTGAAATAAATATACTGATATTTTTTATTATCATTTTATTTATACGTAGTCATTGTTCGCCTTTCGGGGTTCATTAGATATTAATAAGGTTTATTTTATTTATTTATTCACCTACTTTAATGATTATGAAATCTGTTTCCGTTAATCTTCACGAAAACAGACAGTTCATGAACATTAGTTGCTCTCGGGCTCTTACATTTTAAATTTAAAAATTATTTCCAACTGTTTTCGTCTAGAAAAGTTTCCCATAATCAAAAAGTACGTTACGAACTTAAATGAAACTATTTTTATCATATTTAACCTTGCTATATCTTAATATATCAGTGATTTGAGCCAAATTTATATTAAGATAAAATAGATCATTATTGAATAAAAATAAATTAAATTGATTGAATAACGTAAGTATGATTTTACTTCGTATAATCGGCTCTCCAAAGCAAAATATTTTAACACGCTGTATAAATTGTTCTTCATTGAAATTATTTAGTTATATCTCAGTCTGTAATTTATCAATACTTCTATATGTTATTTACAATTATAATATCTAGATATGTTATTTTTTTTTTTTTTGCAATGATATGAATCACCAAGTCACGTTTTAAAAATGTTTGAATTTAATATTTAAAAGCTCGGAGGTAACACACACAAAGCTTTTCTCTCATCCAAGGACGAGTTATATAAACGAATTGTGTTACAATCTTAACAGAATTTCGCATTATCTGATGGAGCTGTTTTGGCGAAATATGTCACCATAAGAATAAGGTGTTAACTTTAACAATTAGGTCTTATGTTTTAATTGTATTTCTTTGCGACACACA
Source organism: Doryteuthis pealeii (assembly GCA_023376005.1). Lineage (NCBI taxonomy): Eukaryota > Metazoa > Mollusca > Cephalopoda > Myopsida > Loliginidae > Doryteuthis > Doryteuthis pealeii. The sequence continues at coordinate 73,164,340 of CM042139.1, forward strand.
CACACACACACACACACACACATACACACACACACACACACACACATATAATATATATATATATATATATATATATATATATATATATATATTATCCAAAACCTCCCCACAAATAGGATATGACACAATGGTTCAAATTCAACGATTTCCATTTTCTAAACTGGTTGCCCAGTCCATCGTACTATTTCTTCATAGTTGGAGGGATAATTGTTGGATAAATACATTTCCCACGCGTATTAGCACCAATAAAACTTTGTTCTAGGATCGGACAGGTGAGAAACTGACAGTTACTAAGTTCTGTTGACTGTATATCTACGCTATCGTAACACACACACATACACACACACACACACACACACACACACACACACACACACACGACTACATACACACATATGTGCTATCTCTGATTGTAACATTTGAGAATTGGTTTACGGTTTTAGGGGATTAAATTTGTTTTTAATTACGTATTGCTTAAAAATAAACAACAAAAAAACAAATTACTAAACATTAAATTAACCATTGAAATTAATTATTGAACCCATTATTGAGACAGTTGTTTGTGTTAGTATTGCAATGTATAATTTCAATTAAACTTAGTTTAAAAACATATTTTTCAACATTAAATATATAGTATTTTTTTTAGCAATATGTAATTAAAAACAACCTTAATCCCCTAGACCGTAACCCAATTCCCAAAAAGTTCATTCATAGACTGTAGTTAAACTGTCATGGGGTCCACCAACAAACTTTCCGTTTTAATTTTCCGACTGTTTACAAGTTCAGTCAAATGAAAATATGTCTGAAATAGGTATATATGTTAGGGGAAATATTTTTTACGAGGTCTCCCCCACCCCGCTTATTTTATGAAATCTGAAAAAAAAATACAGATAAAAAACGATTTTGAATTTTTTTTTCAATAAAAGATAATAGTCTGAATAATTATATCAAAATATCTTTTGAAGTTTTTATACGGCAATTTTTTGTTATTATAAAAAAAAAACGTATTCTGAATTCTACATAAAAAAATGTTAATATTATGACATAAATTTTTTTCAAAACACTAAAAAAATCAGGATTACATTTAAAAAGATATTTTCAATGTTCAAAAAAATCCCTAAAATAAACACTGTAATACATAAATTTTCAGTGATTTTATATTTTTATTTTTATTTTTAAGAACCCCCTGGTGTTCCTTAAAAACCTTTTCGTCCGGTCATGCACCGGGTAATTTTGCTAGTATATATATATATATATATATACCTCAGATTTACAAGCTTCTGGGTTCAATACTGGTACTCGCCAATTCAGCGCTTGTATAGTACATATTAGGTAATCTGATCTGTATGGTAAAGTGGGGAGCTGACGGTAGTAGTGGTGCTCCATCTCAGCAAAAAGATTCTTCACGGTCTAGTGCTAGGGAAAAGGAGATAACTTTTCATTAGTGCTAGACCTTGAAAAATGTTTTTTATCATTACCTAATCTGTGCTATCCAAACACTGAATTGGCGAGTATCAGTATTGAACCCAGAAGCTTGTAAATACAAAGCTCTCAAAATCCACAAAAATAAACAGTCACAAACCTCCACTAATACATCTTCTAATGTAACAAAACTTCCCCATAGATACATAGTTTTACCTTATAACACTTCGATTAACTCCATAGAAAACAATTTACACAACCTTGGTATCAAAATCGTTACTATTTCATCCAAATCAATTACAAGCTTACTCAATGCTGGGTCTCACCATCCTATGAAATTTGAGCCTGGCGTTTACGCTATTCCATGTAAAGATTGCGATAAAAATACATTGGGGAAACCGCCAGAACTCTCAAGAAGCATTTATATGAGCACAAACGTGATATTAAATTGGGCAATTTTCAGAACACCCTCCTCCAACATATGTCTGAAACTGGTCATAACTTTAGTTTCAAAGATGCCACAATATTAGCTCACATTCACAACAAATGACTACGACATATTTTTGAAGCCTGTGCAATTTCGCTTTTGCTCTCCCTCAATAATCGACATGGATTTTGTGATATATCACCGTTTCTAGCTAAAATAGTTTTAAATAACTACAAAATACCAGGCTTCATTTAATGATTTAGTTATCATTCCCACTGTGTTCCCTTTGTTCTCATAAAATCAATCCATTAATACTTTGTCTTGTCTTTCGTTGAATGCATTCTTCGAATTGCGTCACGCGTCATGACATCTTCGCGTGCGTGGATCGTGACTTGTCTTTCAAAAATATAACGCTGAACAAATACAGTTAAACAGCAAAAAAGATTTTATAAAGATTTTCATCTCCTGTCATCTATAAAACATCCATCAATTTCTTCACCCCAAGATACATCCTGATGAAGGTTTAAAGAAACCGAAATGTTTAAACATCGATAAATAAATTCATCCTATTTTCGGAACATATGTTTTTCCAAATTTCTTAATGTTGTCGGATTCAATTTCCATATTTACTCCCATATATATATATATATATATATATATATATATATATATATATATATATATATATATATATATATATATATGATGTCAGCTATGTAGGAATGTACATTACGGAATTAATTTCCCCCAGAATATATTGTATGTATCAATATATGAAATAATTAAAATTATTTAGACACTTACTTGAAAATGGCTTAATTTTTTGAATTTAAACGACATTTGAATATATATATTTGGTGATGATAAAATGGCAGGAATCCAATAAAATGTATATCCTATGCCCTTTCATGCAACATATAAAACATTTGTTTGTTAAAATTATCTTTCTGGCATGTCATTATGTTATGAGTAGGAATTCCATTCGCTGGATGTGTCATGAATATCCCAGCAGAATTAAAATGACAGTAACTTGATACAGGAAAATGTCACACTAAGTAACAGGACAAGGAATCTGAATCTGTCAGAGAATGCAACAAACAATTTTACATTAAAAAAATTAAGATCCTGTTTGTGTTGATAAATATACTTAATTTCTAGTCATGAATGATTCATATACAAGGAAGTGTTTAAGAAATCTGCGGGTATGGAATATCTACATACGTGCTGGGTTTCTAATCATTCTCTTGCTCCCATTTCTGCCTATCACGAACGGATTAATTCCCTCTCTTTCCCTCCTCTTTCACTTACATACTCTCTCTCTCTCTCTCTCTCTCTCTCTCTCTCTCTCTCTCTCTCTCTCTCTCTCTCTCTCTGGTGATCATACGATGGAGGAAAAGCGCAAACTACTCTACTATTTACCCATACCCGTGAAGAAACGAGGTAGATACATGCTTTTCCCAAGATCATTAATACCAAAGTGAAACGTAAACTGCTTCCTCAAGGGTTTTAACTTGGTTCACCTGTTTTATTGAAGATTTCGATAAACATTACGCCACAAGCGTCTCCACTATATTTGCTCCCGTAAGTCAAGTCACAAGATAAAACAGCTGGATATATTCGTTCGCGCCTCATATATAATCCTATTACAGTGATATAAAGCAAACATTGGATCACCCATTTCACATTACTTTTTTATTGATCTGACTAGCTTCCGAATCGTCAATCTATAAATATCAAACATATAACATATTGCTTAATGTTTTAAGGGACAGCATTTTTTAGACGTTTTACGAAGAAGAATTGTGACGTATATTTCTATGCTCTTTTTGTCCGCAACTCAACATCATGATCATCCTCATCATTATCAGAGCTCGCCGATAGAACGGTTTCTTTTAACTCCCCCTCTTCGCGCGCTATTCGTTACTATTGGCCATCTTTCGTGGTAAATCTTCTATATGGTGTCCAGTGTCCTTATAGATGTTACTAATATAAGTTTTTCCGGTTCGCAAAAAGGATGTGTACGATTTTATATAGGAACATCGTTTCTGACTAAGTCCTTACTTTCCAGCAGTGTCCATAATGTATTGTTCGTCTAATCTGAATGGTCTACGAGTACGGTGTAACTGACTGTACAGGTGCTGCTGTGAAGAGTACTACTTCCAGCCTCAAATCATCATGTGGCACCCTTATGTGGACCGCATCTAGCTTTTTCTCATTCTTTAAACTTCTTAACGTGAGAGAAAGAAAAATAATGGAGCACAACATTGGGAATAAAGTTCACTAATAACTAACAATCTAAAATCTAAACTATATAAGCTATTCGTTGACTAGTAGGACCCATAAAATTTGCTCGGAACGAGAAAAAAATCAAAGGTGCTATTTAAACAAGAAATGATGATATGCACTTTTATTACACAGGAAGAATATTGTTGCCTGTACAATAAATGATACAATAATATGTAATAACAATCTATATAATACTTAACTAGCAAATATATGCACCCTTCGGGTGCAAGTACTTAGGTTTTGATGTAATAAAATATTGTATCAAATTAGAAACTATTTAGAAAATGATAAACTGAGGGGGAATAATCGAAAAATAGAACAGCTTTAAATCTATTTCTTCCATCATTTTCCATCACTCCCGTCTTTCATTTTTCCTAATTCATCTATTTAGTTAGATTATGAAGTATTTAATAAAATTACAATTCTTTCGTCTTGTTTATGGATTTCTTTTAAGATTAATACCCGAGATTTTTGCTCAGATTCGTTAATATTCGTTAAAACAATTAGAAATCAATAATATTAAGCATATATTTATTAAAATCAAAATCTTAATATCAATATGCAAATTAGCCTTCTCGTTCACACTGTAAACCGCTATTTTGTTGAATATATAAATATACTTGCATGTTATTAGTATGTAGATCCAACAGTATTAATAAGGTGTAACAATTTTATCAATAATTGAGGTTTAAATAAAAAATAAATTCATGGTGAATGTGATGTCCATAACTAAGGGAATTGTGACTTGAGTAGTGATTTAGTTTCGGTTACAGACAGACAAACACACAATCTCCATTATGATAAGATAAGCATATAAGTTGTTAATATGTAATCCTACCGAATCTACAGGACCAAAGTATATAGTTGCATATTAAGTTTTGTAGAAAACGATATTGCTGCTCTCTCGGAGCTCTTTTAGTTTTCAGCCCACGACAGTACATTGTTAGAGCTTATCAGACATTTAGAACTCCTTGGAACCTCGGAGCCCATCAGATCTTCAGCTAACCAATATTCAATAATTTGTGTTTACTATGCAACTTAGTGAGAAGAGATAAAGTTAGCAGTGGTCAAGTCCATTGCTCTTGAACACGGTGTTTGATCTGAAGAACACACTGAGAAGAATATCCATATTAATTGATAGCGAGGGTGGGAGACTATACCACTTGGCTGAAGGGAGGAGATGTAGAGTAATATCTGACAAAGATGGAGCATAGAGTGATATCCAACTAGGATACGGGGGGCGGGTTACATGGATGAGCGTAACATGAAAACGAACGGACAGGCAGACTTATTATATAGATGGTTTAACGTTTTACAGACAAGCATTGTGAGGTACATTTGTTACAAAACTGTTGTTTTATGTCCTGTGTATCAACAACCCACCGTAAGCAGTCGCAAACTGTTTGGTTGTTTGTTTCTTTCTTTCTTTACTTTCGCTGTTGTTTGAAAGCAATAAACGAACTAATGCTTTCATGTTGCTTTTATGGCAACAGTGACAGAATGAATACAAAATAAAACAAAACAAAAATATTGTAATCAATGAATGTAGTTCTAAGAAAGAAAACTTTATACACCAATAATTTGTTTCGAAGTGTCGCCACGTAATGTTGTATTCGGTACAAAAAAATAATGATGCGCCCAACAGAGCAATAAATCAGATAAAGTTACATGACATTTCTCGATTTATTTTTAAGAAATGTCTCGTTCAATATTTTATTTTTGCTTGTATGTTTAATTTTCTCATAAGTTAATTAGAGTTGATGAAACATGAAACAAAACATCCTGGAGAATTGCATTATTTCTCTTTTTTTCTTTATATCCATTTTATGTCTCGTATCCTTGTAGTTTGGGAATACTTTTTATCCTCGCTCCTAAATTGCTGATTCTATCAGAACAAGTGTTTTATTTTACAAAATGTTCACGAGAACAAAAAAGAAAAAAACAACATTTTGGGTGGATTTTAACGAAATGAGTCTAAACTATCCAGCTAAGTAATCTTTCATACCGTAGTTAGAATCTATGAAACAAATATATAAATACAGCCATCAACTGTAGAGAGTACAAAGAGTGTGTAAAACTTTGTCTGCCGGTTAGGGAGAAATAAAAAAATAACACCGATTATATTCTAGTGCCGATTGAATTTACACACGGTGTTGCAGTATGATAGGGTAGAAATTTACAAATAGCGTTAATTCTGAATTCTGAGGGATTTGTTTTTTCACTGATATTAGGGTTTTCCTCCGATGGGTAAGTTCGAGGGAGATGAACATGCAATTTAGGTATTTCTAGTTTAGGCTTTTAAAGAAGTAGACGTGTCTCCAATATATATATATATATATATATATATATATATATATATATATATATATGTGTGTGTGTGTGTGTGTGTGGTGTGTGTGTGTGTCTGTCTGTCTGTCTGTCTGTCTGTCTGTCTGTCTTTTCTCTCGCTCTCTCTGTAATTACATTATATTTTTTTCATATACGTAGACCATTAGCCTCTTGCTCTTGAGTTATATCGCAACATAGTGTCAGTCTCAAATGTGTATCATTAAAAAATATTCAAGTCATGGGAACTCTTGATTCAGTTTCGTAGAGAGATACTTGATGTCTATTGTAAAGATCTTTCGTTGCCAGGTATGTTTTATTGTCAGACGAGATATGCAAAACAATAATTGTTTCTACAGTAGATCAACATTAACGCTTGTCTGGCAAGAAATTTCCAAACACCATTGCATATGACTAAACATGGAGTGCATGCAATCGAGATACTCTAAGTCATGAATTTGAAATAATTCTACAAAACAGAGTTTCAGTAATGTCAACATCTTGAATGTCTTTTTAATTTATTTATGTAATTTCTTCTTTCTTTTATATACATCCTGTACGCCTAAAATTTTTAAATAAACAGCATGAAATAAGAGATCAGTATTTTCTTCTTTCTTCTATTCATGATTTATTATATGATCGTAGAATAAATCTATTGCAGCCACTAAGAAATATATTATAATTAATATGAAATATATATTTTTAATAGAATTAATAATTAGTTACAATACTTCATCTATGAAATTTGGAAAATCTCATAATATTTAGATTAAATAATTTGTGAATATTAAATTGATATTTGTGAATCTTCTCTATCTATATAAGAAGCATCAGACTTTTGTTTATAATTAACAAATAACATTTATTTATTTCTATAATCGATAACATCTAGACGATTAATGTGTGTGATGTTATTAGAGTTAAAGAAGAATGTTAATCATTTTACCTCTTATTGTCACTTTAATGAGAATAACAAAAAGGTTATTCGACTGCCCTGTCAATGTGCCAGGTGGTGGGAAACAAGCTAATGGCTGGATTCCAGGGATTCCTCTTTCCAAAATGCATCTGCAAATTTACCTGAAAGTGCTCGTTGCGAACGGGATTTTTGCAAATTTTAAACAAGGCGCTACGGTACTTTCTGTGTGCACCCCACAATAAATATGTTCTTGTATCAATTTTAACTCGGTGGAAAACTAAAAACATATTCTAACTTTCTTTAACTTTCTTTCCTTTTCCTCAAACGTTTCTTCCTTTCCTCCTTTTTATTCATCCACGCTTTCCGATATTTTTTTTCTTCTTTCGTGCGAGATGCCCAGAGTATGATACTAAACTGCATCCGATGTTGGGGATCTACTTGTGGAGTCATGGACAGTGTGGATTACGCTTTCATTGGCATTAATCCCAACTTCCCTCTGACACGGAGTGGTAGTACCCGCTACAACCCAATGTATGTGTCAAATGGATATACTTGAAAATTATTAATATCAGATAAGAATATTTGATATCATGTAACTGTGTCTTAATCATTAGTATTTAGAATAGTCATTTGAGCCTATAATTGTTACTAGGGGTTATCATTATTAGTTAACTGAAATCTTATAACTGTTTAAAACATATTTTCTGTTATTAAATAAAATCCCTAATGGAAACCATACAGATGTGTGCAAATTATGTGTACTAGATAGGAATACTTATGATATAACGGTGTGCAAAGACTTAAGAAATAACCACGCAAACGAATAAGCCACGAATGTTGATAGGCTATTAAACTAAGAAGCCAAACCACAGCTAATTCATTATTATTATTATACATCACGATAAAGTTATTTTCAATTAATATATATATATATATATATATATATATATATATATATATATGTGTGTGTGTGTGTGTGTGTGTGTGTGTGTGTGTGTGTGTGTGCTTTTCTAGAGCTTAGAGAATTACAACACGAAAAAATTCCATGGTTTTCATTATTACTCTTTCTCTGTTGCTGCCTCGTTCTATATCACATGCTTAAAATCTAATGCGATGGGAAATCTTATACATAATTAAATGTGTACGTTGACTTGAATTTCAAAAAATTCCCAAGCTTGACTGATAGATTACTATCTATCAGACAGAAAAAAAATCAGAAAAATTATTATCTGAAATAGATCCAGATGTCTGGAATAGAAAATTTAAGCTATCTACGGAGAAGTGCAGATATGATAATCTTGCTTTCCTCTAAGTAATATTAATAAGAGTTACTTTTGTAATCGTATAATTTGTATACCAGTAATAACTGTTAGCTATCACTGCATGTTCTATATCTCTAGAAAATACAAAATGCTATTCAGTTTGTTTTGCTGGTCCCAATATTGTGCTTGTATTAAAGGTATATATTCTAAAATACAAGTTCTCTTTTTTTGTTTTAAAATTAAACAATATGGTGCAATTTAATGATAAAAAGAATGATGATTATGTAACAGGAAATGATGTTGCAAATCATACATCTTTATATAAAATCTAGAAAATATTGAAAAAATTGCTCAAAGATAAGGGAAATAAAATGTTGAAAGAGAAATTACATTAAAAGTATAAGACTGCAATAATAAAATGCAGGATTAAGCAGGTTCGGAGCTTCTGTTGCAATCCGGTTGCTTTGGACCATTGAAAGTATATATTATTTTCGTTTTCAATATGAGACGAAATTAGATAGAGGAAGACTTGAGATATTGATCATTTTCACATGAGAAAATCGGAAAATATTAAAACATTTCATGAGACTCACGAAAACGTTGAACAAATCGTCTTCCCCATTGACGTTTGAACGGTAGAAAAATCATTGCAACACATTAAAAGGGTTACATGTTTATCTCAGTTTTCCTTCTCTCTCTCTCTCTCTCTCTCTCTCTCTCTCTCTCTCTCTCTCTATATATATATTATATATATATATATATATATATATATATATATATATATATATATATATATATATTTGGCTGTGTTTGTGTGTGTGTGTGTGTGTATTACAGAACTATTTTATCATTTCATATCATTATGATACATTTTATTATTGGATACTTGCATTTTTCATTTGCTATATCCGGCTGTAGGTGGCTTACAAATGTCTAGCCACACTGGAGAGATGTGATACATTGAAACACGGTGTCTGTGGATGAATATATATATATATATATATATATATATATGTGTGTGTGTGTGTGTGTGTGTGTGTGTGTGTGTGTGTGTGTGTGTGTGTGTGTGTGTTTTATTTGTATATATATTTGTGTGTGTCTGCCTGGGTCTTTGACTGTAAGTGCGTGTACATGTGCGCGTGTGCATGGCGCAACGGGAGATGGTACAAAGTGCGCAAATATTTTGACAATAGGTGTTTTCGCTGTACATAACCTCTCAATAATTTCTGTTGGATGCAAATCTTTCTATTTACCTCAGACGTTGCGAGCTCTAATTGATTGTCCTTTGTGACTCACCTGATCATCAGACTTTAAAAAAATAATAATACATAAAAGCAAAACAAAAACTATGCATGGACAGTCAGAATGACCATTTTACTTTAGACTAAATAAAGAAAGACACATAATCAAATCTATGAATGACAACAAATTAATACATTTGGAACAATATTTTCACGGAAGTAGTCATAACATCAACAAAGATGATTCCAGAAATATAATCTAAGAAAAACGCATTTAGAAATGTCATGACAATAATATGAACACAAGATGATAATTCTATTAACACTGACCCCAAACATTACACTAAATCATCCTTAAAATATGTATATAATTAAGTAAATATAGCCCAAAACTCTATTCTTTGAAGAATGTTGGGTATTTAACATCCTGGTAGTTTATTCCTAGTACACTCCTACTAAAAGTAATGGTAATATACATAATGAGTAATAAGGCGCTCTTAACGTAACATATACCGTCGTTAAAAATGGAATCGGTGAACCGAGTTTAAGACCTGGACGGGTCAGGTTGTTTTTCATTTTGCACTAATGACCTTGACATAGGCATGAATCCACCCCCTATGGGCTATTAGTTGTTTATAGTGGGTTCTTTATCCGTGTTAAGACATCCGGTAAGAAGAAGGGAAACCCTGAATTAAAAAGATAATATTCAGATTAATAATTGAGTTCATGTCAAATCCTGCCCTTGACAATGGAGTTGGGTAAATATATACATACCTGGTAATCTAATAAATCAGAGACACGCAGAAGCGATTGGAAGATTATTATACAAGGAATACATTACGAAAGGTGGCTAGAAAGCGTGCCTGATTAATAATTTACCCACTATTTCTGTGTGCTGTAATCTGAGTTGTATTTCAGATAACCTTCACCTTCTTATGTAAGAGGCATGATGGTCCTTGAATCTCACCTTAACCAATCAGCCTGTCATTTTGATCTCTTATAATTATTGTCTTCGGCACCAACGAGCGATGTGTTCGGTTAGGTCACTTGCGCATAACATTTCCCATATTGAATCCAAAGCGAAATTAAATGACTCCTCCCATTCCATTATTACTATCTCTGCAAATACATGTCAGTTGGAAATCAGACACGGTCTAAAATTCAGCGCGCAGGTGGGCACTTCTGTTTACGATCCTGTCTATTTAAGCATGCTATGCAAAAGGTTATCACGTTAAGAGGGGTAAAAATATTTTTCCCCGGGGTCTCAGGCGACTTAACACATGTCTTTAACATTACAGAAGCTCATGAACTCGATTAACTCAAAGCCAGATCAAACGATCAAAATTTATGAGACGGTCTCGGTGAAGTAGACACTATCTCTTTATTGACAACGGGGTTAAAAGGATTCCCCTTTCTCTTTGATAACGAAAAATGGCAGACTACTGAGGCCAAGGTAATAACAGATCTTTTGACGTCAACCTTGCGCGTTTCCTCCGTTCATGAGCAAACTCATCAGTTGAGAAGATTCCACACGGAAATAGTTCGCTTCATACGACTTTATATTGATGGATGATAAAAACCTATCTTCAATGCAACTGCCTTCTGTACCGCTGGGGCGAAATAAATTAACCAGAACGTTTATTTTCACGCAAAAGTGTTAGCCACACGGCACACTGTCTGAGATTACAACCCTGCGTGTTTCTGGATATTTCAATTACATGTCAGTCACAATCAATAAAGCCGCATTTACCAATCGATATCAGTGGTCAAACAGGCAAAGATCATTACATCAGTATTGATCATGAAGTTGCATTTTTTTTTATCACTGTGAGGTAGGAAATTGCTATATTCTGAAATATATTAATGTTCAGATATGTATCGACCAAGAAAGCTCTTGCCTCACTTTTCGTAACATTACAATTATTCTTTCGTAAAGTCTTTCAAATATGTCTGATTACTGCCTAAAATTCGTCAGAGAATACACACACATGAATAGACTGACAGACAGACAGACACACGCACGCATACACACACACACAAACACACACACAAACACAGATATATATATATATATATATATATATATATATATATATATATATATATATATATATATATATATATATAGTAATTCGTTAGTAACACAAAATTTATTAATAAATCACAACTTTATTTTGCAGAAATCTTCAATGATTGCTTTTATCCACAATCGAAATGCACGTTGTATCGTAGAATCCTCAGCCATTTCGATTTTCAATACTTTACCACAGAGACCTGTTTTTTATAAAATATCGCCATTCCTTGCTAGAATTATATTAAAAAAACTTCAATATACATCACTAAATTTCATAATATTTACACAAAAAAATACCCTATCTATAGTAAATTACATTGTTCCTTTTTTCTCGATTGTTATCATCGATCTCACCCTTGATAATATTGTTTTTACACTCCTCCTATTAATATGAAATAGAAAATTGGTTTATGTTCTCTAACATATCTAAATACTCATTTTGATTTGAATAAAACAACAATTTTATTTAGAAAATCACTATAATGACTTTAATAACAAATCAATAATTTAACATTAATCATACATACGTATGATTTCTATATAAAAAATAAAATAAATAAATAAATATATACGTGTAAATAAATAAATATATAGATATATGCATGAATAAATATTTAAATATATATATGGATAAATAAATATATAAATATATATATATACAAATGAATAAATATATAAATATATATATATGAATATATATATAGGTGAATGAATATATAAATACATATATAAATGAATAAATATACAAGTATATATACAAATGAATAAATATATGAATATATATACAAATGAATAAATATATAAATATATATATGAATTATCATTCATATATCATATATCATTCAGATCCTTAATTCCTAGAAAAATTCCCACACCACAAACACCAATTAAGAAATAATTTAACATTTATTAAATTAACACAATATTACAAAATAAAAAAACAAGTGACAACAAGCACAATTATTAAACGAAAAATTAATAAACATCAATAACTAAATAAATAATAAAATCTTATTTTACAATATATAACTATAACCACTATAGTTATATACCATTATCTACATTATTTTCTAGAAATAAATATAAAAACACAAGTTATCATAATTTATCACATCCTACAATTAAATTTATTTTGATTGATATTCATCTTATATAATAAAAAAATTTAGATCACTAAGCCAACTTAACCAAACACTTAATTACTAGAAAAATATACCATACCACATCTTCTATATATAATGGAGATTGTTTGCATTTCTATCTGAAGCCGAAACTACGTCACGGCTGACGTCACTAGATTCCACTTTAAACTCTAGCGTTTATCAATGAGAACCTAATTTATAATCAATTTGAGTTATACTTAATATTAAAGGAACAAATTGTTTTATATACAAGTATTGAGTTGCCTTTGTAATATTTGCTGGTTTGTAACATTTGCATAGCCAATTTTCAACGAATGTTTTAATAAATGCATGTTTAGTTCTAAACAGTTTTTAATTGATATTTTAATCTTTATTTGTATTTATAATTATTTCATGTATAAAGTTTTTGCGAGAAATTAATTTATAAATAAAGATACAGCCACTAATTTATATGTTACGTTAAATTATTAGTTATGGTCTTTTGTCCGTGACTACTTCCGTTTTCGTTGCGGTAAAAAAAAAAATATATTTTTAAAGTTTTAATCCAGTTAATTTTTAATGAAAAAATTTATAGATAAAAAAATTTATAGATAAAATTTATTTTTAATTTTCGGGGCACCTTCACAAATATAACAAGTATTTTTATTTCAAATTTTATCATTCCTATTAGGAATTTAATTTTTTTTTAAATTCCTAATAGGAATAATAAAATTTGAAATAAAAAATACTTATTTTTAATTCAAAATTTGTTTACGGTTATTCCATATTAGTAATATTAAAATTGAAATAACAACCAGTTCTGAACGATGCTTTTCCGCTAAATATGATGACCGTGATTTATTTAGAAATTAAGAAATATCTTTTAATTTTAATTTGTCATAAATTCCCTTACAGAAACAGACGACAAAAAAATGATTTTACGTGTTTGTTTTTTGAACACTTAGCGCTTCTTTCTTAAACTAAAAATTAATCTTTATTTTTTTATCATAATTGACGCAATACTTTTAAAATTCATTATTCAACAATGTTTAACCGAAGTTCGGTTTGTATAAACAAATGCCGTGATAAAAAAAATGTCCCCTACCTAAATCGAGGCCATCTAAATACAATAACAAATGATACAAACACCATGAAAAAATTTATAGATAAAATTTATTTTTAATTTTCGCGGCACCTTCACAAATATAACAAGTATTTTTTATTTCAAATTTTATTATTCCTATTAGGAATTAAAAAAAGATGTTTACTTTTATTTTTAATTCAAAATTTGTTTACGGTTATTTCATATTACTAATGTTATTTTTCATCATTTATTCAAATTAATTGTAGCGAGAAATTAATAGTATTTTGTTCAATGTTTAAACAATGTTTAAACAATACACATTCATCAATAAGAGGATTACTATTCTGTATTAGATGATTGAAAATAGCATTTTACTTCGAGTTTATATAAATTTTGTTTTGTTTTTAAAAATTAAATAAATAAAATTATTCGTCGAACTTGAGCATCTGAAACCCCCCATCTAAATTTTTTTAAATCTTTTTTTTTTCTTCAATGGATTATTATCGATTACATACCAATCTATCAGATTGTAAAAAAAAAATTTTTTAAAAGTTATTTATTTTTCGAGTTTTCAGGGGTGCTCATTTCCCCGTATAAGTTTATTGTAAATCGATCCCCCATATCGGAACTGCTAAAAAAAATTTTTTTTTTTCCTTCAATGGATTGTTATCGATTACACACCAATCTATCAGATTGTAAAAAAAAAAAAAAAAAGCGCCTGATTCAAAAATAAAGAACTTTTTAGTTCTTTACTTTTTGAGTTTTCAGGGGTGCTCATTTCCCCGTATAAGTTTATAGTAAATCGCTCCCCCTATATCAGAACCGCTCTACCTTAACAGTGGGCTGAATTTGCACAAAGGTGTCAAAATTAAGGTGACATTGAAAAAACAGAACCCACAAATTTTGTAATAAAACTGTTAATTGTAACTAGGGGGGTTTAGGGTTAGGATTTGAGGTTAGGGTTGGTGTTGGGGTTTAAGGTTAGTTTAATGGGAAAATAAATAAATAATTTGGGTTCTGTTTTTTCTGGGCCACCCTAACTTTGACACGTTTGCGCCAGTTTCCTTTCGAGCGGTTCTGATATGGGGCAGCGATTTACTATAAACTTATATGTCGGCATGAGCACCCCTGAAAACTCAAAAAAATAAAGAACATTTAAGAATTTTTTTAAAAACCTGATAGATTGGTGTGTAATCGATAATAATCCATTGAAGGAAAACAATAAAATAAATAAATGAATAAATTTTGTAGCGGTTCTGATATGGGGGATCGATTTACGATAAACTTATACGGGGAACTGAGCACCGAGAAAAATAAATAACTTTTTTGATTTTTTTTTTTTTTTACAATCTGATAAATTGGTGTGCAATTGATATTAATCCATTAAAAGAAAGAAAAAAAATTAAAAACAAAAATTTTAGATGGGGGCTTTCCAGATGCTCAGGTCTGCCAATTATTCAATTTAACGCTTACTTTAATGGATATAAAATTTATTAAATCTCTAAGAAAATGAATTAAGAGTGTAACAACATATATTATATTCATTAATTTATTGTACGTACAAACATTTTACATAAACTAGCAAAAAATGCCATCTGGGCGGTTATAAAAATTAATTTTTGAAAGGTATTGTCTGAGTTAAAATTTCCATGTAAGAGGGTTTGTATTATCGGTAAAATCATCAAATTTATTAAAGGAGTAAAGAAAAATGAAACCATTTGAAATGGAAACTTACTTCTGTCCCCCTCAAATCAAAATGTTGCATGCATCTATTGATTATTAATTAAATAATATTTTTTTTATCAATGACAGTGTTTTGATGTAAGCAGTGACGTAGTTTTAGTTACAGACAAATTGATACTGAATCTATTATCAAAAGATTTTATTTATTGAAAACATTTTTTACAAAATTCATATTTTTACATAAGTGTACCAAACAAAATTTAGTTGAAAATAAATCTATAAATTAGATATTTTTATTTACTCCGATTAAAAAAAATTAATATTAGGTATTATTTAGCA
Source organism: Doryteuthis pealeii (assembly GCA_023376005.1). NCBI lineage: Eukaryota > Metazoa > Mollusca > Cephalopoda > Myopsida > Loliginidae > Doryteuthis > Doryteuthis pealeii. The sequence goes on from CM042139.1 coordinate 73,180,520, forward strand.
TTTAAAAATTGATTTAAGTATCATTACTCTATTTTATTTTATGTAATATTTATTTACACTAAAACTAAATGTTTGTTAAATGTAAAATAAATAAGGTGAATATTTATTGTTTTATTTCAAAGATTTTAGAAATAATCAAAACAATAAAAAATCATTTTGTATAGTTGATTGTTTTATTCATTGATAAACCAAATTCAATTTTATTATTGAATATTATTTCAGGAAAAACTTTGGTGTAGAAAGTTAACTTTCCTAATTTCTATTTCAAATTGTTTATTTTTTACTCCTTTAATGAATTTGATGATTTTAATTACTAAAATCATTAAATGTTGAATGTCCTTTTAAAGTTTTTGGCATATTTTGGCATTGTTGTTTTTTATTACTTCAATTCATTTATTAATTTTACTTGGATACTACCCCTCTGACATTGAATTTTAAATCCCACTCGGCTCAGGCTATATTTTTCAAAATTTTATTTTTACACCGCCCGAAGGGCGGTTTTGTTATGCTTGTATATTTAATAAATTATAAATAATTTAAAATTTATTATATAACGCAATATTACATAAATGAATAATAAAACACATAACTGAAACCCAATCATCCTACATTATTAGGCCGGAAATCAAGCAATAAATAAATCACACCTATTTTATTATAAATACACCGTAACTATAGACCTTTAAACATTAACTGTAAGTACAGACATATATTTATATACATACATGCATGTGAATTCCTATGTACATAACCAAACATGACCAATTTACGAAAACACAAACAAAACAAACTTAAAAATTATCTAATATTAAACATAGGCATCATTTATAAATCGGATAACTTTTTTGATAAATTGATTTACGAAAAATTATCTAATATTAAACATAGGCATAATTTATAAAATTTATCTAATATTAATTTTATAAAAATTATATAATATTAAACATAGGCATAATTTATAAATCGGATAACTTTTTTGATAAATCACCGCTTTTAAACAAAATAACAACACGATAAAAATACATATATTTCCCTTTTTCTTTTCTTTTCTTTTTCTCAGTTCCAAAACTTATGAACAAATAAATAAATAAATATTAACATTTTATTTTTACAATATATAATTATAACCATTATAATTATTCACCATTATCTAATTTTTCCTGGAAATCAATATAAAAACATAAGTTACAATAGTTATCGCAACTTTTTTACATGCCACAATTTAATTTTATATTAATCAATATTCACCTTAAATAAACACAAAAATTTAGATCACTAACCCAACTCAACCAGATCCTCAATTCCTATAAATAATAAATAATTTAACATTTATTAAGCAACTCAATATTGCATAATAATAAAAAAAACACATAACCACACGCCCAACTCTAATTCACCCTGAAGCCGAGATTACATCATTAACGGTTCTTTATCAGTCGCGCCTGAAAATAATTTTTAAAAAGTTATCTTTCGAACATTTCAAAAATTCTCCGCTTTTTCCACCGAATTTCATTTTAAATAAGGATTCACTCTGATGAAGGTCGAATTTTCTTTGTGTACGGAACACTTCTACATTTTCTCTATTATTATTATTATTATTATTATTATTATCATCATCATCATCATCATCATCCTCCTCCTCCTCCTCCTCATCATCATCATCATCATCATCATCATCATCATTATTATTATTATTATTATTATTTCATTTTATTTGTTTATTTAAAAATAATAATAGTTTAAATATTGTACACATAGATAAACTCCTGGCCGAAACATGTGGAAGTGAAATTGATTAAAATTATCCTTTATTATCCTTTCTATACTTTCTTTCCTTTATTCATTCTTTCAACATACCGTCGGATTCACTTCCAGTTTTATCTTTACACACACACACACACACACACACACACACACACACACACATATATATATATATATATATATATATATATATATATATATTGATAATATTGTTTGCTATATTTATAAGTAAAGGGTGTTCAAACCAAGTGAAAATCGAATTGAAATATGTTTATTTTGAAAATAAAATATTTTTTCTCTCTCTCTCCCTATTAGTCACCCAATGATATCAGCCATTTGTAAAGAACAACACCATCAGTGGAGCTGTAAAACATGTAAAATTATGAAAATATTTTAATAGGGTAATTCCATGTCAAATCATCCAGGCCATGTCACCCAACCCCTTCAATTTTTCTGAAATTTTGTACAGCTGTTGACTATATTAAAGGTAGATAATCCCTAAAATTTGACCTTCCAATTTCTAGAAGTAGCTTCCAATTTCTAGAGTTATTTCCAAATTTGAGGGGAGTCGCAAAAATGGGAACCTTTTTCTAATTTTTTTATCTGTAAAATGAGTTCTAGAGCGTCCCTATTCGTAAAAATTAGTTTATAAAAGCATTTTTGTCTGATTTGGATTTTCTGGGTACAAATGCTGAAATTAATAGTATTTTGTTCAATGTTTTAAACAATGTTTAAACAATACACATTCATCAATAAGAGGATTACTATTCTGTATTAGATGATTGAAAATAGCATTTTACTTCGAGTTTATATAAATTTTGTTTTGTTTTTAAAATTAAATAAATAAAATTATTCGTCGAACTTGAGCATCTGAAACCCCCCATCTAAATTTTTTTAAATCTTTTTTTTTTCTTCAATGGATTATTATCGATTACATACCAATCTATCAGATTGTAAAAAAAAAATTTTTTAAAAGTTATTTATTTTCGAGTTTTCAGGGGCTCATTTCCCCCGTATAAGTTTATTGTAAATCGATCCCCATATCGGAACTGCTAAAAAAAATTTTTTTTTTTCCTTCAATGGATTGTTATCGATTACACACCAATCTATCAGATTGTAAAAAAAAAAAAAAAGCGCCTGATTCAAAAATAAGAACTTTTTAGTTCTTTACTTTTTGAGTTTTCAGGGGTGCTCATTTCCCCGTATAAGTTTATAGTAAATCGCTCCCCCTATATCAGAACGCTCTACCTTAACAGTGGGCTGAATTTGCACAAAGTGTCAAAATTAATGACATTGAAAAAACAGAACCACAAATTTTGTAATAAAACTGTTAATTGTAACTAGGGGGGTTTAGGGTTAGGATTTGAGGTTAGGGTTGGTTTGGGGTTTAAGGTTAGTTTAATGGGAAAATAAATAAATAATTTGGGTTCTGTTTTTTCTGGGCCACCCTAACTTTGACACGTTTGCGCCAGTTTCCTTTCGAGCGGTTCTGATATGGGGCAGCGATTTACTATAAAACTTATATGTCGGCATGAGCACCCCTGAAAACTCAAAAAAATAAAGAACATTTAAGAATTTTTTTAAAAACCTGATAGATTGGTGTGTAATCGATAATAATCCATTGAAGGAAAACAATAAAATAAATAAATGAATAAATTTTGTAGCGGTTCTGATATGGGGGATCGATTACGATAAACTTATACGGGGAACTGAGCACGAGAAAAATAAATAACTTTTTTGATTTTTTTTTTTTTTTCAATCTGATAAATTGGTGTGCAATTGATATTAATCCATTAAAAGAAAGAAAAAAAATTAAAAACAAAAATTTTAGATGGGGGCTTTCCAGATGCTCAGGTCTGCCAATTATTCAATTTAACGCTTACTTTAATGGATATAAATTATTTAAATCTCTAAGAAAATGAATTAAGAGTGTAACAACATATATTATATTCATTAATTTATTGTACGTACAAACATTTTACATAAACTAGCAAAAAATGCCATCTGGGCGTTATAAAAATTAATTTTTGAAAGGTATTGTCTGAGTTAAAATTTCCATGTAAGAGGGTTTGTATTATCGTAAAATCATCAAATTTATTAAAGGAGTAAAGAAAAATGAAACCATTTGAAATGGAAACTTACTTCTGTCCCCCTCAAATCAAAATGTTGCATGCATCTATTGATTATTAATTAAATAATATTTTTTTATCAATGACAGTGTTTTGATGTAAGCAGTGACGTATTTTAGTTACAGACAAATGATACTGAATCTATTATCAAAAGATTTTATTTATTGAAAACATTTTTTACAAAAATTCATATTTTTACATAAGTGTACCAAACAAAATTTAGTTGAAAAATAAATCTATAAATTAGATATTTTATTTACTCCGATTAAAAAAAATTAATATTAGGTATTATTTAGCATTTAAAAATTGATTTAAGTATCATTACTCTATTTTATTTTATGTAATATTTATTTACACTAAAACTAAATGTTTGTTAAATGTAAAATAAATAAGGTGAATATTTATGTTTTTATTTCAAAGATTTTAGAAATAATCAAAACAATAAAAAATCATTTTGTATAGTTGATTGTTTTATTCATTGATAAACCAAATTCAATTTTATTATTGAATATTATTTCAGGAAAAACTTTGGTGTAGAAAGTTAACTTTCCTAATTTCTATTTCAAATTGTTTATTTTTACTCCTTTAATGAATTTGATGATTTTAATTACTAAAATCATTAAATGTTGAATGTCCTTTTAAAGTTTTTGGCATATTTTGGCATTGTTGTTTTTTATTACTTCAATTCATTTATTAATTTTACTTGGATACTACCCCCTCTGACATTGAATTTTTAAATCCCACTCGGCTCAGGCTATATTTTTCAAAATTTTATTTTTACACCGCCCGAAGGGCGTTTTTGTTATGCTTGTATATTTAATAATTATAAATAATTTAAAATTTATATATAACGCAATATTACATAAATGAAATAAAAAAACACATAACTGAAACCCAATCATCCTACATTATTAGGCCGGAAATCAAGCAATAAATAAATCACACCTATTTTATTATAAATACACCGTAACTATAGACCTTTAAACATTAACTGTAAGTACAGACATATATTTATATACATACATGCATGTGAATTCCTATGTACATAACCAAACATGACCAATTTACGAAAACACAAACAAACAAACTTAAAAATTATCTAAATTAAACATAGGCATCATTTATAAATCGGATAACTTTTTTGATAAATTGATTTACGAAAAATTATCTAATATTAAACATAGGCATAATTTAAAAATTTATCTAATATTAATTTTAAAAATTATATAAATATTAAACATAGCATAATTTATAAATCGGATAACTTTTTTGATAAATCACCGCTTTAAACAAAATAACAACACGATAAAAATACATATATTTCCCTTTTTCTTTTCTTTTCTTTTTCTCAGTTCCAAAACTTATGAACAAATAAATAAATAAATATTAACATTTTATTTTACAATATATAATTATAACCATTATAATTATTCACCATTATCTAATTTTTCCTGGAAATCAATATAAAAACATAAGTTACAATAGTTATCGCAACTTTTTTACATGCCACAATTTAATTTTATATATTAATCAATATTCACCTTAAATAAACACAAAAATTTAGATCACTAACCCAACTCAACCAGATCCTCAATTCCTATAAATAATAAATAATTTAACATTTATTAAGCAACTCAATATTGCATAATAATAAAAAAAACACATAACACACGCCCAACTCTAATTCACCCTGAAGCCGAGATTACATCATTAACGGTTCTTTATCGTCGCGCCTGAAAATAATTTTAAAAAGTTATCTTTCGAACATTTCAAAAATTCTCGCTTTTTCCACCGAATTTCATTTTAAATAAGGATTCACTCTGATGAAGGTCGAATTTTCTTTGGTGTACGGAACACTTCTACATTTTCTATTATTATTATTATTATTATTATTTATATCATCATCATCATCATCATCATCATCTCCTCTCCTCCTCATCATCATCATCATCATCATCATCATCATCATCATTATTATTATTATTATTATTATTTCATTTTATTTGTTTATTTAAAAAATAATAATAGTTTAAATATTGTACACATAGATAAACTCCTGGCCGAAACATGTGGAAGTGAAATTGATTAAAATTATCCTTATTATCCTTTCTATACTTTCTTTCCTTTATTCATTCTTTCAACATACCGTCGGATTCACTTCCAGTTTTATCTTTACACACACACACACACACACACACACACACACACACACACACATATATATATATATATATATATATATATATATATATATTGATAATATTGTTTGCTATATTTATAAGTAAAGGGTGTTCAAAACCAAGTGAAAATCGAATTGAAATATGTTTATTTTGAAAATAAAATATTTTTTCTCTCTCTCTCCCTATTAGTCACCCAATGATATCAGCCATTTGTAAAGAACAACACCATCAGTGGAGCTGTAAAACATGTAAAATTATGAAATATTTTTAATAGTAATTCCATGTCAAATCATCCAGGCCATGTCACCCAACCCCTTCAATTTTTCTGAAAATTTTGTACAGCTGTTGGCTATATTAAAGGTAGATAATCCCTAAAATTTGACCTTCCAATTTTAGAAGTAGCTTCCAATTTCTAGAGTTATTTCCAAATTTGAGGGGAGTCGCAAAATGGGAACCTTTTTCTAATTTTTTATCTGTAAAATGAGTTCTAGAGCGTCCCTATTCGTAAAAATTAGTTTATAAAAGCATTTTTGTCTGATTTGGATTTTCTGGGTACAAATGCTTTGAGTAAGGAAGCTCTAGAACTCATTTTACAGACAAAATACATTACAAAAAGTCACCATTTTCTTCAATAACCTTATAGAATCAGCAAACCAGATTTTAATTACTCGTGTAACTAAATATAGTGTTTTTGTTATTATGTGTTTATTTTTCAGTATTTTCATTTCTGTTTCCAATTGTACATCCTAAAATATCAATTTTTTTCATGCAATGGGATGCTTGTTCTCATTAGTTTTCTAATGAAAATCGTTCTTTACACCAGGATATCGATATGTCGTCATAAGTCGATAGTTTCTTTTTCAATCAAATATTAGGAAAACAAGAAAATATCTATTTTCTGACTTTACAACTTTGGTATTGAGTAATTAAAAAAAAAAAAAATCTTTACAGATGACGTAAAAGTCAGAAAAAATAAATAAAACACAAGAATTGATATGATTTTCTTTACTCAAGATCAATACGGAAAACATTAATTGAGACGAGCGCCATCTTGTGGAAAATAATAAAGTTTTAATGTAATACAATAATACTAACGACACTGTTGAAATTCCCATAAACCAATTATATATATATATATATATATATATATATATATATATTATCAGGAGGAGATATTTAAGCCATAAATGCTGATTTGTAATTTAATTACATATAAATCCTAATGTCTTCGCTACAAATAATACAAAAATATACAATAACAATCGATGTATTACTTAATACATATATCATTTGTATTTATTTAGTTCTACAGAAACTTAAATATCAATAGAGTTGCATATTTATTTTGTTGATGAAGATATTGCTGGTACCGAGAAATTTTAGGAGCTTTTCATTTGCCTCCTTCGATAATTGAGAAGTGAGAGTAGTTGTAGCGCTCCACCTCAGACACAAAACAACCTCACTGGTCTAACACTTGGGAAAAGGGGATAGAAACCCTCGCAGTCCGGATAATAATAACATTAAGCCACTCCGCTGATTTTACCTTTTTATATTCAAAATGTGACCAGACATTCTCAATAAAGTTCTACAAAACCATACTGACAACATCGTATTACACACACAAAGGCAATGACAAGAAAGCGGTCGATAGATTTCACCCGTAGTGGACACTAAACATACTGAATAATATGCTGACACATTTCAGAGTTCTTGATCATATAAAGCAGTGTCTCCAATAGTGGATAGTACTGGATAGATCTAGGGGGCAGTGAGACAAACAGAGTCCGTGGGTGGCGATAGGTTGGCATTAGGAAAAAGTTAGTAGATAATTTACTTTTTTACAAAATCTAAATGACAAAATAGGTCATAAATATTAAGGTAAATGAACGAGTATGCACTTTATACAGAATATATCTGATGTAACCGAATGCTTAGTTTTGTTACATAGTCAGAAATCAGTCAAAAGTCTAAACGTTTGCTTGACGCCTGTACACAACACGTACAATAATACACATCTGTGCATGAGAGGGGGGCTAGTAATCAATTGGGAAGAAAAGGGGGCGCTTGTCTGAAAAGGGTTGGGAACCACTGATATAAAGTATCAATCAAAAAATACCCTCAGATTCCAGGACATGAAACGGCGCAGTAACAACTACAAAAAATCAATACTTCGTTTTAAATGTTAGCTAGAAGCAAATTTACTGATGTTTCCTTCTTAACTACAGTCGTTTTAAATTAATTAGAGTAAACGATTTCACTCAAATGTTTTATTTTTCAACGCGAGGAAATTTGAAGACCTTATAAATAGCTCTTTGTAATCGTTTTGGCCTTTCTGCGGGGCTTAAAATATGCTCACTTCATTACCTAAAAGTATGTAATTAGGAGGAGGAGGAGGAGGAGGAGGAGTTCGAGGGGGAGGGGGAAGTCAGGAGCTCTCAAGGTTCTTTTGACTAACGGGAAGAGAGACCTTTTAGTTTGAATTCAGAGTTTTCTTTCTCCTAGACAGTTTGCCAAACCAAGTCTGTCCTACTATTTACCCATAACTGGAGGGAGAATAGTTGAATTCGTACGTCTCCCAAGCGTATTAAACACTATGTGAAATACGAACAGCATAATCCATGATTATATCGTGTCCATTTCCTACGGCGGTAACCATTACACCAGGTGCCTCAAACTGAACTGAATTTGAAGGTGAAATTCCAGTTCTAGATATCTAGTGAGTTTGGAGTCTTCCCGTTATTGTCTTTTCCCACTGTGACTTGTTAGGGTCCCAACATTGGGTAAATGTTTGAAAATTATATATGCAATGTATAAAAAATATTTGATGACATATAAACGCGTGGAAAAAAAGATACTACGCAATAATTGTCAATATAGATGTATACCATAACCTCTAAATATAAAAATAACCACAGACGATTTTACATGCCGTTAAAATCAAACAACGAATCAATCTATAACCAATCACTCAGTAAAAAAAAAAAAGTTCACACATGGAAGTATGAGTAATAAATGCGAATTTTTATTCTGTGTTGCCTTTTGAAGAACCAAAACACAAGATAAACGAATTACGGTCTTGTCACACTGAAAGCATTAATTCCCACTAGATCACCGAGTAAGTGATGAGACTTTTTTAATAACTTAATATGGATGAACACGTAAGCAATACCAGATACCGTAAACAACCTGAGTCTTTTGTTTATCAAAAAGACGATCCGGCATTAAATAACCCGAAAGGGATTGGCATGCCGTAAAGCGAAACAATCAAACAAAACAAACCAAACAAGGATAAACTTGTTAATTCATCTTGCTATGATACGACAGATTTGCATATTAATCCTATTCCCAATTTCAAACGGCATCTTCTGTCTTTCTTTTGACAAACAGTTATTGGTGTTATCAGTATTAAAGAGGGAAGCCATAGATTTTCGCAAGGCAAGAAATTGGTTGTTTAGGTAATCTTGATTAACATGTGAATTTTGAAATAACGCCAAGGCTGACAACTCTATATAAACAAATGTTTCCAGCCTCCACAAGTGCGAAGCAATGTCGACAAATTGGATGTTATGGTATGAACATAAGGTATGAAAACGTCGGGAGCAAATGGAAACAATGAGGCTGTGAGAAAAATGAGAGAATGTGTAACTACATAGATTAATATCATTGAAACTTTTGCCAACAAATTTCTGCAGATATGGACATTATTACATCAATGTTATTAGGATGATAGTATAGTCGTATATAACATAAAGTGGAAAATGTCTTAAAATACATATCATTTTCATAGGCAGTAATATTACAGATGTTCCACAAGAGACAATTATTCAGTCTGAAATAAATCTTTGTCAACATTTCCTTATCATACAATTCATGATAAATGATTAAATGATTACTAACATTTTGTATTATTTCGATTTTTCGGGCTGCAGACCTCATCTTACACAGTGTATGTTACATACACAGCATTTCAGCCGATGTGCCCTCCGGCCATCTTCGGGTGTTTCTTGTTGAACTCGAACACCTTGTCGAACTGAAGAGCCTTCATGTCTTAATCGGGAGCCTTCACAGAAATTCGAACAGAACATGTTATTCAAACCAAGTGGTAGATTGTGCTCATTCAAGTTCAAGTATACAACAATTATACATGTTAGCTTTTACATATTCAGTTTTTTTATGGTATTATATGTTGCTGCTATTAAAAGCGATTAATTCTATCTTTTCAGGTATCCCCTTCTTGATCCTCCCTGGGTCAACTTTTCTCCAATATGATTATTGTTTGTATTCTCATTTTTGTTTCCTAGACTTTTGTAATTCTTGTTTTTCTGTTTGTCCTTAACTTATTTCTGTTGATATTGCTATTAATGGATGCTGAGATGAGTCTTTCTTTAAGTTTGTCTTTGTATATTCCATGAGTCCCAGAATTATTGTATCTACACAAACCTCAATGCTTGTGCGGTCTATTTCTCATTTTCCTGACGTCTATGTTATGTCTTTGTGCATCGTCATTTTTATAAGGTTCTTTAGATATTCTGTTTGTGTCCTGTGTGAAAATAGCGAACAGATACTTTAGAATACTGTCAATTCTATTATACTGTGGTGAGGTAACGTTTTTATAATAGTATTGTAATATGAGGCACAATTCGGCGCATGTTTTTGCCGTGGTCGTGAAGTTAACGAACCACAATCGTTTGTGAGATTTCGAGCTCGCTTGATATTCTCTGAGTAATACAGGCTGGGTTTACCTCTATTCTCAGCACATGAGTATTTATTGAACCATATTCTTACTCTACTGTCATCAACGGCACCTTCACCTTTTGCACAAAAATGAGTTTTAACTTGCTTCCGTGGTGTTATTGCTAATCCCGCACACGTAAAATATAAGTTACTGAATTAGACTACGCTGTACGTCCATATGTGCGACATTCAAATCCCGCACAGAGTAAAAAAGCGCACCACCTAACATGACATATAATATCTACAGTGAGTAGGTACCGTGACTTGCACTACTTCAGTCCCGATATAAATACGAAAAAAATACTTTTGATACAGTCTAAGATATTTAGGTTGGGATGTAGGTCGGCAGGAGATATGAACATATTTCAATTACAAAATATGTGAAGAAGTATATGCCAATTATCACACAGTGTATAGCAAGTCTTTCTCATATGACTTGGATGGATGTAAGATGGAAGGTAAGTGGTCGTTCAGCCGCTTTTTTGTTGTGTTCCAGTGCTGCTTCCAGGGCTTGTTCAAAACAGCACGCAAGATCCTTGTGTAGTTCTCATCTAGCTTTTTAAGGCCACAAAAGTAACCGAAGTATTTTAATATTTGATAATATATCTTATAGGTCATTTTTTTTTCATTTATATCTAGAAATTGTAATGATAATTGTATAGCGTTATTTTTTCTATAATCAATTAGAAATTATATAAAAATACAAGAATTACATTAACTGAAAAAGTTGAGTTTTCAGCTTCGTCCAGGATTTGAACTCGGATTGCAGATTCCATTTCCTACGATGATCACCGTTCCACTTGCCTCCAGAAACGTCATTTTGTAAATTTTCTTGGAAGGTATTATAACTAGACGATCATCTACTGAGGTCTTAAATCATAAACTATGTGTCTTGGAGGAGTTGTAAACTATGCTTCTTAAATGTCGTCAAATAGGCTACATTATTGTGACATTCAAACAAACATATCACCCTGTCAGCAGGTTATTAATACTCTGAATCATGTAAATCCTGGAACTCTAGGGTGTCTGGTGCATTTCTTCATTGTCATTAATCCCTGGGCCAGAGTGGTATTAACTATCAGGGTTCCGTCTGTGGGTCAAATAAAAGTTTAAAAATCATTAGTATTACATAGAATACTTGATACCATATAATTATAAATTATCTATATTAAGACTAGTCACTTGAAGCTTTGATTATTAAATAATAATAATAATAATAATAATAATAATAATAATAATAATAATAATAATAATAATAATTATTATTATTATTATTATTATTATTATTATTATTATTATTATTATTATTAGTTAATTGAAACCATATAGCTTTCTGCAAATTATCTGTATTAGATATGAAACCTTGATATCATATAACCGTGTACAAAAAAAAAGAAAAAACAAACTAACTAAACAGACAGCAACCTTGAGAAAAAACTTCACTAAAAACTAAATATGAACGTACGAAAAGGAGTAACAAATTATCTGCATCCTTGTTTTTTAATGTGTTTACACAAAACTGGGAATAAACAATTATATCATTTTCTAATGGAGCAGCCATATTTAGACTGTAAAGACAGCAGGAAAAATGGTGCGATCAGACTCAAACTTTGATCATTGAACAAGAACAGTATCATCTTTAAACACACATGATCAGAACGCAGAGTAAGAATAATATAAATATTTCATGGTGAAAGTGCGGATAATTTTTGACTAACGTTCGTACAGTGAACGCGATTCTCTTACATCTAGAAATTAGACTCGATGGGTTGACATGACGTTAAAATCAATCGATCTAACTATCATACACGAATATAAGCAAGCACTCATTTTACAGTCTGTTTCTTTGAATGGGGTTAACAATTATCCTATAGGGACGTGACCTGATTACATCACTGTGGGCAATTAAATGTGCGTGTTACATAGAAAACTTGTAATTAATTTAGCAGAAGTCTGTGTTTGGGAGGCAAATCAACAGCACTACAAACTTCTTTAACATTAGCTGGGATATTTTAATTCTCTTAGAATTCATTTCCCGAAGTTGTTGAGAAATCAGAGACAACTGAGATTAAGTTATCGTTCGGTATTCACCACCTCCCTTTTTTCATCAAACTTTGATCTTCATCCGACTACCCGTTTCACCTCTTTCACGCTCTGCTCACATGATCACCCAACTCTACAATACATTAAAATACATGGGCCAAATAGCATACATAAATCCAGCTTTTCTTTCTCTTTCACGTTTTTTGGAGCGATTACATATTTTAGATTAAAAAAAAACAAGAAAAGTAATTATTTACCCAACCTGATAGACACCGGTAGGATGTGACACAAGGTCGCAAAAATCATATTAAAAGCATGTACTTTACGCTTCGTTTAGATCAATTAAAAATTCTGATCTCTAACGAATTATACATTATTTGGAGATACAGGGAATAACATTATGTCTAATCTGTTCATACTTGAAGTAAAAAATAAAATATTGTATTAGGAAAATAATCTGTGGTCCGGAATTATTTTTTTTTACCTATGGCCATTTCCATTAGTTTTTATCTAGTAGGTATATCCGAATATGATATTCTTCATCATAACTGTTATATACAACCGTTAAATAAGCAGTATTGATCGAAAATCAAAAATTATATATCCAGTGAAAATTACCTTTTTGGGAGCATGTAAAATATGTTAGTTTAGAGGATATATAGATAGAGCCGTATGGCTGATATGGTCAATAACGCTGATCTCTTAGGTTTCATAGCCTAATCAGCAATTTGCTTATTGGTTGTTTTATTATTTTCTTAATTTTTCTGAGGAGGCGTGACAAACTGTATTATTTACATTTTTCAGACTGTTGTATGCATTTTTATTGTTATATACACAACGTTTATGTCGATGTGCCCACCGGCCTTCTTCAGGTGTTTCTTGTGGAACACCGGAATCTTCTGGTGGAACTTGAGAGTCTTCATGCTGTAATCGTAAATAAAGTGTTGGGTTCGAAGTCTTGGTAAGGCTCCCGATTACGACATGAAATCTCCCAATTCCAACAAGAGTGTTCCCGATTTCGACAAAAAAAAAACACCTGACAGAAGACTGAAAGGTTGTGTATATAACAATAAAGTTGAGTACAGCGGACCAAACAAATCTAAATAATACAGTTGGTTGTTACTTACGTGGTCACTCAATTATATATTGAATAGGCCTATCACTGCTTAGCTTCAATGAGCTATCGGGAAAAGGTGTTTTTAACGTGACTTGACCGTGATCCTAAAAAAATAAGCTACGGTTACAATCTGAAGATATCACAATGACAACAAATAATAGTTAAAATCTTCCCTGGAGCTTCGGCTATTTTAATTTTTCTTTATAAAAATATATCATTGATTACTATGCGCTTATCTACCAGCTGTTATTTTATTATTGTTTCATATAGGCTGAAATAGATGATGCCATTATTATATAACACCACATCATAAACAATTTATATAATCTTATACAATCTAGGTACATTACTTTAGATATATTATACTGATGCCGATTTCTGTCAGATATAACACAGCTGTTCCCATACCCTTCAGGCTAAACATATTTCATTATTTTTCGTTTTAGTTTTACGGTTGTGCATACTTTTGCTGGAGGAAATTATCTTCACTGTTCCTTTTCTCGTTCATTTATATGGTGCAGCACCTACAAAGAACGACTGTATATTTGCCTCAAACAAATATTTATAAAACAAACTCTTCTAAGACTACCGACTAGATTAGGGTTGTAGCTTTTTTTTCTTCATTCAGCGGCTGCAATCTCAAAACGAATTTTCGATAGTTTTGGCAAGCAAAATTGACAGTCGGAAAATACTTTTTTTTTGTATGTCACTTTGGTTTAGTTGTTTTATTTATTTATTTATTTTTTTTTTTTTTTGGACATGTTCTATTTTCCCCCGAAAGCGATTCGACTTCTCCTGTATCGCCAGTATGTGGACCAGAAAGATGTGTAAAGAGGAATATCTATGAACAGAATAGATTTCAGCGAGAAAACATCGTATAGATTGTCATTACAAGAGTAAAGAAAATACAAAGCACAAACATAAGTAGTTTATGCCAAAACTCAATTTCGTACGTGGCCAATTCACATGGCATTAATTCAAGAAAGCATTTTAGCAAAACATAGGAAGCCCATCGTTGTCCTGATGCAAATATTGTATTATTTCGCCTGTTTCTAATTTCCAACTCCTCCCTAGGAGCCATAGACTAGTTGTTAAACATAATATTTGCGAAAAAGGAAACTCTATATCTGTAAACAAACAAAAATAAATAAAAAGAACAAAAGAAAAACACTCAATTTTGTGTCCGCCAAAAATACGCATTTAAAATTCACGCAATGTAATACAACGAGATATACAATTGTGTGCCTATAAAAAAGATAGCTTGCATGTAACTGAGACATTAATATGCATAGCAGAAGCCAAGAAAATACAATAAAAGAAGAAAAAACAATTTTTTTAATGTTTTCACCTAATGTGCACAATGAAGTGGATTTCAGAGCGGGCTAGAAAAACTGAATATGAAAGCTTTACGCTGTAGAGGTCGATATAACTTTACTTGTAAAAAAGACATTCTTAATAGACCAGTGGGTTTAATGATTTATTTCCTTCAGATGTTGTACAGCATCAAATAAAAATTAAAAAAAAAACTGAATGAAGAAAAAGAAAAAAAGAAAAAGAGGGAAATAAAAAGAGTACAATATGTACCCCAGGCAGTGATAAATTACAAAAGCTCATTCAATGGCAGATCCTAACCAAATGACTAATCAGAGGAGGGCGTGTCTGTTCACATATGGGAATTATGATCACTTATGTGTATGTATTTACCGATACCAAACCTCAACGAGACGGGCATGATATGACCAAAGGTCAATGTTAAAGCGGTTTGAATTCAGAGTTATACATCTTCTAGAATGTTTGGCTTGCCAAGTATAAAGAACCTAGTCTGTTTTACTCTTTATCCATAGTTGGAGGGTAAACAGGGATTATGCCTTTCGCAAAGGCATTGGCGCGATATGAAATGCAAACAGTTCCGGTAAGGATTTGAACTCGAGTCACCGATTCCACTTCCTACGACGATAACCGTTACACAAATCACCCATCCAGGAAACTTCTGTGAATTTTAGGTTTAGGTTTTCCAATTGAGTAGATCAGTCCAAGACTCATCTTAAATATATGATAGTTTTTGGTGTCTTGTTTTGTTATTTAATGCAGATTTCTCTGTATTTTAAATAAACATAGCTATATGATTAAGGATAATGATTATAATTGTAAATAATAATAATGAATTATAATCCATGTTTTTAGTAGTCCGTAACATCTGCTTCATATTCAATAAAATTATTTAAATTGATGTTTGCTATTCAAAGTAATTATACAAATGGATATTCAATGTTTAATCTAATTATTCAATATATGATCTCTCTGTCTCTGTCTCTATTTCTCTCTCTCTCTCTCCCCTTTCTCTCTCTCTCTCTCTCTCTCTCTCTCTCTCTCTCTCTCTCACACACACACACACACACACACACATACAAACATACGCACCCAGACACACACAATCACACACATACGCATACACTGTCACACCGGCAAAAGATCTTCTGTGTAACTCTACGGTTTCTCGGTGCATATCGGTGCCCACTGTTTTGATCAGAATTGTCCTTACCAATGGTTTAAATTTCGGGGCTGGCAGAACAACCACTCCCGATTAGTGGTGGACTACCATTTGTCAAACAATAAATCTTTCCTTCAACTTGTAAATATCTCATCCTATCTTCCTGGTTTTGAGAATGGTCCAGAACGAACTTGCAACATCAATAATAAACTGAGTGGGATTTTTTTCTGTGACCAAGTATCTGACATGTTTCCCTCTTCTAATATGAACTCACCGTCATTTCTTGAACTCGTATTTGGCTCCGCCAACTTTCTCCGAGACCACACAACACCACATTATTCTGACGCTCGCATTTTGCAAAATGAGATGTTACACTCTCTGGACAAGATTTCGCCAGAGTTAGATTGCCTAATATTGTAACGAGTCCTACCCGAATGTAAAAATACGGTGTCCACCACCACCCAAAGACTGGAACTCTGCAGGGAA